>QEYC01000027.1:0-315047 GCA_009935795.1 Pholiota adiposa
CGTCGTATGCCTAACTAACATACAATATCAGAATGACAGCCTGACGATCGGACTCGCTGTTCTATCCATCTATCTTATCGATTTTTCAATCAATGCTGGTGAGTTAGCATCGCTTCGAGAAATTAAAGCCAATTTTACAATAGTGCAGTACAGGCGGTTGATCGCGCCCTCCTCGTCGACACATTACCATCATCTGATCAAGCGGCAGGGAATGCATGGGCTGCTCGTATGTTAGCGGTTGGAAGTGTCATTGGATTCTTCATGTGCGTATTCCACTTGACCTTGTAGGATTTATTTTTTGACGTCATAACAGTGGCAATGTCAACCTTCCCCTCCTCCTTCCTATTCTCGGCAATACTCAACTACAAGTCCTCTCCGTCGTGGTGTCTTTGCTTCTTCTTTTGGGGCATACAATAATGGCAGCTCTCGTTAAAGAGAAAGTTCTGCTCAAGATACATCCGGCAACTGGGCAGGTCTTCAGTCACGGCGAGATTTAATGTGTTTACTCATTCTATGCTAGCAAATCGCACGGTAAATCTTTTTTACAAGAAATGAAGGATATATGGACCAATATGCGAACTCTTCCGCGGGTTATTAAACAAATTGTACGTTCTCACTACTTCTCGCAGACTTTGGCTCATTCATTTGGCTAGTGTATTATACAATTTTGTGGGTACTTTATTTTGGCGAAACGATTGGTTCGACTGAACCTTTACAGCGCATGGATAGCGTGGTTTCCTGTTCTCTTCTACAGCACGCTCTACGTTGGTGACCTCTACAAACGATCCGTCCCACAAGCAACCACCGATGCGGAAAGAATCTCCCTTGATGGCGAAGCAACGCGACTAGGCTCAAGGGCTCTCTTCTACTCGTCCCTTCTATCTCTGTTCGTTAATCTCACTCTGCCTGCCTTCGTACCAGAGGCGGCAGGCGGCAGTGGGCCTGGAACACCAAAACACGCTCCTTCATTTTTAAAGAGGATATGTAGTGTGCCGCCTGCTGCAGATTCATCTCTCGACATTGTGGGCTGTAAGTCACCTTGTATTCGCAGGATGTATGTTTGCTACTTTGTACGTAATGCCGTTGTGTCCGTTCTACCGAAATTTACTGAACATGGACGACAGTTTTACGCATAGTGTATGGGGCTCGACTCTCATTATTTCTGTCACTGGGTTTCATGGGCCGTCACTCAATGGGCTCCATTTTCATTGGTGAGCACTTTTATCTCCGAGATTATTTAAGCCTTACCGAGAACCCAGCTCGCTGAAGCCATCCTCACTGAACCCGCTGCACTTACCACAGACGACGCCGGGTCAATTCATCTCGCAGATACTCGTACACGGCAGCGGCTAAGCGGATGTACCAGAAACTGCCGTTTTCCTAGCCAATGATGACAGCGACGAGGAAGAAGACGCAGAAGCACTACGCGAAGAGAGGACGCGTGTGCTGAGCAACTCAGGCGCCCAACTCAGCCGAATCGATATTCGGAGTGCAGGGAGTGATGAGGATGGGTATGAGATTGTTCCTGGAGCCGACGGTGGTGTGGGTAGTGCGAGCGGAGGAAGTACGAACACGTTGAGTGCGAAGGCAGGTATTATTCTGGTGCGTCTGCTTGATTATCTTGCGTCGACAAACGAAATCTGACCGTTGATTGTCAGGGTATCCACAATATCTTTATCGTCATCCCGCAATTTCTCGTTACCGGATTCTCAGCAATTCTGTTCGCTCTTTTCGACCCCCAAAAGCCGGCGCTGCCTGCCCACCGTGGACCTGTCGCGCCAGGGCCCATCATTAACGGAACTGTGGCTGCTGCCAACCTCACCTCTGCTATCGTATCGAAGAGCAGCAATCTGCTGCATGAGCTTCCGCAGTTGCTTCAGCGCGCGAAGGAGTGGAAGGGAGTGAGCATTCGAACTCTGTTGTATACATTTTTAGGTGAGGTTTTTGTGCGGTTAGCTTCTGTTGAGTATTTCTCACCGGTTGCATTTTTAGGATTGTGGAATCGCGCGCGTCGTTCGCGTTCGTGCTGTGCTGGAGGTTGTCGAGGGAGTTGCGGCATAGGTGATTTTTGGGCTGATTTTTTTTTGTTCTCGCGGATGCTACTTTGTAACTTATTATGTTATCGGACATAGATGACACCTACTATACTCCTTCAAGAAGTTTCGAAGATATTCAAAACTCACCGCACATGGTCCTACCATTTGCTCCGTATATGATAATCTCATTGTAACCTCTATGAACTGTTGATGTCAACTTCTGTTTATCGTGCCTGTCTTGCGATCCTTCTAGTTGCTCATCTGATCTGCTCCAATAGGTTTGAAGTATGCCTAGGATAGATTTTGGTTAACTAAGTACAATCCTGCACAGTCCAGCGATAGTCATATAAGTACATAGCTACTCAAGTACTCAAGCTCAAGCTCAAGTACTGGTTCAAATAGTGCAGACTCTCTGAATCGTCATCGGCTCGTCATGAGTATCATGATTCCTCAAAGTTCCAGGGACTTTACTACGCGGCCGTTCACCAATGCTACATTAATGTAATAATTTTGGACAAAATTTCTGCGGCCAAGAAAATATCAGATTCAGAAGTCCGAGCATAATGATTGAATTTGCAGCCAGTTTCGAATTGCATTGTTCTGTCTTCGTGTTCAATCAAATAAAAGGAGCCTGTGAACGTTGTCATCAACGGTGATAAATTAGACCCGTACGTGACCAGCAACATCCGCCTTTTCCTCTTCTTCAGCGACCACCATCGCCGTTGCGTCTCATTTATCCTAAAGCTCAGACTCCCAGGGATTCAAAACTCGCGCTTGTACTCCAGCGTTTGAAACACAGTGTCTCAACGGGTCGAAATGCGCTTTCGAACGCTCGAAATCAGGTGGCACGACAGCAAACCCATCTCGACGTGCGACTTCCAGCCTCTCTCATTCAAAAAGGCACGTCCTCCAGCGGGACAGGAGAAGAATTACGCAACGCAGGCGTATAGGCTCGCAACTGGCGGTGAGGATAACCATGTTAGGGTAAGTCGGCGCGTCGGTGTGCCCACTCTGTTGAACGTTCATCATCCTTGTTTGCTCACCTGCTGGCCTTATCACTAAGGTATGGATGGTACATCCACATCTGAGACCGCCTGCCGTGGTAGTAGAGTCAGATGCGACCACTGCAAACGCGCCTCGGCCACCAAGGGTGGAGTATCTGGCCACCCTGAGCCGACATTCAGCAGCGGTCAATGTCGTACGGTTCTCTCCGAATGGTATGTCTATGCCACAGTTACGACGTTTTTGAGATTTGATCGAACGTTCTGCGCGTATTTCAGGCGAGCTCATAGCTTCTGCGGGGGATGGTGCGTCTCATTCGAGTTCATTTAAATTGGCGTCGCATGCTGAAATCAGCGCAAAGACGGCATGATCATTATCTGGGCACCTTCATCAACACCGCAAGCTGCTACCTATGGAAGTGATCTGAGCCCAGAAGATCTGCAACATGAGAAAGAATATTGGAAACCACGGACAACATTCCGGTGAGTCTCATACTGCACGTTTAGACCGACGCGTCTCAATTGATGCTCTGCCATCAGGTGCACAACGATGCAAGTATACGATCTAGCCTGGAGTCCAACCGGAGAGTATATTATCGCGGGGAGCACTGATAACACTGCTCGTGTGTTCGCAGCGGCGGATGGTGCGTCTCTTCTGCCTTTTTCTAACCCCTTCCGAACCTGAATTCATTTAGGAAAATGTGTTTACGAAATCGCTGAACACCTGCATTACGTCCAAGGCGTTGCTTGGGATCCCTTGAATGAATACATTGCAACACAAAGCAGCGACCGTTCGATGCATATCTACCGAATCTCTACCAAACCCGGCGGTGCTTTTGAAGCACACGCTGTGGGCAAGAATACACGCATGCCTCATCGTCACTCCCATAGTCACTCCCATTCACAAACACGTACACCAAGTGCCCAAGGGGAGGAAGACCTCGTTTCGGGCGTCGTGCATCGACAACAAGCGATGCCGAGTCTTCTTCAGCATTTGCACTAGATCTCCCGGAGGATTCGCAAAGCGCAACATCCGGTGCACCATGACGCCTGCCACGTCCGTGAGCAGCACTCCTGCATTCATGTTTCCCCCACCACCTATCGAGGGCTCATCCCGCCGCTCATCTTTCAGCTCCAATGCTCCTGGTTCTCCGTCTCCCTTCATCAATCCTGCCGGCTCTTCCACCTCTGCACAGGAAACAACAGCCGCTATGGTCGGTCCCCATCCCCAATGGCCCCACTTCCCGCAATCCGCTCATTACCATCGTCATCACAAGCAGCAACGACCGCACTTTGGACAAATGTAAAGCTTTATGGGGATGAAAGCTACACGAACTTTTTCAGGAGGCTTACTTTTAGCCCCGACGGTGGCCTCCTGCTCACGCCAGCAGGCCAGTTTGAGGACCCCTCAGTTATGCCGGGATCATCGTCTCTTTCGAAGGCCGGGGATGAAAATACCACACCCGTGCGAGGGAGGAAAGGACATCCCTCAGAGGCGCCCTCGGCGACCACTTCGGGGTCTAGTTCATCAGTATATATCTACTCTCGCGCCAATTTTGCACGGCCGCCCATAGCCCAACTTCCTGGGCACAAGAAGGCCAGCGTCGCGGTGCGCTTCTCGCCGATTCTGTACGAGCTTCGTCCTGGGGTAGCGCTTCCTGGAAGTACAGGCACCGAGCACAAGACCGGTAAGAGTGTTGCCAAGGAATCAAAGCCGCCCACGGCCATCCTGGAATTGGGAATGGATGGTAGCATGGATGTTGACGTCGTGGGTCCTTTGCACGGTGTCGAAGCGCAACCGGCGTCAGTAGCGACGTCATCGAGCACAGGCAGTAGTGCACTGCTCACACCACAACGTACGCCTGCTTTACCTGCGACAACCATTGCGACGCCCACCCCGCGGCCTGCGATCTCGACGGCGGGAGTCGGCGGTGGTGGCGTTTCAGCGGAGCCAACAGTATCTCCTATGGACTTGAGACCGCCAACCCCGGTGGCGTCGAAGCCGTCTACTCCTTCACACACGCATTCGCAGGGACATTCTGGGTCGCATACATATGGTCATAGCCAAAGTCATTCGGCGGTACAAACAGGCTCGGTGTTTGCATTGCCCTACCGAATGTTGTTTGCGGTTGTGACTATGGACACGGTGGCGATCTACGATACACAGCAGGCGACGCCGCTGTGCTTGCTCACGAAGTTGCATTATGATGAGTTTACCGATATGACTTGGTAAGTACCTATCTGCAAAGGCTTGCGTATAACTCTGATGAACCTTCGCTTCTTCTGAAGGTCTCCCGATGGTCAAACTTTGATTCTTTCTTCTCGCGATGGCTATTGCACCCTTATCGTGTTCGATGACATCCTCCCTGCCTACCATATACAACAACACACGATGCAGCTCCAATCGATTGCGCACAATAACTATGTCCCGCTCTCATACCCATCCATGTCCACACATGGTACCTCCGCTTCGGCGCAGGCTACGCCCGCCGCAACACCTTCCTTGCCTAGCGTCTCGCTCCCCCTCGTTAGCACGGCTTCTCAGAATACCCCACATGTGAACCCCAAGAAGAGGAATGAGCCCCCTTTGACGCCCGCGGCCAGCGTAGATGGCTCGGATGGGGCGTCCTATTTCTCTGGGACTCAGGCTGCTTCGGGGTCGGGTTCGGGGGCTGCCGCGAGCGGTGCTGGGGCGGAGACTGCGACAGGGGCGGCTGAGAAGGCGCCGTCGGTGCAGGAGCCACCGAAGAAAAAGAGAAGGGTCGCGCTCACTAGGGTTGGGGACTTGGAGCCTTAGGCCGCGATACTCCATTTCTACACAAGAAAACCTCAATATTTTTGGCTTGAATTTCGCTTTTTTCTTCTTCTTTTGCTTTGTAATTTCTTGCCTCTCCTATCATAACATTTTTGTGGTATATTATGGTCTTTCAGAGTTGTTTCTTGATGTATTTTTTCGTCTGTTGTCTTTCTTGGTTGCATTTTGTCCTCGCTATAGTATTTTTGCTTCTTTAGTGTCTTTTCATACGAGAGATGGTGATTGTGCTTCGGCACATTCATGCTATCCGCATTTGCTTTCTTTTTTCCTTTTGTCTACAATCGTTTTCATGTAAGAAAGTTCATTGCCTCACTTTCACCTTCTATCAGCTGGTTGTATATAGTGATGTTATCGACGTAGGAGATATGCTTGGTGATCTGAATACTCAATCAAGGGGCTTCGTCGAGCTTCGATAATCCGACGATAATAGAATTTCCGAGGGACATCAGATGTACTTGTACTGTGCTACAGCTAGTGGAGCAAAGACCGGGCTCATTTCGATCACCTTCTATCTAGACTTTGCTTCCTTGCCGGAATCGTATAAACTCCCCAAGATTGTAGCTCCAACCATAGCGCATTTCCCCCGTATCTGCCCAGACATGAGATTGCTAGCTAGCATTCTCCTCTTTGCTGTCTTTGGCTTGGTCACCGCCTCTAAAGATTCCAAGGGGGTGGATTACAATGCTCTCAGAGCGCGTGTACGTACTCGTTTGATTTTTTTCAAAGGCATGATTTAGATTCACTTACCTGGACTTTACATAGTACTTTCCTGGGGGGATACCTGTTGCTCGTGCTGTTGGAAATCACGTTCAGGAAGCCGAACGCAAGCGCCTCTTCAGACATACAGTCTTGACCCATTTAAACAATTTTCTGTCTAGTTATTGTATACACGACCGCCGGAGAAGAGCTTGTTCAACGCGATATGTCCCCGCATGAAGCTGCCGTTATGTTTTCTCAGAGATGTTGCTCCGTCAAATGTGGCAACGACGTCTGGTAAGCATTGATTTTATCTGCAGCATAGATGGTCTATCTTATCAGTCTAATTACTTTTTTACTTAAGCTGCTGCAATGGCTGTTGCTAAATGCTTGCGGGTGCCAGAGTAGAACGATTGAGAGTTGGAGGTATAATACTGGTGAAAAACAACAGAAAAATTGGCGTACCACGGTTTTAGAATAACATTTCGCGCATAGATTGTGATGGTTTCTCTAGAACTAAAACAAAATTTAACTCGAGGGTTGAGCGCTTGAGCGCTGAACGCTGAGCGTTCCAGTGTTGCTTCGTTGAAGTTCGACCAATGAAAAGGGGAGGAACTAATATGGAAAGTGCCAAATAGAAACAAATAGGCCAACAGGGTCGGATCACGGTCGCGTCCAGTGAGATGATCGCCCTCTTCCCGAATCCCCACATCCACCACCATCCACCATGTTCAAGCTTATCAGACGCATTTCCTACGGCGTAATTCCTCGTGCAGATAGACCTTGGGAGGAGGATCGTGAGTCTCCTGTATCTCTTTTGTGCTCAGGACATGTTGCTGACCTCTTACGCGTTTATGCTTTGATCTGACTTCTTTCGCCTCCAGCCACTTCGAACGCCCCAAACACGAAACGTAAACGCCGCCTGAGTGAGGTTGAGCGTGAATTAGCTGATGAGGAGGAGAAGCGGGCAAGCGCGAAGAAATCGCGCGGAGAGGACGATGCGGCCTCCGACGGGCTCGCGTTGGACCCCTCCCCGCAGGCTGATACCAAGGAGGTGAAGGAGGTCACAAAGGGTGTAGATGAGGTAACCCTCGATGTCAAAGACGAAAGGGTTGTCTCAGGGCATGCAGAGGAAAGTGTACTCAAGTCAACATCGGCACCAGAACTTCCCGTGGCACCAGAGAGCGTCCCACTCCCCGAGGATACTCCCGGAGACTTCGTATCTGGACCGACGCCTCCGCAAAGCACTGCGTCGCCCGACGAGAATATTATGGAACAGGCGGAGGCTGCCAAAGACGAGCTACCAGCGACCACTGTCGATGAAGCGTCTGATATTGCTTCGTCTTCAGGCGACGGGGAGGACGCAGATGCAGAAAGCGTGCCCGACCCCGACGCCGAGCCAGTGGTCAAGAACGTCTCACCGTCAAAAAAGCCGGTCTCAATTGTGAAGCCCACCATCCATCCGGAGGCCGCAGCGAAGGCATAAGCGCCGGCATCACTGCCACGTTACATCGTCGACGATGCATCCCTTCATCACGAAACCCTTGTTTATTTTGTTCTATATTTTGCTGCTGCGTACATGGTATCTGTATCCGCATACCCATCTTTGTTTTTCTTGCTTCTGCTTTTCCCTCCTTTGGTTGTTCCTTGCACACCTATACAGCTTATGGCGTTTTGCGCTATATGGATCATGGATTATCTCTATATATCTGACTCCCTGCCTGTTTATCGTCATCCTCGTCTTGATCTTGTTGTCTGTGTTGCTACTTATTCACTGTATTATCTTCTGATATCCCATCCTCAATCCAATCCGCTCTTTGATTTCTTGACCGATTTTGGCATTCGGTTTAGCACCATTTTGGTCTCTTTTTACGCTCTCCAGCACAATTCCTCTTTCGACAGTTCCATTATTTTTAGAGCACATCACGGGGCTTCCTCGCGCCTTGTTTGTCAACACCGAAGCCAATGTTGACAGAATCGCGTTGAAACGATTACCACGCTCTCACCGTGTTTCTTTGACCTTTAAGGTGAGTATTTTGCTCCTTATTCGTATATCTGCATGACACTGACTGTTTCTACTTCAGTCTCCTTAATCCTTCCCTACAGTTACTTACAAGATGCGGATATACATTTACTGCGAGCCCTACGATTCGCTGCGTGCCACCATATTAATAACGCTCCAAGACGTCTTCGCACGTGTGTCGTCCATCCATTCTTCTTGTCATTGCTCACCATTTCTGCCTTCAGGAAGCAAAGCGCCATCAATGATTATTGGCTTCTAGTTCCCCGCTGCTTGCGTTATGTTACTGCGCATTCAGCTCGTGCGAGTCAAATTCGCCACGCGACCGTAAGTCATGATGAATGGGACCTAAGGAATTAGGACGATATTGGCCGATAACGGGCGCGCTTTAGATGCTGTATTATAGGAATAGAGGCCTTTCAGGACACGGGTGGCTTGAACGGTTGAATGAACTGGTAACGTTATGATCTTTCTACGTTATCTGCGTGCTCTAATCGAATATCTATGATCTAGGTCCAATATCTATATATGAGGAATGAACGATGTCCACTGCACGGTTTGGACTGCGCCGGTGGTAACGTCCTCAAGAAAGGAACGGCAGCGCCAGAAGCTCAAGATGCGCTCCAATATGCAACCCCACGACCTCGCTCTTAATCCGCGGCCAATCAGTTATCACCAACTGCCCAACAAGCCGAGCATCAGCAGCTGCACCGTGATAATCGTCGTACATACTCTCTAGAGCAGCATCTCTTCCCGGGTTGAGAAGTCGAGGAACCGGCTCGCGATCAGGCGAGCCAAAGGTGACCCAATGGCGGCTGTGGGCCCCCAAACTTCGAGCAGGCTGTTAGGATCTCAGTAAAACATTTGTAAACGTAGCTTTCCAGAGGAGCGGAATAACACTGTCCGCGGGCCTCCTAGCTGCTTACTCTCAGAGAACGAGCGATGCTCCGTTCGCCTCCAATCTTCTTGCGTCTTCCTGCGCTCAATATCAATATAGATTAGTTATCCGATGTTTTGAGGTTTATGCTTCCAAAAGGTTTTGATATAAAGAACACAGGATTTAAGTAGTTGGAATTGGCAGACCATTTGAATGTCTAGAAATGAAGCCTATATGTGCGGAATGAATATAGTCCATTCGATAGTTCGGAGGGCAGCGGGAGGCAAGTAGGGGAGGGAAGTGAGGGCGAGGGTTAAAAGTATAATACGCGAAATTATGTAAAGAGGATAGCAATTAGAGGAAGCATTCGTAACATCATAACGGAAAATGGGGTTTTCATGGAAAAAAAATAGGTTACGAGTCCCAAACCTACAGGCTCTGCAGTGATAATAATTGCTGAAACTCGCCAAAGCCACATTTCTTGACGCGACGAAAATTCAAGGAACCAGCTCGGAATCAGATGTACACAACCATGAAGGGATCCAATTGCTGCCATGATGAACATTGCCAGAGTAGCTATACCGAATTCCCCCTTGAATGGTCTCCTGATGAGTAAAACATACCTACCCGCAGCCCACGGCGCTTTTCATGCTCGAATAAATCGACGGAAAACTTGGTAAGAGGGTGAATAAGAATTCTGAGTGATATCAGTGGTACGCGCCAGAGCAGCGCCAGCCTGGAGTGCCCACTATGTTTTTCCGTCTGGACCATGCGCGTCAGCCGGGAATCTGTCCCACCGCTGTTATGATGCAAATCGTCGGGCATGTCATCTGAAAGTCTACTATTAACGAGAAGGACGGCAACTGCTTCTCCTGTAAGTGGCGATGGTTTTCTGCATTCCAGAAAAATAGGCCGGTTGACGCTTTGAGGCTTCTTCCACCACAGCGCATAAGTCAGTCCGTTGAGCGCAGCATATGCCAGAGTTACGACTTCTAGTTCTGTGACGGGGAGCTGTTGCGTCCAGCGCGCAATGCACTGAGCAATAAACCATGTTGTTTGTAAGGCAATTAATGCCTTAGAGATGGCGTCGCCTTTACTCCTGTCTTGGATGTCTTCTTCTGCTACTTTTGGCGGGGCGATGATTCCATTTTGGATGTGATATATAATTCCGGTTGGGGATTCGTCGCGGCCATTATGCAAAGTCTGAATTGGCCTTCCACCTTCGCAAAGTACGAAGCCTCCCATCTGAAGGAAAAAACCATGTGACAACGTCCACCGAGGACCCATTCCTTCCTGTAGCATGTAGGCGGGAAGCGTTGAGTCTTGAAAATTCTCTTGAGATTGGTTCCGTAGCGATATCTATATGATAACGTCAATTCCAATTCCTGAAAAGGAATGATTGTACGAACTCACATTTACTCATGATTTTATTGTATGTATCCACGAACTGTCTGGCTGCACGATGCTGCCTAAATGCCCAAACAGTCGTGACCTCCGGTGCAAGTAGGGCGTACAACACCGTCACAAATCGACGTTTGAAGCGAGTCCACGCGCAATCCATTGGCGAAGGGATGTTGGGGTGAATTGCGGACCAGGTACATGCGAAGATAGTTGCGATGCAGCTAATAATGATGTCGTTGACGCTGCGCTGACCAAAGCGAGCCTGCATATTAAGGACCTCACGAACTAGAGGGTCGTTCTGAGTTTGTGATTGTGTGGATAGTGTCGCACCATTAATGCCAAGAGTGCGACTTAATGCGAGGAGTAATAGAATGAGGAGCATGAACGGCTTGGGGTCGGTTCAAGAAGCGCATCCTATATAACTTCATTTCTAATTCGACGGAAAAGCTGTGTTCAATCTACTCAGACCACGCATGTACGCCCAAAGATATCGACTGAAATCCCACATGCGCTATTAATACTTAGGGGCGATTTCTGACTGGTGTACACAGGAAGATGGGTATTGATCGGTTGACGAGCGTTGTCGGAAGGGTGAGTGATATTCGCACGTCCTTGTCCTCGCATATAGCCACGCTTACGCGTCCTAAAAGGTGTGCTCAGTTTCTCCGACAGGCAGCGAAGCGGAGTCCAGGACACCCCCAGTGCATCTATTAATCGAGCTGCTGCAGAACGTGTTATGCCGTTATGCTCGATGCAGGACGGAAAGCGATCGTGTTACGTAACACTGTAATACAACAGCATGACGAGGCCGTGTTTCGAAAGGCGATGGATGTGCATCATCATGTGCTACATGTGTGTTTGACAGATGTGGGTGGGGAGTGCGGGAGCCAAGGTGTTCGATACGAATTTCAGATTCAGAAGGCGCCGCAGGCGAAGGTTTTCTGTGACGTATCATGTGATTGAGTAAACACAAGTTGGCAATCGCGAAGTAAAAATAGTAATATTGGAAGCTCTTTAGATATGCGGATTCTTGCGGAATGAAAGTAATCCACTCAATCTCCTGAAGAGCACCAGCAGGTAACGCACGAAGAGAGGTAAGTGAAAGCGTCAACAATACGATACGCGCAACGACGTAAAGAGGCGACCCTATAATTCCTGCAACGGCAAATTCAGTGCGCCAGGAATACGCAGATGCATATTCCCAAAGACCCAAGAAAATGGGTTCGACGGTAATGATGATCGTGGAAGCCCGCCATGTCCACTTCTCTTGCATGGAAGTAAAGTCAAGAAACCAGCTCGAAACAAAGTGGACCACCCGAACAGGGCGCCGATAATTGCTGTCATCCGGTACACATGGAATTCCTGGACGTAGTATGATTCGAACATTGGATACGCAGTGTTCCGTGCTCAACACCCGAACCCCTGTATGCAGCGAGCTTAGCTAGGGGATGAAGCGGGGCAGCAATGAGGTGGAGGGGAATGCGGTAAACGAGTTTCCAACGGTAAGGGGGTGGATAGTTCTCGAATTCTTTGCGTAAATTTCGGCGTAGGTAGCTTCCGCGCTTGACTTGCAGATCCCGGGATCCCAATACAGCTAGCTCCAACTCGGGCTCTGCAATGTCAGAAGACGGGAAGACGGAAGGGATCTCTCTCTCGTTCCGGGATGGATGTTCTGTAATCCACTCCCACTGTTCCGAGGTAGTCCTAACTTCCGAGCTTGAATTAGATGTGGTATTGGATAGTAAAGCACTGTGTCGCGGAATCTCCTTCAGATTTTGGCTGCTCTTGATCTCAAGAAAGACCGGTCGACCAACATTCTGCGGTTTTTGCCACCAAAGCCCGTAAGTAATACCGTTTAGCATAGCGAAGCCAGAGTCACCACCTCGAGTTCGGTAACTGGGAGCCCACTCGCCCATCGCGCGATGCATTGGGCGACAAATCACGTCGATTGCAATATGATCAGCGTTTTCGAGATGGTGTCGCCCTTGCTGCGGTCATGGATGTCCTCTTCCGTAAGTAGCGGCGGGTCGATGATGCCTTGCTCAATGTACCACTGGATACTGACTTCGTTTCAAGTTGGCACTGAATTTTTCTTTCCGTGACGTTCAGCTGACAGAGTTTGGACAGGGCGGCCGCCTTTGCTGAGCATGAACCCGCCCATTTGGGCGAAGAATCCGTGCGTCAACGTCCATTTTGGGATCTCGCCATCGTTTATTGCCCTTGGTAGAGATGAGTCATGGAATATTCTTGAACATGGTTGAATATCGAGTTTAGTTTGGACGCTTCTTTAAGCTGGATTTCAGGTTTGTCTGTCACATTGTTTTGAGTTAGAGTTGTCTCTCCCAAAATGAGACGAGATCCAGCTTACCACCTTTCCCAGCTGCCACACCCTATTGTACTCATCCACGATCTTTCTCGCATCGAGCCTCTGTCTCAGCGCCCATGCCGTTATCGCCTCTGGAGCAAGTATTGCATATATCATCGTAAGCACTTGTCGTTTGAAGCGCGTCCACCAGCAATCCGTCGTCGCAGGGATGTTCGGATGAACTGCAGACCAGGTACACGCGAAGATAGTGGCGAAGCAACTGACAATGATATCGTTTACGCCGCGCTCGCCGAAATGCTGGAGGTTGGAGGGAGAGGTTGTGCGAATTCGTAGAGGACTTCCGTAGGAGAGGAAAGAGGGACGCCATATAGCACGCGTATTGAAGTGAAGATGAGCAGGATTACGAGCATCTTCTCGGAGCGTGAACTAGAGACCGAGCTTGATTTGTCGATTGCGCGGTGATGAAATGGATGTAGACAGCGTGGGTTCTTGCCTCTTGTCGAAGAAGTCCAGTGAAGTACCAGAGACAACAGTCTTTAGAAGTCTAGCGTCAAAAGATGTGATTCATCGTGCATCACGTCTATGTGAAGTGAGAAAACACCAAATGTAAATTTAGATACGTACTTACCTTGTATATGCCAGTCGTTTTTTGGTTAGGATATAGGGAGCTACAGTCCCTTTCATTCTGTCTAGAAGATTCAGTTTATAAATCGTCGTGTTCAGAAACGAGCCTCTCGAGCGAAGTGTCAAGTAGACGCGGTCTGTGGAGCTCAGCGTTTCTTTCAACATCTGTAAATGTGCGTACTTGTTTCTTCCTCTGAGTATGATACCGTCATGCGTTCTAGAGAAATTCTGACTGAACCGTTGCGTGATATCGATGTGGTATGGATGTGAAAATTGAAGGCGGCGACGAGCGGCGACTTGTTGTATTCAAAGTCCGGCTAACGGAATTCGGCCGGGAGAGCCAGCACCGCCACATTTATCCAGCTGCTCTTCCTCTTCTCTGCACTCCGCACTCCTCCATCGACGCCAAATGCAGGCCTATGCATCGAGCATGAAACGAGAGCACTAAATTCTCTCTGCACTAAATCGTGATTTTTTTCATATCTTTCGGTACCCATGCTTGAGCTTGAACTTTGAAGGGTGTAGTACGTTTGAGTTGATAAATTTCGGAGTTCATCTGCTTCGTCGAGTTGTCGCCAGCTTGGATGTCCTTGAATTTGATCAGAGATACTGAGAGATCATTCTAAATTTCCATGGTGTCATTCAAAGGTAACAAGTTACGGGTTTACGGAGCGAATATTTCGCGAACAGCCACATTATCATGTTCTATTCAATATTGCGGGCAATGGATCTATCCTGAATGACGAAATTAAAATCCAGCGATTTGTTTGCCGACAGCCTCGGAAACTGCGTCTCTCGCACCCTCTTCAACGCCTCCTCGAGCCCACTAGCCATCGGGCTATCCCCGAAAAGTCCCCAATCAGCACAAATTGACGCAGGCACGCCCACCCAGCCCCATCGCCCTATCCCACCGCCCCACTCATTCCCTCGATCGCACCCGGAAGTGTACTGGATGCAGACTTCGATAATGACTTGCTCGATGACGTTCTTGTGGGCTATTTTCTCGAGCTCGTCGGAGAGGCCGCAGAATTGGTCCTCGCTGACGTCGTCGTCGTAAAGCATGTGCACTTCGAGGTGTTTGAGAGTCTGCGAGGAGGACGCTAGGTAGTGGGAGAGCCCGTTTAATTTTAATTCGGGTGTCCAGTTCTCTGGAGAATAATCAGAGAGTGGGCATTGAAATTGGGTAGGGTTCGCACCTGCGTTGTATAGGGACAGACTGTTGAGCTGCGTGCAATGGCTGATGAAGTGGAACCGGCTTCGAGGTCTCTGACGAGCAGTGAACGAATTGATAGCTGCGTGAGACGATTGAAATCAATGACGGGTACAGTGCATATATACAAGACCGTCGAGGAGCTGAAGGGGCCAACGTCCATATTGCCAAGCTTGAGCGATGAAGCAGGTAGAGGAGAGGGTGTCGTGGAAGTATCAAGAGAGTCGAAGCCAAACTTCTGGAGACGGCAGGGAGACAGGTCGCGGAAATTGAAATCTGCGAAATGATACACGTTGAAGTCGACGAGGGAGGGAAGGTGCAAGAGACGGAGCAGCGCCGGTCGAAGTGGGTTGTCCCAGGGACTCGGAGTTTAATGCGTGTAGTCATCCTTGATGAATAGGGAATTTAGTCGAGTGATATGGCTGAACATTTCCGTAACAGCGGCGAAATCTTCCAAGTCTTCAGACGTAATGCAGTAGTCCAGGTCGCGTATGTGGTAGGCGAGCCCCGGAGAGGTTTTGAGAAGGTCCTTGAGCATAGAAGTAGTCGCGCTTTGCTGCCACCCATGAATTGGTTTGGGAATAAAGTGCCTGAAGTCGTTCAGAACGATGCGCGCGAAGAGGCGTTTCCGGCAGATGGCGAGGAAGTCGCGACAGACGAGCGCGCAGGCTTTGGTCGATGAAAGATAGAGATCGTCTTCTGAGGCGACGATATCTGCGGTAAGTTCTATTATGTCGAGTGGGAGAATGGGCATGATTGCTGGCAGGTTCTGAGAGTCGCCAAGAGGTCGTCAACAGTTTGTCAACAGTGAAAGACTGAAAGTGTGTTCGGAATAGGCCGATGGACCGTCCTGTATATGAAGACTTGCATCTGTCGATATACAGGCCGGGATTTCTGAGTTTAAATCCCTGTAGCGCGCCGTTCCCACGCAAAATTGGCAGGGAGTGCCAAATGTAGTAACTTGAAATCTGACCGCCCCTCATTGAGTGACACTCTCCTCAGTAAAACGGCGACGAAGATTCGAGCCTGTGTTGTGTTCTCAGACTTTCTGCCCAGATATTGGTGAGAACAATATTACCGCCGGTGTTCCTTTGAGACTTCTCCTTCTTTCAATTTTTTAAATCAGACAAATACAGCCTCTAATGACCACAAACGTAAGGCAAAAGCACCAGAATTCCATAAAATGCTAATATATTAATCATTATTGCAGCTACCTCTACAAGACGTCAGAGATAGCTTCTGTAGCATTATTAATCTGCAATCCATGACTTTTTTGGTATATATTGCGGAACTCGCTCCCGAAGTTGTACTATCTGACGGGAACGGCCTGTGACGAGATCACGTTATCGTATTAGGGGAGGTCAGATTCACGCAAATTCGCCGCAGCTCGTGGGAACGGCGCGCTACAGGGATTTAAACTCAGAAATCCCGGTCTCTATATCGCCAGATGCAAGTCTTCATATAGAGAACGGCTTCCGGTCTATGTTCGGAACTTCAACGTCGGCGTAGTACGCATCTGTCACATGATCCCGCACAGAAAATTTAATTAAATTTGAGTCCGCTCTCTCAGCTCTGAGTCTCTTCCAAGCGCTTTTTTGTTCAGAGTTGAACTAGAATTCTTAGCTAAAGTATTCGGTTTAACCATGGCAAATGGTATTCCTTTCTACCCTGATGCACGGCTCGCCACTTCCGCTCCCCGAATCGATGCGCAATCGATGCGCACAACCAGGTCATGGAAAAACTTCCTTGTTACCTGATCCTGTAGAGTACATCCTACAACGTCATCCTTTGTCCCTGCCGGGCTTCTAGATGTACATAGTTTGGGATATTGTTAGATGAGGAATCCTCACAATTATGCATGTTTTCTCCAAGTTTTCTCATTCGTCATTCTATAACTTACGCACCACAACTACAAATGAGATGACCCTTAAGGCCTAAGGGGTATCGACGACGATGGAGCTCATGGTAGACAATGGTGCAGATGCAGTTGCAATATGGATGGTAGGACTACGGGACGTACCCAACACATCCATCGAGAAGGTGGTCTCCAGATATTAACCCATGACACCTCTTATTTTTGGGGCTTTGGGCTGAAGTCAAACGACACGATTTCACTCAATGACAGCCGGGGAAACCGCTTTCTTCCTGCTTCCCGCACTGTCTCCTGGAACTGCTCGCTCTGTCCATCGTCCAAAATCGACACTGAGACTCGCTTAAATGCGGCCAACCCGATTGCCCAAGAACATCGTCGATTCTTCCCCACTCGTCCGTCGAGTTAGGCTCAGTGCCCGTCCCCATCCAGATAAGCAATGCAACGACCTCGAGCGCATTGTTGTGCGCTAGGCTCTGGAGGCCATCTGCGAGGGTGCGATAGGCCCCTGAGAAGGTGGTGTCTTCGATAATCACGGTGGTGACTGCGATGCGCTTGAGCATCTGGGTGATAGATAGGGCGGCCGCGTGTGGCAACCCAAACGTACTGATGTTGAATTGGGCATCTAGAAATGAGGGTTTGCGTAAGAAGTCAAGAAATTAATGAATTTTTGACAATACCAATGAATAATGATAGCGTTTTGAGGTGGTCGCAGATGTCGAGGAGCTTTTCCGTGGTTGCGATGTCTATAGATTCAAGCACCCATACGACGAGATTGCGAAGCTGATGAAAGTCGAGCAGCGGTCTGCCGTCGCTGCATTTTGCCTCATCCAGATATGTAACTGAGGCCATGCTGTTGGGCATGAAGCAGAGTTCACGCAGACGGAGTGGTGAGGAGGGCAGCGGGGTCGGCGCAAACGTACCATCGCCACACTCTCGAAATACTCGAGGGATGCGCAGGCCTTCAGGTCCGCGATGCTGAAATTAGGAACGCCTTGCAGACTCAGCTTCGTGAGTGTAGTTAGGCGAAATAAAGGAAGAAACGCCCGTCGCATTTTTGCATTCCAAACAGAGGAGTCAAAGTTCCGGATGTTTTGGTGCACCCAGATATGGAGCGATCGCAGCTGGGTAATTTTCTCGAAGGTGTTTACAAGCGCAGGGTCGGCTAGATCATCTGCTCCAGACGTATTTGAGTAGTCTAGCGATCGTATGAGCCCGCCGAGTGCAGGAGAGACGGAGAGCAGGTGCTGCAGCATCTGAGGACTGGGCACGGGATGTCCGAGACGCACTGACAAGAAGATATGTTTCTGGCACAGGGTGCGGAAGGTATGACAGACGAGCGAACATGCCTTGGTGGATGATAGGTTGCTGTCGTCTATGGAAGTAAGGACGTCGAAGACGATTTTGACGATCTCGAGTGGTAAGTTGAACATGGTTTGGAGCAAAGTGTGAAATAATTTACGGCCCGGCCCTGCACGCATCTGGGCAATCCTCCGCTGGTCCGTGCGGGCAACCCAAGCTTGCACTTTGACGACCACAACACTCTTTCACCGCTCTGTCGACCATATCCACTTTCTGTATTTTCTAGGAAAACGTGCTTTTATGATTAGTGGAATCATTGATGAAATTATGATGAGGTGAGTGCAGTTAACATCGGTCAAGCGAATCGCCAACTAGTCCTTTCCATCCAGGAAAGTCGAGGGCGCGGTGCGAATGGGCCTTTAGCTTTCTCCTTCGTACCCTGGGCTTCATCAGTGCATTTCGACGGCGAATCGCATTCCTCCATGGCAGGCAGCTGTCATTGACAGGCTCTCCAGCGTACCATGTGCGTACGCTCTCGGTCTGGCCTCCCGAATCCTTCTCCCTACATCGCCGTCCGCCGTCCGCACATCGCACCGCACCCAGAGCGCCTTCTCGTTCCCTACACGACTAGCCTTCCATCCTCGCATCTGCCCAGTGTTCTCTCGCGCTACCGCCCAATACGTTGCCGCCAACTTAGGCGAACTCCCTCGGACGTTGAGAGTGTATTATCTAGTTGAAGTTGGATGCAGGCCGGCGGCTGGATGTGCGGGGTCGGCAGTGCATTGGAACTGGTGAGCTAGGACACGGATAGGCGGGACGTGGAAGGGGCGGGACGGAGGATGTAGGGAGGTGACGCAGGATGCATATAAGGACCGAAGAGACATATCATGCGCGTTGTGTGTGCGTATAGAGCCGAGGCTTGCAACGGGAGGGTGCTCTAGGGAAGAAGGACGGAGAACGGAAGCTTGCGGATGGGTGAGGGTTGAGGTTGGTTGAGGCCTTTGAGGCCTCAGGATAGGCCTGCAAGCATTGGACGCCATCGACTTCTCGGCGCGTCGTAACGCGGAAGCGCCATGGTGGATAGAAGAATATTGTGGGCGAAGGAGTCGAGTTGTCGTAAGGGTGAGGTGGTGCGACTTCCGTCATATTGAGGATGAATCGATATCGACGAAGATGCATTGCGCTGGGGGTGGTGGGGCAATGGACGGTGCTCTGATTGGGGCGGCGGCTGCAGCATGAGAATGAGGAGACGTATGTCCAGTGGACATGCGGGGCGGTCGACTTCTCCTTCGCTATCATTCATCTGTCTTGGGCTCAAATAATGAATCGATGGGGTCGTAAAGGAGCTACAACATCCACCATACACCGTCGATCGTTCTCAGCCTATGGTCTTCTCTCTTCGGGCCAAAGGGCCTTGGGCCTCATCGTGTTTGGAGGCAAGGATGCCGACCATGTTTTCGACGATCAGTGGATTGCTCTTTGACGACCACGACGTTTCTTCGCTGTGCTGCCAATCTCAGTGTATCCCGGATCCGTTTACGGTGTTGGCTAGGAAATCGAGCTTTCATTGTATGTGGAGGCGTTGACGAAATTATGAGGTGAGCGCAGCACATTATCGATCAAGCAACGCCTCAAGTCCTTTCCATCCAGACATTTGTTGAGGCATTCGTTGATGTTGAATGCAGGGGTGCGGTGGAATGGCACGCGACGAGGAGAGACCAGCATGCCGAAAGTATTGGGTGCGCTCTTCTACGTCGATGGAGAGTGGGCAGAGAACGGAGCGCTCTCCTTCCCCTGGAGCCTCTCAAACACGTCCTGGATCCCCCCATCAGCAGCTGTCGTCAGGCTCTCCAGCGTCCCCACTACCGCTACCCACTATGGCCTGTCAACCCACTTGTGAACCGCGCCACCCCTTCCAACCTCGTGCCATTCCTCATTCCATCCCTCAATTATACTGTCACTCATCATCGGAAGGTCACCACATTTCATCCATACCTGTTCAAGATCACCCGACACGATCCTAATTTATTTTCTTGTACATTTCCCTCCTCGATCCAGGGCTCGCTATATACTCTCTATATATATGCTGCAAGACGACGACATCTCGATCTTCGACGCCTCCTTAGGGTTCGCTCAAGGGTTGTCTTTCGAGGGTCTCTCAATCTCTACTCGCTCATCCTGTCGGCATGTCCGCTCGCGCATCTTGAGTCCCTCGTTTCCAAACTCTAGTCATTCCTCTTGCAGTGTACAAGTAGGATTGCCCTGCTAAATTCAAACGGGCCCCTAACTCGGTCTGAACCGTTGTCGACTTCTACTCTGCTGATCGCAGTCTCGAGTTCTGCGTAACGCGTTCACCGTCCCTGCGATTATGCTAGCTATCGCATTGGGTATCCAAGCTTGTAGAGCACGAGCAGCGAGGGTATATCCACCCATGAATTGTCTAGTTTCTCTCTCACTTTCTGTCTCGAGCTTTCTCTCCACTCTCAGTGTGGCGCGTCTCGCCTCTACCTCTCACCTCCTACCTTCGACTTCTAGAAATCAGCTCTGTCTGGCATTCTGATCCTGAGGCACATTCTGGTTGGGGGTAGGATTCTATATAGACCTTCGGCGCATCGTTAGCTGGGTTGTGAGAGATCGGGAAATGGAGAAGGAAGCACAGGCAAGGTTTGGAGCGAGATTCAGAAACCCTGTAGCGAATGACGCTCGATTCAGACGCTGGCTTGCTACTCAAAGATCACACTCGGCCCGTTTCTCTGGCTTGTCTCTGTCATTCGTCAGTGTTCTCATGTTCGCTCAAGCATTCAACATTTATCTCATAATTTGTAAATCTTTCGGCTGCGCTATCCACCTTTCGTGCAATTTCACTACAATTTGACTTCACTTACTTCCTTACTTGGCTGCCCCCACCAATGCCTGTGATCGCCAATTAATTACAGCCTTATCATGTAGACAGAGTAATGAATAGAAAAGACTGGGCGCCTCAGTGCTAGCACTAACCTAGCGGAGTCAACATGATCATAGAATGAGAATGTAAAGCAGTAATAGGGAAAATGTCATAACTGAGCTAACAACTACTATCACGAGAAGCGAAGCCTGAACTACGTACGTGTCCATAAATAGTGTCTACAAATGAGGGATGAATGTGGTCCATTCGATGGTCTGGAGTGCAGCAGTAGGGAGGGAGCGAAGGGAGGTGAGGGAGAGAATAAGGAGGATAATGCGTGCAATAGGGTAGAGAATGGCACAAAGCACTGTGAATGAGATGAAAATGATTTCTGGAATGACATGGTCATCAAAAACATCAATTAGCCAAACAGAGACTGCAATAAAGACAGGCAGTGTGGTGATAATCGTCGCGGACATGGGCCAAAGCCACATTTCTTGATGTGATGAGAAGTCAAGAAACCAGATAGGGATCAGGTGAACGGAGCCAAAAATTACTACAATTATTGGGATGGTGACCAGGAGCTGGATGGGTAAATCCCCTGCTGTAAGCCTGGTGAGGCTCACGGCACGGCGGTCCGAGCGGACTTCATTCGCTCGGACATTTCCTAAACCTTATTCCATCACGTACACAGACCCTGCCTCGCCGCTGTAGATAACCTTATCGTTTACCGTCCCCATCGTCGTTGCACCTGTATCCCTGTCTCTGTTCTTAGACGAATACACTGTGGTCCTTTCAAGCTTTGGACCGACACCCAGTGAGGCTGTATAGACAGCAGCCTTACACCTGCATCCATATGGGCAGCATAAAACATCGGTACCCGGTGGTCCCTCCTCATTTTGCGATTGTCAGTTAACTTGCCCAAGGGGCGTAAAGATGCAATAAGTAAGGCCAATGGTCCAAAAATTATGATCATCCAATTTGGCTTTTCGTCCATGATTTCCTCCAAAGTTTTTTGGAGCCAACTCTTCTTTCGGCGGACAGAATGCGACAAAATTGGCTCACTTTCGGTGTTCAGAGTATCCGAAATGGAAACCTCATCTGAACCTTTGAGAATTGTGGGGGAAAAACCATTGGGATATTCGACTGTATTTTTGGCGATGATCTGCTGAATATTGCGTTCAAGGAACACAGGACGTCCGACATTTTGAGGCTTGTTCCACCATAGCGCGCAGGTTATCCCATTGAGCATCGCAAATCCCAGAGTGACGACTTCGAGTTCTGTGACTGGGAGATGTTGCATCCATCGTGCAATGCATTGCACAATAAACCATGTCGTCTGCAGGATAATGAAAATCTTTGAAATAGCGTCGCCTTTGCTGCGGTCCCAGATATCTGCTTCCGTGATTCTTGGCGCATCAATAATGCCATTCTTGATATTGTATATTAGTTGCTCATTGTCGGGTATTGGTTTTTCTTCCGGATCTGTTTGACTGCAGAGCAATGTATGAAGTGGTTTTCCGCAATCAGAAAGCATAAATCCTCCCATCTGCAGGAAGAAACCATGAGCCAGTGTCCATTGAGGCCCATTTACAGATGATGCCGGTACAGGGGAGTTGCAGAAGAGTCCTTGTATTGTATTGGGCATGAGCTTTATTGTATTGAGAATGGAATGCTCCATCTCGAGAGCTGGTTTGGGTCGTAAGCTTGTGACCTTTCTCAAAAAAACTGATGCATTACCTCCTAGAACCTCCTTATTATATTCGTCCATAATTTCTTTCGCAGCCAAACGCTGTCTAAGTGCCCAAACAGTTATAAATTCAGGAGCCACCAGCGCACATCCCATAGTGGTCAGTTGACGCTTGAAGCGTGTCCACCAGCAATCTGTCGGTGCAGGGATGTTTGGATGGATGGCCTTCCAGGTGCAAGCAAAGATTGTGAAAAAGCAGCTGATAACGATGTCATTCACGGTGCGCTGGCCGAAATATTGGTTCTGGGTGCCGCGAAGCGTGAGATTAGAACCACTGGCAGAGTCAATGGATGCAGCTGCAGGAGTGGATAATGGGACGCCTCGGAGAGTCTGGAAAAAGGTAAACAAAAGCAGGATGATTAACATGTTTTGCAGAGTCGATGGTCAAACAGGGTGAGCAGTGGTCTTGGATGTCCTGGATAACAGTGAAAAGGGCGGAGTCACTGTGCATTTGTTATCGATGAAGATCAGTCGATGATGGACGTCGTCCTTTTGTTCATGCCAGATGTGTGTATTATAACGTATACTTGGGCCAAAATAAAGATATGCTATGCAAGTGGGCGCTCAATATATACTACTATGTTGCGCCTAGCACGGGGGCGAATATGATCTCACTCTCTCGCACACGCCACATCTTATTTTACATCATCTTCTTTTACCCATGAATTTTTGACATTCACTCTTGGTTCAAAGGTATGCAGACCACTTCAACGAACATCAGCCAGTTTAATCACCGAATCGATCACCCACTAGTACCAAATTCAATCAGTGCCGTCTCGCACGGTACATCATTTGGGTTTTGACACCTAGTCGCACAGCAGACAAATTCGCGCTCACAGACCTTATTTCAATCACAAGTCGGAGGAATCTCTGCTGCTTAATGTATTCTTGACGTTCGCAAGGACCCGTTTGCGCCGGAGCAACATGACGGTGGCGTGAGAATCTGACGTCCGGGTTCAATAACCAGTTTTTCTCGTTCAGTTGAACTTGTCATTCCCACCAATGCACGACGCCTTCCATCTACATTCCGTCATCTTGAATCCATATTGCTCCCAAGGATGAGGCATCGCGTCCGAATTCTGGGGCATACGCATCACGAAACAGCGCCACGTCAATGAGACCAGCTTTGGACCTTCAAGTTAACGATGGGCGCTCCTAGGAGATTGCTCTCACCATGTGGTGGGTGTTTCGCGCTCTCCGGTATGCTCGCACCCATCACAACTTCTCAGCTCCTTTGTACTCCGATCCGAGCCTTGCCTGCCGGTTCTGTGCTCTGCGAATGGGGAGGCAAAGAATCGAAGACCCAGAGGAGAACTGGGCCGATATTGGATTGCGGAGGATATACGAGCGGAGGATATACGAGTGGAGGAGATGTGCCCTGTTATCGGTGAGTATCGGTATTTCTGATCTACTCAGTTTTCATCTAACGACTATGATAACCAGTGATTCAAATAACGTTCAAACACCGACCTCGACACAAGCGCATTTTTACTGCCGGCTCTCCTCTTCATCCCACATCAAGCTTCCTTTGTGCCGGTGTTCTTCCGCCCATAGCCTGCATTTTCCTCGATGAAGATACCCAAGGGATGACATGCATTCAAACGAATTGAATCAAAATACTCGGTAAGCGAAAACAAAGATGGGCGATGAAATCTTAGCATGGAAGTAGACTAGCATCGGTACGCAAACACGTTATATACCCGCCTTCCGATTACGAACTGACGTAGTCCTAGATCGAGCTCGAGGCTGCTGGGAGCAGTGGAGTACACTCAAATTTGAAGGCGTCTCTGTCAATGAAACGAGGACAGTGTGAAATGGAACTTCGACCGCGTTGCAGTCCGCACCTGGTATCTTCCGGCAACCTCGTTTCAAGTTCGAGTTCGAGTATTCCACCTTCCCGAGCCTCCTTTCTGCAATTCTCCGCCCCACACCCTACGCCGCTGTCCACAAATCGTACTTCAGCTGTCCAAGGATTTTGGATCCTAGCTCTGGAGTCAAGTCGTTTGCGACTTATGTCCCCAATTTAGCAGTGCGCGCTCTCGTTCTCTTTCTGAAGACAGTCCTAGAGCCATTCCTGCATCATTCATGAGGACTACATCTCGACGGGTGGTGTGTGGATGAATACGGAGTGACGGCCGAATGAGGACGAGAGATGATGAGCAAGGTAGTGGCGAAGGAGGTGGAGACCATATTTAGGGAGGGATCGAATAGACGCGAGGCAGTGGAGAGCTTAGGAACGTGCACCCTACCCTTCGCGACTTCTCATGGGTCGCGCGACGTGGTGGGGTAAACCTTTTGTCGGAATCGAGGGATCGAGAAGAGTGCGTAGCCGGAGAGCTCGGGGACGACGCAGATTCTCTGTTGATAGTTGTCGAGTGTCCTTCAACGCCGTCAAGACCTGTCGTCTCCGCCGTTTTATTTGCGAGTTGCGGCCCAGATTTCGTTTGCATCTTCCGTCTAAGCCTCATGCCTCTAGTGATCCTCAATCCTCGATATCATTGGAGTCAACAACCTTGCGGCCTGTATAGCGCGTGGTGTTCGACGTCCGACGTTCCATCTGATTATCGAGATCTTTTTCCTCTCCTAGGCCAGTCCGCGAGCAATTCGAGTTATATGCCCGCGACCTCCTCGAGTACTTGATCAACCCAGCGACTGACTCGCTATTCCATCTTCGAAGGCCCTCGTCATAGACCTTTTTGTACGGACTTTCCTTCACTTCCGCACTCCGCCCGTTGCATCGCACCCAGAGCACCTTCCCGTTTCCTACACTCAGACTAGCCTTCTCGGCGTCAAGCATACGAACCGTTCTCTCGTGCTAGCCACCAATGCCTGGCCTCAAACTCGGGCGCAGTTCATCCACTTTGAAAGCGCATTACCCGTGAAAATCGTATGTGAAAGCGCTGCGCGCCCGCGAGATTACGCGCGAATGGTTGTGACGGAGGGCAAACAGGCGCGTCGCTGGGAAGGGAGGACGTATGGACGCGTCGCGGAGAGGGAACTGGAATGGCATTGGCGAGGGGAAGGCGGATGCGAATTAACCGGAACGATGGGAGGACGGGATGGGACGGCGACACATTGGGAAGAGCGGGATATGGGAGGGGAGTATGCGAGGCGAAGCGACCGACCGGGGGAAGGAGGGATGATTATCGACATTGGTCCTTGGATGGGTACAGGACCGAAGAGACGTGTCATGCACGTTGAGCGTGTACGTATGACTAGAGCTTGAAATATGTGCGGAAGTACTAGGAACGAGGGAGGAGGGACACCAGCGCAGACGGCGAACGAGGGTCCGGGAAGAGAAAACCAGTCTGGACCGACGACAAGACGTGATGCGCCACGGCTGGAGGAGGGGCATGTTGGTGGAGCAGGACGGCCCGCACTTTGGGATCTAGCAAGCGGGTGGCATGCGTGCATGAGTCATAGTTTGCGCAAGGGGGCATAATCAATGCTTGCTGATGGTCATATCAACGCGAAAGCATCGTGACCTGGAGGACGGCGGCGGCCAGGTGATGGAAGGCGTGAACGAGATACACTCACCATCATATCTATTCGTCCAGCAATGCAAGGAAAAAAACGGGGGGGAGCAAAAAGCAAAGGTACAGTAAGTATTATCATCTCTTATCAGATACAAGACCGACTTGCCTTCCAATTCACAGACTGGGAATGTAAAGCGGCAGTAGAAACAAAATGTCATAACCGAAAAAATGACCACTATCATACGAAGTGAAGCTTGAACTACATATGTGTACGGAAATTGTTTCTACAAATGAGGGATAAATGTGGTCCATTTGATGGTCTGGAGGGCAGCAGTGGGGAGGGAGCGGAGGGAGGTGAGGGAGAGAATAAGAAGGATGATGCGTGCAAAGGGGTAGAGAATGACAGCAATGTACGCGAGTAAGATGCAAATGGATGCTAGAATATCATACTTATCGAAACTATCAGCGAATAAGAAAAAGACTGGAATCAGGGCAGGCACTGCAGTGATAATCAATGCGGAAACGCGCCAAAGCCACATTTCTTGCTGCGACGAGAAGCTAAGAAACCAGCTGGGGATCAGGTGAACGGAGCCAAAAACGACACCGATAAGTGGAATGGCGACAAGGAACTGAGCGCCAGTGTCCTCTCTATCGACATAGGCACCATAAAACATGGGTACTCGGTGGTCCCGTCTCATGCCGCGATTGTAAATCAACTTCTTCAAGGGCCGAAGTAATATTCCAAGTATGAATTTCGGTAGGGCAATAAGCGACCCAGGCGCCATGAATTCTAGCACCTTTGTCGAAACCGAAACCCGTTTCTGCTTTTGGGGGATGCTGGGTAGCAGAATCGTTTCATTCACCTTTTCTCGAGCATCTGGATTCTGATCTTCATCCAGACTATCAGGAATTGTTTTTTTGAGATGTTCAACTGCATTTTCGGACTCCGAGATGCTCTGTTGATTTCTTCGCTCAAGGAATACAGGACATCCAACATTTTGAGGCTTGTTCCACCAAAGCGCGTAGGTTATTCCATTGAGCATGGCAAATCCCAGAGTGACGATTTCGAGTTCGGTAACTGGGAGATTTTGTGTCCATCGTGCGATACATTGTGCAATCGACCAGGTCGTCTGGCATACGATGAAGATTTTCGAAATGGCGTCGCCTTTGCTTCGGTCAAGGATATCTGCTTCAGTGATTCTTGGTGCATCGATAATACCATTCTTGATATTATATATCAGGCTCTCGTCGTCGGGTTTCGGGTTTTTAAATAGATCTATTCGACTGGAGAGCAATGTGTAAAGTGGTTTTCCGCGATCGGAAAGCATAAAGCCTCCCATTTGCAGAAAGAATCCATGAGCCAAAGTCCACGGAGGCCCATTTTCCGATGACGCGGGTACAGGGGAGTCGTAAAAGAGTCGTCTTATGGCATGGAGGATGAGCATTGGTCCATGGGGAACAGAATCATTGGTCTCGAGAGCTGCTTCGCGTACATGTAAGCTTGTGATTTCTCTCAAATTCACTGATGCATTACCTCCCAGAACCTTCTTGTTATATTCATCCATAATATAGCTAGCAGCCAGTCGCTGCCTCAGTGCCCAAACAGTTACAAGTTCAGGGGCTACGAGTGCGCATGCCATGGTGACCACTTGACGCTTGAAGCATGTCCACCAGCAATCCATCGGGGCAGGGATATTGGGATGGATTGCGGACCAGGTACACGCGAAGATGGTAGCGAAGCAGCTGATGACAATGTCGTTCGTCGTGCGTTCCCCGAAGTGGCTCTGTGTCTCGCGAAGACTGAGATTGGAGAAGTCGGAGTCAAAGGGTGCGGCTGCAGGCGGGGACAGCGGGACGCCCCGGAGAGTGCGAATTAAAGCAAACAAAAGCAGGATGATCAACATGTTTCGCTGGGTCGATGCTCAAATGAGGTGAGCAGTGGATGTGGCGAATAACACTGAACAGTGAAGAGTGTCGAGACAATGCATTTGTTATCGACGAAGATCAGTTGATGTCCGCCAAGGGTCAATGGAGAACTCCGAAAGATCAATTTCCCTCCCGATTGAGAGACTCTATGGGACGCGCATCAGCGTACGCGTTGCCAGTCTTCTCTCCTGGAGCTGAATGTCCTTGTACATTCATATGCACATTTTCACTCATCTGCATCAGGACTAAGACAATTTATTCAAAAATCCAACCTAGTTCTCTATCCCTGGTCTGGCGAGTTATATGCCCGCGACCTTGAAGTATATTGATGACCATCAGTGAACATCATTGGTCATTGTTGGTGATCGTTGGTCATTGATGGCCGCCGCTGACCAGTAATTTCCATTAATGTTCACTGATTTCCATTGGCACTCTGACCGCATCTTCACTGACGTTCAATGTGTATTATTGGGATTGACTGTATATCATTGGTATTTACTATAAATGTTGCATTTCCTTTCTTCTGGCACTATGGCGTTACTCCTGGCCTGATCCTCATAACGACCGACCCTTCAACACGGCGAACCCTCAAAATTGTGACCTATTTCCATCATCGCTGACTGCTGTGTACACGGGCTCGGAAATCAATCTATTTGTTGGCACCGCTCTGTGCAGATAACCTTGTCTCTTTCTGCATATCATAGATTAGATATCCGCTATAACTCATTTCGATACTTTTAAGCAGCTGCGGTTTCCTAGAAAGCAGATTATAATTAAGTACGTAGCCTACTACCATGCTTACACATTTTGTATTAAGCGCTCAATATTCAATAAGCGCTCATCGTACCGCGTGCACCCTTCATGTGATCTAGCCTCTACGCTTGAAATGTTGACGGGGTGACCTAGATTTATATGTTTAATCACTGACCATCTGCAATATCCGCTAATATTCAATGTTTATCACTGGCGTGTTCAGTAAAATACGGTAACATTTTGTGCAGACACACCGGAAATCACTGTTATACACCAGGAAATAGTGACAGGCATTCTTAACTAACATTCAAAGGCACTAATTACCAATGACGATCTAGGGTGATATCCACTGACAGTCAATGATGGTCACCGGTGGTCTGGAGGCCGATTTTAACCTCCACTGAACATCAGTAATCATCAGTGCTCATCAGCGTATTTTAATGAACACCCTTCGTGTATGCCAGTGATCTTCACTGTATTACCATTAAGTATTCAATATAATACAGTGGTGACCACTGAAGTACGGTGACCTTTACGGTCTAGCGCATATTACTGGGTCTGGCCTATCCATGTCATCAACGTTGATGGAGGAACTAAAGTTCAAACATCCTCAAGTTCAAACCACTCCTCGCCTCCTCGGGCCCAAATGCGACCATGTCGTCTGCGCACGCTACTGAGTCGGCCTCTCGAATCCCTTGCGGGACGCCAGCTCACCGCGGCGCACGATCCACGAGAAACCGCTGAAGTGAAGACACGCTCTCCACCATGGCGTCTCGTCTATCTACTGCCTCGTCTCTCCAATCCCTCGTCTTATTGGTCTCCGCCGCCTTTGTTTGCGTCATGTTCGTCACCTTGCCCATTATCAGGTCCACGCCGCCGTTTACTGTCACCCTTCTTCATTCGCCCTTCTCTGAGTCCCCTCTTCATTTGTCCGTCCTCATTCATCGGTCGCACCTCACTTGTCCACCCACCGCCCTTTGAAATGTGGTGTGTGTGGATGAAGCAGAACCGGTTCTAGGACCATGTCACGTTCAGCGAGAGAACGAGAGCGCGCGCCAATGAACTAGGTGCAGAGTGATAGGAGATGTTGGAACGAACTGAATATCAGTTTCTAGCAATGCATGAAGTCGTAGTTTTCCTAGTCGAGGATGAACGTGACACCAAATGAGCTCGAGATGGATTCAAGGTAATCCGAGAGTGCGGCGTTTCACGCCCCGCTTTTGAAAATGAATGCCAAAAACTCCTCAGATTAAAGAGATGTTAAAGATCCAGATACTGAAATTTATGGCATCAATACACAAAACCTTACAAGGCTGATGCTCACAATTGGAAGGTTGAACAAGGCAGGTAACTAGTAACTGCTAGTCCCACGGTACCCGAGCACTGACGGACCCCTTCGTCTGAGTCCTTTGCCGTCGTCCAGGTCATCCATCGTTCCATTCCATTCGCCATCTGTTTTCTCTGTCCTCGATCCTTGTCCTCGAGATCATTCCCTCAAGATCATTCGAATCAGCAAAGTGTGGCATGTCTAGCGCATTGTACTCGGTGCTGGTGCTGTTGACGTAGAGCACGGGCGGCAGTGGCAGAGATGGCGAAGAGAGTTGGAAGTCTGAGGGGTGCGAGGTGTTTAGGAGAGTGACTCGAGAGGGAGGGGCTCGCTAGCGCATTTGAGGTTACCTAGAAGGCGCATCGATTTCTCCTTCGCTGTCATTCATCTGCGGCAGATCTGCCCTTGGGATGATGAATTGATAACGTCGTAAAGCAGCTATAACGTCAATCGTCGAGAGTTCCCAGCTCTTCTGAATCTCTTCCACTCTTTGTCCTTGGGCCACATCGTCTTTGGAGGCAAGGATGTCGGCGATGTTTTCGACGATCTCGAGTGGTGGTTCGGAGGAAAGTGAAATATTTACGGTCCGGCGCTGCGCCAGGCATCTGCCCGACTCTGGGTGATCCCGAGCAAGGTTGCCCTTTGACGACCACGACTATCTTTCGCGGTTCCGCTTCTGATTTCGGCGTATTCGTACTTAGTACTCAGTACTCAGTACTGGGGAGAAAAACACACTTCATGGTCAATGGAAGTGTTGATGAGATTATGACCAGGTGAGTGCAAAACGTTCTCGATTCAAGGGACGCAATTGCCAACCAGTCCTTTAGATACTCGGTCGCCCATTCCATCTAGGCATCCACTTGTCATCCCTATGAGATATCTGTCCTTGGATGCATATATGGCAAAAGACATGTCGTGCCATATGCGTTGCGCATGTCTTGAGTTGAACTTTGGAAAAGGGAGCAGCGGAGAACGGATGGAGAGGGCCGAAAGGGTGGTATGCAATGATGTCGTACTCGTAGAGACGGACAAGCAAGCGGTGGGCGTCATCGACCTTACGGGGAAGGTATGGAGGTCAGCGGCCTAGAACTGTTGATGCTGAAAGCAGAGATGTGGTGGAATAGCACACAACGAGGAGAGGCTGGAGACCGAAAAGTCGAGTGTCGATGGGGAGTCGGGTTCTCCCCTTCATCCCCTGGAGCCTCACCAACATTTTTCGGATCCCATCCCTCCATGGCCAACAGCCGTCGTCAGGCTCTCCAGCATACCCACTACCGCTACGACCGGTTGACCATCTTGTGAACCACGCCACCTCCCAACCTCATTCCGTCCCTCATTGTATTCCTCTATACTACTCGGCACTGCTACTCGTCTTCGGAAGTTCGCCTCAGAGTCTAAGCAGCGAGTCACCACATTCCGGCTCTGGTCCTCGATTCATCCCCCGTTAAATGTCGCCGCACCCGATTGTGCATTGCATAAATTCCTCTCGGGAATTGGAGATATACTTAAATTTACGTACGCTGCACAACAACGACATCACGATCTTGGACCTCTCTCCGGGCTCGCTCGAGGATCTTCCGCCTGCTCTTTCAGTTCGCTCTCCTTGTCGTCCAGACGCATACGCTCTCGCTTCTTGAGCCCCTCCTTTCCACGCTCTCGTCGTTCCTCTTGCAGTGTTCAAATAGGGCTGGCCTGCCAAATTCAAACGTGTCCCTTAACTCGAACTGAATCTCCGTGCGCATATGCGCAAACTGCTGTTAACTTTCACTAATCGCAGTCTCGAGTAACGTGCAATGCATTCTCCCGCTCCCTCCCTCCCTCCAACATCATGCTATGTATTTCTAAGCTTGTAGATGCTTTCGTATGACTATCCGTGAACGGTGAAGCCTTGGCCACTTTCAGATTGTCCGCTCCCTCTCGCACTCACTCACTCTCGCTGTTGCCCCATCAATTCTCCTACAGCCTGCGCCGTCGGGCTGTTACCTATTGCATCTCGTCTACGAGTTCCAGATTTGACTCTGCCTTATGTTCTGATTCTGGTTCGGCCCTACATCCAGTGTTGTGCTTGCGGATTTGAGAGCCTAGAACACCTCGTACATGCGTTGGAGAGCGGTTGATGTCGGAAAAAATGCAGAATGCGCTACCATTGGAAGAGTCAAAATTTGAATAGGACCAGATGAGAAACGATATGACCTCGAGATCAATTGATGCTCGATGCCGGTCTATTACTCAATGACCATGCTCGTACTGTTTCCTGTATACATCGTTCCCAAGCAACATTCATCATATAATATATAAATTTATTCGCTATCTTGTTAACCGTTTGTGCAATTTAATTTTTTAAAATTCTATTTCGTCTTTTTCCTCGAATCTTTGCACCCATCCAGCGGATGGACTGGTCAATAAGGAGGACTGAGTGCCCCACTGCTAGCACTAATTTCGCGGAGTCAACAGCCTGAGGTTCACAGATGGAGAATGTAAAGCATTGAAAAAAAAGTGAGCGAACTAACAACTACTATCAGCCTGAAGTACATACCTGTGCATAAACAGTGTCTACAGATGAGGGATGAATGTGGTCCATTCAATGGTTTGGAGGGCAGCAGTAGGGAGGGAGCGGAGGGAGGTGAGGGAGAGAATAAGGAGGAGGATGCGAGTGAAGGAGTAGACAGGGAGACTAATCAGTATAAGTGGGCCAAAAATGTTTTCCAGAATAGCATGACCATCAAATCCATCAAAGGTGATAGATAAAACAATAAAGGTTGGAAATAAGATAGGCACTGCAGTTATAATCAACGCGGAAACACGCCAAAGCCACATTTCTGGACCTGATGAGAAAGCAGGAAACCAGCTGGGGATCAGGTGAATGGAGCCAAAAATGACTCCAATTATTGGGATGGTTGTTTTGAACTGGGTCTCAAAGCTGCCTGTATCTGTATGGGGAGCATAAAAGATTGGTACCCGGTGGTCCCTCCTAATTTCTCCATGGTCGACCAACTTGCCCAAAGGGCGGAGAAATGCCACAAATAAAGCTGGTAGAGCAAGAATCAGGGTCAAATTTGACGAGTCATCCATTAATTCTTTCAAATATTCCCGGAACCAACTCTTTCTGGGGAGAGAGTGCGACAAAATTGAACCTTCAGGAATTGCTGGGGCAGAATCATTGGGATATTCGACTGTATTTTCAGAGATGCTCTGTTGAGTTTGCCGCTCAAGGAACACAGGACGTGAGACATTTTGAGGCTTGTCCCACCATAGCGCATAGGTTATCCCATTGAGTATCGCAAATCCCAGAGTGACGACTTCGATTTCTGTAACTGGGAGATGTTGTGTCCATCGTGCGATGCATTGCACAATGAACCAGGTTGTTTGCAGGATAATGAAGAGTTTCAAAACAGCGTTGCCTTTGCTTCGGTCCTGGATATCTGCTTCTGTAATTCTTGGCCGATCTATTATTCCGTTGTTGATGTTATCTATCAATCGCAAATTCAAGGGTGAGATCGGAAAGCCAGTGTCGTCTAGCAAGGTGTGAATGGGCCTCCCATGTTCAGAAAGCATAAAACCTCCCATTTGAAGAAAAAAACCATGTGTCAATGTCCATCGGGGTCCTTTCAGATCTGAATCAGGCACGGGTGAGTCCTGAAAGAGTCCCTTTACTGTGCTGGGGAAGTTCCTTATTCCATCAAGAACGGAATGCTCAATGTTACTGTCTGACTAACATACTTGTAAGCCCGTCGTTAATATTACTGCATAAACAAAATACCTCGGAGAATCTCCCTGTTATAGTCATCCATGATTTCCTTAGCAGCAAGACGCTGCCTAAGTGCCCAAAAAATTACAAGTTCGGGGGCCACCAGCGCACATATCATGATTGTCACTTGACGCTTGAATCGTGTCCACCAGCAGTCTGTCGGGGCAGGGATATTTGGGTGCATTGCAGACCAGGTACAGGCAAAGATGGTTGCGAAGCAGCTGATCACGATGTCGTTCACAGTGCGCTGGCCGAAGTGGCTCTGAGTGTCACGAAGATGGAGGTTGGAGAAGGAGTCAGCGGGTGCGGTTGCAGGAGGGGACAGTGGGACCCCTTTGAGAGTGCGAAATAAAGCAAACAAGAGGAGGACAATGAGCATGCTTAGCTTTGTCGATGGTTATACGGGGTGAACAGTGGTCCTGGATGTCGTGGATAACGGTGAAGAGCGACGAGGCAGTGCGCTTTTCTAAATTGATGTTCACTCGTTGTCAGTTCCAAACGATCATATATTTGAGCTAAAATAAAGCAAGTGGGTGCTAAATATATACATTCTCTCGCCGATCCTTCGTATTCTCTCCCTCATGCGATTTTGGTTTTCACATTGGAGGTCTCCATTTATTTAAAGGAGTGCAGACAGCTGCAACGACAATGATTGATACCGTCTCGCACGGTACAGCATTTAAGTTCATACTCTATATCTCATTTCTATACAGAATTCAGAGGAATCCTTTGCTTTCCAACGTCATTCTGCAGCTGACGTTCGCAGAAGATGAAGGTGGGGCGAGAACTAAGTCAGGCCAGTATATATTTTTCAGATCTACCTGGACTGTTACCTAAAAATTCCAGCAGTTGAACGTTCAAACTCTCGAGGGCCTCGACCACTCACGCGCATCTCGATTCTCCACCTTCACGTTCTAGATCTGATGCAATTACAGAGCCTTTCAATACCACATCGCTGCTGGTGTCCTGCCCAAGGTTCCTTTTCCCAACATCAACGACGCAATTAGGGGCTCTGGACCTGCGAATGGTTGGCATGCTCTAGAGCCCCTCGTGATTCTGTTGCGTCGTTTCTCCGCACTCCGCATCTCTCAAATGACGTCCCATTACCTCCCCGCCACACTCAAAGACTTGCAGCGCGTGGACCGCTACTCGTTCCTCAATGCAACGCCCCCAAATTCAGCGGCGCGCGCTCTCGTTCTCTCGCTCAAGACGACATGGTCGTAGAACTGGTCCTCTGTCACTCATGTGCATGCGCACTACATATTGAAGAGCGGAAGGGTGGGCTAGTGAGGAGTGACAGACAATGAGGAGTGAGGAGTGATAGACGGGCGCAGGAAGAGCGGAGACAGACGGCGGTGGACCTGGTTGTTACAAGTGGACAAGAGGACGCGCAGGAGGGAGGGGGACAAACTCGGCAAGGGATCGATGCGCTCTCATTCGCTCACTCAAGGTGACATAGTCCTCCAGAACCGGTCCTGCATCGTTGAAGCGTTCTATATCTTGAAAGGCAGAGGACGAGCGAACGAGTAAGGAGCGGAGACGAATACGAAGGGGATGGACAGCGAAGAGTGGGTGGGCAAGACGATGCACAGGAGGGAGGGAGGAAGGGAGACCGAATTCGGCGAGGTATTGGATAGACGAGGCAGTGAATAGATGCGGCAGTGGAGGGCTTAGGAATGTGCACGTTTGCCTTATAGGTATATCATGGGTCGCGCGCCGCGGTGTGGTGAGCTGGCGCTCCTTTGGTTTGAATCGAGGGACCCAGGGGAGTGTGCTTAGCTGTGCATGCGGGCACGTCGAGGTCAGATCCGGGGGCTGGTTTGAAGTTGGGTTATCCTCCAGTAGGTGATATGAACAGGACGGACCTAGGACAAACGGATCCCTTGATCGGAGTCCTTCACCGTCATCTGGATCTTTCGCCTGACTCACCTCCATCGTTCCGTTTGCCATCCAGTTTCCTTCTAGTCCACGATCCTCGACAAGATCATTCCCTGAAGATTGTTGGAATCAACAGTCACGCCTTTGAAGGTGCTCTTTTTGTACGGACTTTCCTGCCCCGCTCATCGCACCGCACTACGCCAGAACGCTTTCACGTTCCCTACGTCGCTAACTTCTCTGCGTCAAGCTTGAAGTCAATAACCCCATTAACCGCTACCCGTCCTCGCATCCTCCCAACGACGAGTGGCCCGTTATGTTGCCTCAACGCGTGCGCACTCCCTCAAACATTTAGAGCGCATTGCAGGATGGGACTTATGTGTTGGATATGGCGTCTCGTGTGCCGCGAGGATTTTCGCAGAATGGCGGTGAATGGTGGGTATGAGGACACAGAACGCGCATAAAGAACGGTGGATGGACGAGATCCACGCGGGAGGGAGTCGGAATTGCATTGGCGAGGGGCCGGCGGATGCGAACTGGCACGGTGGGAGGACGGGATGGGATTGCATCACACTGGAAGGCAGGAGGCGAGTAGGCGAGTGGAGGGGATGGAAAGGAGGGAGGGCTATTGACATTGGTCCTTGGGTGGGTTCGGGCCCGAAGAGACGTGTCACGGCTAGTACTTGGTTTATACGGACTTTCCTGCGCACTATACTACAGAGGGAGCATCTTCACGTTTCCCACAGGACTAGGCTTCACCACATCAAGTCACATACGAACCCCGTTAACCGCCTCCGAGTCATCGTCGCATCCACCCAGTGAAGAGACGAGCATTCTCTTCACTAGCGCTCAATATGTCGCCCGGAACTCGGGCGCACGCCCTCAGAGTTTGAGAGTGCATCACACGATGAAAGTCGTTTGCAGAGACCTCAGGCTGACACAACGAGTGCAGGAGTTTTGCAAGATGCAGTCGGATGCCTTGCGGGTGGACGGTGAGTGCGAGGACGGACGGGCGCCTTGCTGGGATGGGAGGACGGATGAGCGCGGCGCGGCGCAGAGGAGGGCCGGACGCGCAGAGGAGGGCCGGACTGGCAGTGGCTACGGTTCGAACTGGCATAATGGGAGGATGGGACGGGGCGGCGGCGCACTGGGAGGGGCGAGATAGAGGAGATGATTAGGCCGCGGGGGTATCGATGAGGAGCGCATATGGGTCAGGATAGACGACGTGTATGCAAGTTGAGCGTGTCCGTATGGCTGGAGCTTGCAAGGGGTGCGAAACGGGTGCGAGGAAAGAAAGGGAAACGATGAACAAAGGCTCGAGGAGAGGTGGAGGGCAGACGCCGGGCCTGGACCGGCGACACGACATGACACAAAGGAGAGGATTCTCGACGACAGAGGTCTGGGGTGTGGAAGCGCATCGGCTTCTCCTTCGCTGTCGTTCGTCTGGGTGGGAATCGGTAACGTCGTAAAGAAGCTATAACCTCAACCATTGAGCATTCCCAGCCTGCTTCATTCTTCTCCCTCAAGGCTTGGGCCTTTGGCCTCATCGTCTATGGAGGGAAGGATGTCGGCGACGTTTTCAACGATCTCGAGTGGTGGGTGGTTCGGAGCAAAGTGTAAATATTTTCGGCCCGGCGCTGCGCGAGACGTCTGGGCGATCCCAAACAACCCAAGCTTGCTCTTTGACAACCACCACATTCTTTCGCTGGACTGCTGTCGATCTCAGCATATCCGTACTCTGTACTCAGTCAGTACTGGCGAGGAAAACACGTTTTCATGATTAGCAAAGGCGCTGATGAAATCATGACGAGGTGAGCGCAAAACGTTTTATCGATCATTGACAAGCAATGCCTCAAATCCTCTCCATCCATTGGGTGCATGTAGGGCAGAAGACACGTCGTGACATATACGTTGCGCGTCTCTGGAGTCGAACCTCGAAACGAAGGGAGCATCGGAGAACGAACAAATAGCAGGGGTTGGAGGGGCGGATGGTATAGGGAAGGCCTGCCAGCGGTGGGCGTCATCGACAACACGGGGAGGGTATGGGGCTCGGCGGCCTATCGCTGTTGACGCGGACGTTGGACGCAGGGGTGCGGTGGAATGACACACAACGGAGAGGCCGTGGTGCGAAAAGTCGAGGGCGCAAGATGTCGATGGAGTGGGGCGAGCACAGGCCCTCACGAGTCTCCTTCGTCCCTCGAACCTCACAAACACGTCCTGGATCCCATTCCTTCAGCCGCTGTCGTCAGGCTCCCCAGCGGCCCCACTACCCACTACCTTCTACGACCCGTTGACCCTCTTGTGAACCGCGTCACCCCTCCCAACCTCATTCCGTCCCTCATTGTATCCCTCAACCGCCTCTCAATGACCCAGCTACTCGTCATCTGAAGGTCGCCTCCAAGCGGTGAGTTGCCGCATTCCATCCATCCCCGTAAAATATGGCCCGACGCGATCCTGTTGTAGCTTCTCCCGCGTCGGGGTCCTCTCAAGATACATGCTGACATCACGATATTTGACGCATCCTCCGGGCTCGCTCGAGAATTTGTCTCTCGAATTTTTGCTCTTCTCACTTTCTTTGTCCACACGTTCTCCCCTCCCGGGTCTCTGAATCTCCTGTCCAAATTCTGGTCATTCCTCTTGCACCTCTAACTCATTCTGGATCTCTATGCGCATATGCGCAAACCGCTGTTAACTTCCACTGATCGCAGCCTCGAGTAACGCGTAATGTGTTTTCTCTCCATCTCTCCCTCCCTCCAACATCATGCTATTTCTAAGCTTGTAGATGCTTTCGTATGACTATCCGCGAACGGCGAAGCCTTGGCCACTTTCAGATTGTCCGCTCCCTCTCGCACTCACTCACTCTCGCTGTTGCCCCATCAATTCCCCTACAGCCTGCGCTGTCGGGCTGTTACCTATTGCATCTCGCCTACGAGTTCTAGATTTGACTCTGCCTTATGTTCTGATTCTGGTTCAGCCCTACGTCCAGCGTTGTGCTTGCAGATTCGAGAGCCTAGAACACCTCGTACATGCGTTGGAGAGCGGTGAATGTCGGAAAAAATGCAGAATGCGCTATTAGAAGAGTCGAAATTTGAATAGGACCAGATGAGAAACGATATGACCTCGAGATCAATCGATGCTCGATGCCGGTCTATTACTCAATGACCATTTTCGTACTGTTTCCTGTATACATTGTTTCTAAGTAACATTCATCATATAATATATAAATTTATTCGCTGTCTTGTTAACTGTTTGCGCAATTCCAATTTCTCTAAATTCTATTTCGTCTTTTTCCTTGAATCTTTGCACCCATCCAGTGGATGGACTGGTCAATAAGGAAAACTGTGCGCCCCGGCGCTAGCAGGAAATCCTGGATCTGGAATCGCCGACAGTCCGGCGGCCGCACGGCGTTTGCCGCCCAATCATGTCATCAGCGCTCACGGTCCCAATGCGGAAAGTATGCTGAATGTGACTTGCAGCCGCAACAGCGATTTCGGCATAAGTCACTATCTGCTTGGCAAGCATTCAACGAATGGTAGAGGACGAATTTGCTGCCTTAGAAGTTCGTAAGGAAATTTTTGAGATGTAATTAATGGCCTGTTGGACGTAGGGAGAATCGCTTTTAGCGGAGCAGAAGATATTGAGTTAAGAAATACAGATGCCGTGTGACTAGTTGGTGTTAATCCCCTTACTTGTTAAGGGCAAAATTCTGTTGCAAAACACTCTGATTAAGTTCTATACAATGAGGATAGGCATTAATGTCTGTTTTCTGGCTTCCAAGCTCTTGAAATGCAGCAAATATTGTGTATCTATTAATTCGGCACCAGAAGCGGCCTTTGAAGTTATCTGCCGCGTGACTGCCGTCTGATTTAATGATTGGCAGTCCTATCTGGTGTATCAGACTCTGTTCGCGAAAACGCCCAATAAAATTTGGCTAGATTATGATTCGGAACAAATTATTCACTTCCTGTTTAAGTACTACGACTATGGGCGGCGCTGCAGGGAATGAGGTGCGCCATCCAGTGACAGCTATGGCGGCTGACACCGTGATCGATAGTCCGCGCGGAGTCCACGTGTGGTCCTCGATCGTCCGACGAGCCGCCGGACGCTCGGAAATTCCGTATCCAGGATGTCCTCGGCGCTAGCACTAATTTCGCGGAGTCAACAGGTTCACAGACGGAGAATGTAAAGCAGTGAAAAAAAACGAGCAAACTAAGTAATGACTACTATCACAAGAAGTGAAGCTTAAACTAGACGTGTATTCATAACTAGCATCTACAAATGAGGAATGAACGTGGTCCATTCGATGGTCTGGAGGGAATCGGGAGGGAGGGAGTGGAGGGAGGTGAGGGAGAGAATAAGGAGGACAATGCGAGCGAAGGGGTATAGAACGACACCAATGTATGCGAGTGTGTGGAAAATGGTTTCTAGAATGACATGGCGATCAAAAATATTGAAAGCTACCCAACTGAAGACTGGAGTAAAGACAGGCACTGTGGTTATATGCAACACAGAAATGCGCCAAAGCCACATTTCTTGACGTGATGAGAAGTCAAGAGACCAGCTGGGAATCAGGTGAATGGCACCGAAAATGACTCCTATTATTGGGATGGTGGTTCGGAACTGGGCGGTTACATTCCCTGCATTTGTATAGGCTGCATAAAACATTGGTACCCGGTGGTCCCTCCTCATTTTCCTATTGTCAGTCAACTTGTCGAAGGGTCGCATTAAAGCACCGAATAAGAATGTTGGTATGGCAATCAGCAGCCTCCAAGATGGCGACTCATCCATGAATGTTTGCGCCTTTTTCCAAATCCATTTCTGCTTCCTGGGGATGTTGGGTAACAGCATTGGTTCACTCTTTGCCTCTCGAGCATTTGAAGTTGGTTCCTTATCTGAACTCTCCAGAATTCCTGGGACATCATTGGTAGGAAGTTGGACTGAACTTTCGGAGGTGCTCTCTTGAGTTTTACGCTCAAGGAACACAGGACATCCGACATTTTGAGGCTTGTTCCACCATAGCGCATAGGTAATTCCATTGAGCATGGCAAACCCCAGAGTGACAATTTCAAGCTCGGTGACTGGGAGATGTTGCGTCCATCGTGCGATGCATTGTACAATAAACCAGGTTGTCTGTAGGATAATGAAGGTTTTTGAAATGGCGTCGCCCTTGCTTCGGTCGTGGATATCTGCTTCCGTGATTCTTGGTGCATCTATAACATCAGTAAAATAACACAACCTCTTTTCAGCCCTTTTACAGCTTTCAAAAGCCGTAAAAGATGCAAAAGCGCAAAAGAGGTCAACGCTTTGAAGGCCAAGCCCTTAGGCTTTCAAAGCGTCTGTGGACTTTTAAAAGCAGCAAAAGGGACTTGAAAGGACTTGAAAAGGATTTGAAAAGGAGTCATAAAAGCATCTCAAAAACACCTCAAATGCGTCAAATGTGTGATAAAAAAAGAATATATTGGGATCTTTACTGAGAGAGTACTATAGATACTGTACACAAGGCTATAGCGATCCAGATTCCAGATGCGGCTTACCTACAGGTACCTAAGTTTGTTACCTGCGCTCTCCCATCCACCATCTCCCATCCTTATCCAACACAAAAAACATGCTTGCTAGTATTCACTACTCACCTAGTCAACAGTTAATAATGGTAAAGGAAGGGAGAAGGTAGAATGGGCTCACCGGGGGTCAGCGCAAAGCAACTGGCTAGATGGTGATCAGTTGCAGTAACCAGTGAATTACAAAGTACATACTTACCTGTACCCTGCATCGTCCCCTTCTCTTATCCTTCCAAGTCGCGCATCCTGTAATGGTAGTGAGCTGAAGTAATGGCTTAGACGGCTAAGGTCAGGCAATGAACAGTGGCACTTACCGGCGGGTTACTGGATGGAGCAGGCAATGATGTTCGAGCCTGTACATGCACAACAATAAGTAGAGGGTGATGTGGGTCTGCAAGATGGGAACAAGGGCGGAGCGTACTGTCGATGCAATGTGGCTGAGCTGGATGGGAAAGCGAGTGTTAGCAAGGAAATGAGGGTGGTCTCTGCGATGTGCCTCCCCTACAACCTACCTGACAATGTGGGCAGTACCTGAGGCGGACATAACTATAATAGAGAAGGTAAGCATGAATAGAGAAATGAACGTGTACTCACTCGACTAAACAGCGAGTTCCGCTGTTGCCTGTAACACGCCAGCGCAGATTATCTGAGTTGCGACAAATGATAGGATGTCTGATGGACGCCATCACCCATTCAGAGTCATGGTCGGGAGTAGTGGCCTGAGCACGTAGGCGGGTAGTACTATAGTAGGGGTCACGGTGATGCAAGTTAAGTTGAAAACGCACAAGTCCAGCGGCGCGTGTCGGAAACTGAGTATTCAACAAGTCATGTGACATTCCGGCTAAATGCGTCGCTGTGCCGAACACATGCCGAGGAATCCAATTTCTGAAAAGACGTCGCTATTAGGTTCCTCCAGGTCCTCTTAGTGTAATCGAAGATAATTGACTGAAATTGCTACAGTTTACAAAATTCTAAATGCCCTCAAATTCAAAAGTTGTGAAAGTCCCATAAGATCTGAAAGCCACAATAAAGATGCCGCCGAAGTGGTCGAAAAGCGTTCCAAAAGTGGAAGCGGTGAAAAGCGAAAGCTAAAGCGTCAAAAGGAAAAGCATAAGGGGATGTAATTTTACTGATGAATGCCATTCTTGATGTTAAATATTAGTTGCTCATTGTCAGGTATTATCTTCTGCCTGTGTGGATCTGTTTGACCGCATAGCAATATGTGAAGTGGTTTCCCGCAATCAGAAAGCATAAATCCTCCCATTTGCAGGAAGAAGCCATGAGTCAAAGTCCATTGAGGGCTATTTTCAGATGACATTGGTGTAGGGGAGGCGACATCGTGGAAGAGTCCTCTTATGGCATGGGGGATGAGTCTTATTTGATCAAGAATCGAATGCTTGGTTTCAACAGCTGGTTTGCATACTTGTAAGCTTATGTTCTCTCTCAAGTTACTGATGCATTACCTCCCAGAACTTCCTTATTATATTCATCCATGATAAACTTAGCAGCAAAACGCTGCCTAAGTGCCCAAACAATGACAAGTTCGGGGGCCAGAAGTGCACATATCATGATCGTGACTTGACGCTTGAATCGTGTCCACCAGCAATCCGTCGGTGCTGGAATATTTGGATGAATTGCTGACCAGGTGCACGCGAAGATGGTAGCGAAGCAGCTGATCACAATATCGTTCACAGTGCGCTGGCCGAAGTGACTCTGAGTGTCGCGAAGATTGAGGTCAGAGAAGGAGTAACTGGGTGCGGTTGCAGGCGGGGATAGCGGGACCCCTTTGAGAGTGCGAAATAAAGCAAACAAGAGGAAGAGGATGAGCATGTTTCACTGGATCGATGGTTAAACGGGGTGAACAGTGGTCCTGGATGTTGTGGATAATAGTGAGGAGCGCTGAGGAAGTGCTTTGTTATCTATGAAGATTTTGCAATGCACGACGTACACATGTTCATCCTGAACGTGTGGAATGTTCACTCGATGACACTGCCCCGTGCTCACGGAGCTATGCAAATGGGCGCTCTTAAACCAGTGATCGATGCCGTCTCACACGGTGCAGCATTTAAGTTCTGATACTAGTCCCACAGCAGCCAATTTCATGGCGCTCATAGATCTGATTTTTTAATACGGAAAGCAAAAAGGAAGTCAAAGGAAACTTTGCTTTCCAATGTATTCCTGACATTCGCAAGGAGTTTGCTAGGACGGTGGTGTGAGAATCTGATGTCCGGGTGAGATCAGTCGCTTTTTCCCGTTCAGTTGATATGTTCCACCAACGGCCAAGACGATGCCTTTCATACGTATTCCTCATCCCACAATTCCAAGTTGAAGCTATGCTGCTCCAAGAATGAGGCATCGCACCCGAATTCTGGTCCTCCTATAGCGTCGCGAACCGGCGCCGGCGCCACGTCAACGCAATCAGACGCAATCTCTGCTTCAGTTCTTCAAGTCATCGATAGGCGCCTGCTCCCTAGGGCACCTCGTATGCTACTACCCACCACAGTGTCCCGCTCCTTTGTACTCCGACCCTAGCCTTCCCGGTCGGTTCTGTGCTCTACGAACACCGATGGCAAAGAATCGAGGACGCAGTGGAGAACTGCATCGAGATTGGACTGCGGAGGATAGATAAATGGAAGAGGATGCAGGCCCTGTTATCAGTGAGTGTCGGTATTTTTGGATCTACTCAGTTTCGTTCTAACGACCTCTAATTTCCAGTGGTTCAAATGACGTTCAGCATCACCGACCTCGGACACTAGTGCGTTTTACCCCCGGCTCTCCTCTTCCGACATCAGCGACTTTCGCATACAGTGTAGCTTTCTTCGTGCTGGTGTTCTTCCGCCCATAGCCTGCATCGTCATCCCAAAGAAGACGTCCAAGAGACGGAGACGACATGCGATCAAACGAAATTGAATCAAAACTATACACTGAAGAAGTAAACTAGCATTGGTATGCAAATACCCGTCCACCACTTGTGAACTGACATAGTCCTAGATCGATCTCAAGCCCCGTACATCTGGCACCTTCCACCAACCTTATTTCAAGTTCGAGTGCGGATATCCCACCTCCCTGGGCCTCTGCTGCTGGCATTCTCCACCCAACACCCCTCGCTGCCGTCCTCAAATCGTACTTCAGCTTGTCCAAGGATTCCGAATCATAGCCCCGGAGCCGAGTCTTTCGCGAATCATTGTTCGACGCAACCCCACCAATTCTGCCGTACGCGCTCTCGTTCTCTCGCCCAAGACGACGTGGTCCTAGAGCCATTCCTGCATGACGACGTCATTTGTGCGCACGCGGCACGACATCTCGTAGTGCGGAGGTTGGGCCAATGAGGAGCGACAGAGGAATAAGGAGGGGTGACATGGACAGACGACGGCGACGTGGACCTGGTGGTGTGCAAGGCGACGCTCGCGGGAGAGAGGGAGATCGAATTCGGCAACGAAGTGGATATCCGAGGGGGGGAGAGTTTGGGAACGTGTCCTCGCATTCGTAGTTTCTCAGGCGCCGTGCGCTGTCCAGCGGTGCTTTTGGTTGGACAGACTCGGACTCGATGGATCCAGGAAAGGAAGGAGTGGGTTCCTCCGCTTTCTGTTGTTAGCGACACGGACGAGACAAATACGAGGATGGAGAAAAGGATAGTAAGAAGAACATCCAAGGATCATCGCCTCGTTTTCAGCAAAAAACAAAAAAAAATGCCGGTCTGTTCCAGGCTCCTAGAACCAGCCACTCGTATCGCGAGGAGGCTACATCCTAGTAAGGGGAATTTATCTAATCTTATCAAAACGTAAACATGTACAACTACATCTAAGAGGGCCTCCTAGCGATAGAGCGGCTGGCAAACTTTGGACTCGGGGATATCCCCGAGTCAGGGTCGGTGACATTTCCGTTTGTCACGCCTCTTAAGGCGCTTTCGACAAGCTTTCGAGGCGCATTGCCTACATCTCCGTGCAGACTGACAGCAATAAAATAAATTATATTTTACTCAATAGGCGCTCTTGAGGCCTAAGGCCTCCTCCCCAAAGCACAGTAAACCCTAAAGTTAAGATTTAGCACGGTTTTGAGTCTCCGAGTCTGTCAATGCCTCCATCCATTGAAGAATATTATATTCTCAATTACATTCTCGATGTTAACCTAAAAAGAAAATTTTAAATGCCTGCCAAGTACCTTCAATCCTTATAGTTTTACTGCCTTCTGCAGTAAAACTATATTCACGCTCGGAAATTGCGGGCGGCTAGACGGCGGAATGCTGATGTGGATGGTGCTGCCCATATGCGGCTGCATTTGTGGTTGTTGTTGGGATTGACAGGATCGACAATGCATTGAGGTCGGAGGCCAGGCAAAGAGTGCAAGGAGGATGTGTTATATAGAAGTTGTTCCGTCGACAATTACTCAGCGGTATGTTGTAATTTTTTAGGTCACAAAAAATAGTATCAACAGAAAATTTTTTTATTGAAGCACATAGAAACAGAGTAGAGAAAACCAGCATTGAAACTGAGCTTTGTTGGTCGGTACGAGAATATTTCCAAGTTCGACGGCGTTGGAGGGAGTCGAGGAGACTGTGTGACTGATGTGACGAGCCCGGACTCGGGGATATCCCCGAGTCCAAAGTTTGCCAGCCGCTCTATCGCGAGGAGGCCCTCTCAGATGTAGTTGTACATGTTTACGTTTTGATAAGATTAGATAAATTCCCCTTACTAGGATGTAGCCTCCTCGCGATACGAGTGGCTGGTTCTAGGAGCCTGGGTCTGTTCTAATCTGTCTTAACGACCTTAAATTTTCAGTAGCTCAACTCTCGCCGGCCTCGACCACTGACACACATCTCCGTCACGTTCCGATACAAGGTTTTTCTGGCAGGCACGATAGAGCTCTAGTTCGAGCGCGCGTTAATGGTCTGATAACACACAACAGCACGAGAAGCGGGGTGGGAGAGGGTTGCGTGTACGTATACGTATACGCCGCACTTCGTGCATGCAAATGTGGGATTCGAAAAACGGACATGGCTTCCTTCGTTCCCAGATCTTACACGAGCGTAACTCATTCTTATTCTTTTACTGCACTTGCTTTGCGGCATTTCAAGTTTACACTGCACCCTGCACCTCTCAGATACCCCACCGCATGCAACGACTCACAACGTGGGAGTTTCGCCGATCGTCTCCCGCTGTGGCACCCCAATTCAGCGGTGCATGCTCTCGTTCTCTCGCCGAACGCAATGTGGTCCTAATAGAACCGGTTCTGCATCATCCACGCGCACTATATCTCGAAGGGCGGTGGGTGGATGAACGAGGAGTGACCGACGAATGCCAGTGAGGACGGACGAATGAAGAGGGGAAACTGACGAATGAAGAGGGAAAACCGACGAATGAAGAGGGGAAACCGGCGAATGAAGAAGAGAGACCGACGAATGAAGAGGAGAGACCGACGAATGAATGAAGACGGGCGACGGGCAAATGAAGAAGGGTGACGCGTGACGGACGGCGGCGGCGGCGTGGACCTAATAACGGGCAAGGGCAAGGCGCCGAACACAACGCAAACAAAGGCGGATTCGGCGAGGGATCGATTCGACGAGGTCGAGGGCATATAACTCATTCGGCGAGGCAGTAGATAGACCGTAGACGAGAACGCGGCGGCGGTGGACAGCCTCGGACCGCGCCTCCCCGCCTCCCCGCCTTCACGGTTTCTCATCGACATGGATCGCACACCGCGTTGAGTCGGCGGCGCCCCTTTGTCCTGGGCCTGACGCGAGGGATCCGGGAGAACGGCTGAGTAGCGCGCGCGTGGTCGGATTCGGGCCCGAGGAGGCGGAGAGGCGGGAGGAGGAGAGGGGGAGAGGTGGTTTGACCCTTGGGTTGGGTTGTTCTGTGGAATTGAGGACATGGACAGGATGAATTTAAGCTAGGACAGCCGGCCCCTTCGTCCGAATCTGACTCCTTCGCCGTCGTCCAGGTCGGTTGTTATCGATTTATCATTGGCCATGGTTTCATTCGCCATCCGTTTTCTGTGTCCCCGGTCGACCCTCTATCCTTTTCCGCGATTCTCTGTGCTTGATCCTCGAGATCATTCCCTCAAGATCATTCGAATCAGCACCATGTGGCGTGTCTTGCCCCTTGTGCACGACCTTCTCCTTCCCATTCGAATTGCAAGTTTCGACATCCTCCTCCCAGACCACTGTGCGAACACCGAACACCCCGAATACCCGATCGGGTGCACACTCCCCGCGTCCTCCTCTTGTGACTTGAAGCGCTCGAAATAGGCCTTTGCGTTGACTTTCCTGTGCCCTCCGCCCTCCGCCCATCGCACTGCGCATGTCAGAGGCCTTCGCGTTCCCTTCGTTGCCAGCATTCACCGCATCGTCACCAACCCCGTTACCTGCCTCGCATCCCCAGCCTCGCATCCCCAGCCTCGCATCCCCATCCTCGCATCCCCAGCCTCGCATCGTCCAGCGTCCTCTAGTGCTAGCACTAGCACCCAATACGTCCGCTCGAAACGTCGAGAGCGCATTACACGATGGAAGTCGGGTGTCCGATCCGCGAGGAGTGTCGCAGAATGGGGGATGGCGGGCGGAGGATGCATCATGGGTGGTGAAGGAGAACATGCACAGAAGGGAGAAGGAGAATGGAGTGTGCGAGGATGTGAGGGCTGAGAACGTGCTATAGGAGGGAGGATGAAGGAGAGCGACGCGGACGGGATTGGTGAGGGGATGGCGGTGGGTTGGGAAGATGAGTGGGTTGAGAGGTGAGTTGGGACTGGCGGGGTTCGGAGGCGGGTTGGGACTGGCGGGTAAGAGGGTGCGAGGGGCGGCGGGCGGGACGGATGGCGCAAACAAGACGAAATCGATACTCGGCACACAGGAGATTCTGGAGACGTCGTGCATGCGCGTTGTGCTTGCGCATAGAGTCGAGGCACAGAGCGGGAGCAGGGAAGGTGCGCTAGGGAGGAGGAGTGGTGAGCGGAGGCTCGGGGACGGGTGAGGGGTGGATACGTGGAGGACCTGGACATGCCTGCGAACAGCGCACCTCAGCGACGTCGCGACGCGCTACGACGCGTCACGGTGGAGGGAGGAACGTATCGACGGGGTGGATATCCTCGGCGACACAATGGTACTGACTACGGGACGGGCGGCTGGATGGGACGGGGACGGCGGTGGGGTGTTGCGAGTGCCCTAGGAGCCGGGTAGGCGGGACGAGTAGGCGAATGGAGTGGATAGATACCGACGCTGGGTCCATATGGGACAGGAGAGACGGTTCGTTATCTTGTGGAGGCTACTTGGAACGGGAACGGAAGTAGGCGAGGGAGGAGGGACACTAGGGAGACGGTGAATGAGGGATCGGGAGAGGTTGAGGGTGGAGTGGATGGGCTGACGCACGCGACATAGTGGACGGAGGAGCATGTTGGTAAGGAGTCGAGATGCGCTTGACCGGACCCCGGTGTTCTGTCGGCCATAAGCTACACTGGACGATCGTATGACGTGGTACGGATGGAGTGCTGGCGGGGCGGGGCGGCTTCGCGTTGGAGCCGAATATCTGAGTCGTTGAAGATGGAGTGTGCTAGGGGTGGTGGGACAGTGTACAGAGCTCAGAGAGCTCAGACTGGACTAGTGCCAGCGCCGTTGGCATAGAGCGCAGGCGCAGAACCGAGGTGCGCGGATGGCGATGGCCTTCGGAGGGCGGCTCATGGACGGGGCTCGAGGACAGGCGAGATTACCTGGAAGGCGCGTCAACTTCTCCTTCGCTGTCGTTCATCTGCCTTGGGTGGGGAGTTGAATGGAAGACATCATCGTAAAGAAGCCACAACACCAACCTTTGGACATTGACAGCTTGCCTGCTTCTTCTCTCTTCGAGTTTTTACCCTTGCGTCTCATCGTCTTTGGAGGCAAGGACGTCGATAATGTTTTCGACGATCTCATGTGGTGGTTCGGAGGAAAGTGTGAAATATTTACGGCCCGGCGCTTCGCGGTGCAAGACGTCCGGGCGATCCCCGAGCAACTTGAACCCGAGCTCACTTTTTGATCAAGACGACCACCACATTCTTTCGCTGCTCTGCTGTCGATCTCTGTGTACGCTCTTCAAGCTTCAGTACTCAGTACTCAGTATTGGCTAGCAGAACGTGCTTTCATGGTCAGTGAAGCATTGACGAAATCATGACGAGGTGAGTGGAGAACGTTATCGATCAAGCGACGTGATTGCTAACCAGTCCTCTCCATCCAAGCATTCACCCGTCCTCCCTATGTGATATCCGTCCTTGGGTTCATATGAGATATATGAGACTGAAGAGACGTAGAGACATAGTGACGTATGCATTGCGCATGCCTCTAGAGTCGAACCTTGGAAGGAAAGGGGGACATTGATATGAGATTCATAGGCTAGTACGCTGCACGACGACCAAGGACGTCGGGGGATGGCATGGATACAGCCTTGCGTCGAAGACCAATCGACAAGAATGAAGTGCGCTGAGTTGGCGGGACAGTCGACGAAGCCGAGCTCCATAGCACTGTTGACGTTGAACGCAGCTGTGCGGTGGAATAGCACACAACGGAGAGGCCGTGGTCCGAAAAGTCGAGGGCGCGAGATATCGATGCGCGAGATATCGATGGGGAATGGGCCGAGCATGGCGCCCTCACGATTCTCCTCCATGCATTTATGCCCGGAGCCTCACCAACTCGTCTTCCCACTCTCCAGCGTATTTATTACGCTATGACTGGACAACCCTCTTGTGAACCGCGCCGCCCCTCCCAACCTCATTCTGTCCCTCGTTCTATCCCTCAATGACACTCTGGAAGCTGGCCTCCGAGCCATCGCCTACCCTGAGTTCCCATACCGTTCTCCACCCATCCCTTGTCAAATATCACCGGACACGATCCTTTTAACCTTCTCGTGCGTCGCGTAAATTCCGCTCGAGGACTCGAGATGTATGCTGCACGACATCACGATCTTTGACGTTTCACCAGAGCTCGCTCGAGGATCTTCCGCCTACTCTTTCAGCTCGCTCTCCTTGTCGTCTAGACGCATACGCTTTCGCCTCCTGAGCACCTCCTTTCCAAATTCTAGTCATTCCTCTTGCTGTGCTTCAGTGGGATTGTCCTGTGAAATCCAAACGGGTCCCCTAACTCGGTCTGATTCATGTCTATGCGCATACGCGGAGAACCGCTGTATTCTGGATATATAGGCTTATAAATGGTTTCGGTGCAGTACGACTATCCGCGAGCGTCGAGGGCTTATCCACCCTTGGATTATCTATTTTCACTCCCCTGCAACCTCTTGCCTGCTAATACTCTCATCTCACCTTCGAGTTCCAGAAATCAGCTCTGCATGATGTTCTGACCCTGTACCGCGTTCTGGTCCAGCGTGGAGAATTCTACTCCATGTAGACATCGGGCGCATCGTGAGCTGATTCGGGACAGATCAGAAATCTTAAATGCGCTAGAGAGGTGCTAGAATTTACGGCCTGGAGGAAGGGTTGGAGCGAGATCCCTAGAGGTTAATGCTCGCGGTCTGCTACTCAAAGATCGCATTCAGCGGAGTCAGCTCGTTTCAATGGCTTGTCTCCATCATTTCTACGTCTTCTCGCGCTCGCTCAACATTCGGCACATCACATAATTTATAAATTTATTAGCTCTGTTGTCTACCTTTCGCAAAATTCCAATTCTGCTGATTTTCTTTCTTTCTTTACTTGGCTGCCTCGCCAACGCCTGCAATCATCAAATAATGAACTAGGATCCTATCATATATGCGGAGTAGTGAATAGGAAAGACTGAGCGCCCCAGCACCAGCAAGCTTGAAGCCACCCAGCGGATTCAGCTCAATTCACAGACGGCGCATGTAAAGCAGTAAAAAAATGTCATAACCGACCTAGCCACTACTATCACAAGAAGCGAAGTCTTAACTACGTACATGCGTGTATCTACAAATGAGGGATAAAAGTGGTCCATTCGATGGTCTGGAGGGCAGCAGGAGGGAGCGAGCGGAGGGAGGTGAGGGAGAGAATAAGGAGGATGATGCGAGCGAAGGGGTAGAGAATGAAACAAATCCATCCGAGTGAGGCGAAAATGACTGCTATAAAGTAATCATAAACACGACTTAGGCAAACAGAGACTGCAATAAGAACAGGTACTGCAGTTATAATCACCGTAGAAATACGCCAAAGCCACATTTCTTGACGCAATGAGAAGTCAAGAAACCAGCCGGGGATCAGGTGAATGGAGCCAAAAATGACTCCAATTATTGGAATGGTCGTTTTGAACTGGGTCTCGAAGGCGCCTGCATCTGTATAGGTTGCATAAAACATCGGTACCCGGCGGTCCGTCCTCATTATTCGATTGTCAGTTAACTTGGAAAATGGTTGCACTAGAGCGCCGAATAAGAATATTGGTATGGCAATCAGCAGCCTCCAAAAAGGCTCAGACCCATCCATGAATTCTTGCATGATCCTTGCGCGTTTTTCCGAATCCATTTCTGCTTCCTGGGATGTTTGGTAACTGCATCAGTTCGCTCTTTGTGTTTCGAGCGTTTTGAATTGGTCCTTCATCCGAACTCTCGGGAACTTCTGGACATCATTGTTAGGATGTTCGACTGCATTTTCGGAGATGCTCCGTTGAGTTTTACGCTCAAGGAATACAGGATGTCCGACATTTTGCGGCTTGTTCCACCATAGCGCGTAGGTAATCCCATTGAGGTCGCAAACCCAGAGTGACGATTTCGAGTTCCGTGACTGGGAGACGTTGGGCCCATCGTGCGATGCATTGCACAATAAACCAGGATGTTTGAAGGATGATGAAGGTTTTTGAAATAGCGTCGCCTTTGCTTCGGTCCTGAATATTTGCTTCCGTGATTCGGGGTGGATCTATGATGCTGTTCTTTATGTTATATATCAGTTGCTCATCGGCTGGTACCGGAAACGGGCCACGGTCTGTTTCACAAAGAAACAATGTGTAAAGTGGTTTTCCGCGATCGGAAAGCATAAATCCGCCCATCTGCAGGAAGAATCCGTGAGTCAACGTCCACTGAGGCCCATTTTCAGACGATGTCGGTATAGAGGAGTCGTGAAAGAGTCCTCTTATGGCATGGGGGAAGAGTCTTATTTGATCGAGAATTGGATGCTTAGGTTCGGGAACTAGTTTCATATACTTGTCAGCTTGTAATCTCTATATCTAAAGTTACTGATGCATTACCTCCAAGAATTTCCTTGTTATATCTATCCATAATATACTTCGCACCCAGACGCTGCCTTATTGCCCAAAGGGTTATAAGTTCAGGTGTTACCAGTGCACATCTCATGGTGACGACTTGACGTTTGAAGCGCGTCCACCAGCAGTCCGTCGGGGTGGGGATATTCGGATGGATTGTAGTCCAGGTACAAGCAAATATCGTAGCAAAGCAGCTGATGACGATGTCGTTCACCGTGCGCTGTCCGAAGTGGCTCTGGGTGTCACGAAGAGTGAGATCGGAGAAGGAGTCGGCTGCATCTGCTGATGAATTTGACAGCGGGACGCCTTGGAGAGTGCGAACCAGCGCGAAGAGGAGTAAAATAATGAGCATATGAGGGAGGATCGTTTCTGGTGTTGGAGTAGTCTCGAGAGGGGTGTGTTGTAAGTTCAGTGGGGAGTCGATAGACGGTGGGGTGGTAGACAAAATACAGTGATTTCGGGATATCGCAAAAGGGTGTTGCCGCGTTACTATATGTTCGTCGAACTCGAGCTCGTGTATTTCTGTCGGACACGGGGGACACCCGTGTCCACTAGTTCACGAAAACGTGTTTGAAATGGATGTTCGAAACACTTCCTCCGTCCGATATGGGCGCTTTCCGCGCAACGCTGTGCACATGTGCGAAAACGCATGGACGCGCGGAGCATTGATTTATGAATTTATTAGGCGCACAGAAAAATCTGTTGTGCAAGCAGATGTTCTATTCCTTCATCAGAAGCTGATGATCGAGAGTCTTAGTCTTTCAACTCCAGCATCGTCCTGTTCCCTGATTTTTCTTGTAAGGATAGGTAAGTGGGCGGTGGTGAATGATGGCGTGGGAGTTTGTAGTTGGGTTGAGCCAACTGCACGATCCCGCTTCGTCCCGATCATCGTCATCACCACCACCCACGGCAAATTGACATTTACTTCTGAGCTTCTGCATCACTCGTCACCCCCTCGACAGACCCATGCTTGCCCTGTTCATGTTTCTCTCATTTGGCTGCGTCCTACCTAAACTCACTTCAACCGCGCGACCGAATCATTTCTACTGCAAATGAACTATGCCACGAAGACAAATAGGCGCTGGCTTCCAGCGGCCTGCGCACCTCGATCGGTGGATGCATTGACTCTATGAATCAACGTGCGTAGAAACCATTCTGCATGTCGTTCTATCTACATACATCTGACGTTTCTGTCGGTGATTACAGCCTGACGTGGGCACGCCACGGATGGAAGGTGGCCTGGTTCAACACGTTCTTCAGTATCACCTATATGCACCTTCATACCAGCCAGGATCGCCCATGGCATCATTTAAGCTTTGGCGCGCCGTCCGATCTACAGTACCTCCGTCTGTCTATTAACCGGCGGTTTTGAGCTGCACTTTGTGCACATCATGATACATCGGAGGCTTGTTCTCGCCGACAACCTCGAGGACGAAAACATACCCCGTCACAATAATCCAATGCAACGCATCCTCCCAGCTAACTGCTACGCATAACTCGCCTATTTCAACCCGCGATTTCTTTCACTCGGTGACATGGAGAATGGAAGCGATGGAGCAAACGTGGAAGAGTGTAGGATTCGGGCATCCTAGGACCCCTCTCATCTATGGGCCGGAATGCCACGAACTATGGGAGATCGCTGGGAGATTTGTAGATGTGCACCTGCGGATGGAGACGGAAGACTCGGCAGAGCCGACAAAGGACACGTCAGCTACCTACCGCGAGAGCTGTTGCTGTGTTGGTGCAAGTCTTATTGGGGGTGCGTAGCTCGGGACCGCAAGGTGTGGGATCCTCCGCGGACTGTCGTTAGCGACATGGATGAGAGTCATGAGACAAATTTTGGACAGACGGACCCTCTCGTCCTTCGCCATCGTCTGGATCTGTTTGCATCATCCGTCTAATCCTCGATCCGTGATCCTCAATCCTTGCCCTCGAGATCATTCCCTCGAAACCATTGGAATCAACACGCATGTGGCTTGTTGAGTGCCTGGTGCTCGACAGTCAGCGTCTAGACTAGATCTGTCTATCCCCAATAGACTACGCTTCGAGTCTTTCCACACTGTCTCTGTCCAGCTATAATGCGGTCGTGCGTGATTTTCCATGCTTTATAGAAAATAAGTATACTTTATAATTATGCCCTTTCAAGTTTCAACGACTGATCCGTCTGCCGATTCCATCTCCTATGATGCCTAGGATTTTAGGGGAGCTCTGCAAATGGAGAATGGATTCAGGGCAGTGGGTAGAAGAGCGAAATGAGTAGAGCGAGTAGCAGAAAATAACATCAATAGCTCGTCGGAAATATAAGTATGTGCCATTGTTTTCTGAAGTATGTACTTATCCTCATGGACCACCCACTGCAGGAGGTGATTTCAAAGAACCTTTTTGAACCCAACACGCAACCTCTTGACATCGACGCCTTCGACTTCCAACAAATTGCCAATGTAGTGGGAGGGGCCTCGGTTCAACTCATCGCGCCGAGAGACGCTCTGCGCTCCCTCAGCTGCAACAAGCTCGAAATATGTCTACAGAAAACCCTAGTCAATCAATTGGAACACGCAGCTAAGTCAATGCATGAACGATAATCGGCAGACCTTGGAGCTTGTCCTTGTCCATCCAACAAAAAGGAAGAAGAGCTTCCCAGGCTCCTCGCGCGTTTCTCCCCACGCAATTTGGGGTTTGGAGTCCGAGCGCTCTTCCTCTGCAGTAAGCTTGAGTTCCAGGCCGGCCAGGACTTCGAGCAGCTCGTCTTTGGTGTTGCCGTCCTTCAGCGTCAAGGACAGCACCTCGGTCGCATCCATGCCCAGAGCCGCGTTCGGGTTTCCGATACTGAAGTCGACGTGGTAGACTTTGACTTTGGTTGGATCGCCCGGGCGGAATATGGGGGCCAGACCGAGTATGCGCGGGAACCCGGCGAGCGTCTTGATAGCTTGGTGGTGTTCGTAGGATTCCCATTCTGACGATTTATGGAAGAACAAAAAAAAAATTCAAAAGAGAGACCGCCATGGCGATGGTATCAGGAATTCAGATTCAAATGGTAGTAGACAAGTGCTTGATCGTGAATTCAAAGTGCTCACCGATGACAACGTAACCAGTTCCTTCTTCCGGATCCGCCACACCCCCGTAAATGCTGAGAAGTGGCATCAAAATTGAGGGTCGTACATGGTCAAGACGATTTGCAGGAGATAATAAGTATGTACCTGTAGCAGCCATCGACCGTGCTGAAAAACTCGCGTGAGTGCTTCAGTGTCTCGGTGGGGTCGCCCGCGAATGCGTCGGATGCAGCGAAGATGATGAGTTCGTGGACTGGCATGGTATCCTGATTCTTTTTGAAGTCGACGACGGTGGTGACGACGACGATGGCGAGTACGGCTCGATTTCTTCCGTGGTATATATACAGAACTGAGAGCGGCCCTTTATATTAATGTTCTCAATGTATAAGCACACGGTACCGCAATCGAAATACGCCTCCGAGTCCTCTGTGACTCACGCTGGATAGTTGCTCCTTCCCTGGCTCCGAATGAAGTCTGATATCTTAAGAGGCCGATGAGTCACACTCAGGGTGACCTACAGAAAGTATACCACTCAGATCTACGTACTCAGTAGAGTAGAGAAATATTCGCGAAAGTGCACGTTTTCCCAGACTCCAGAGGTAATGTCAGAGTCAGATTCTGGGCTATCGGGGAGTGTCATTGTTTCCCCAGCTGGATGGCAGGAGGGGATGTGCACTGCGGCTTGGTTGGAAGGCTGTCGAGATCTGGGTGATTGCAGTATAAATTCGAAAAATATCTCGTTGACCCAATGCGATAGCCAGCATGATAGTATAGGGAGGGAGGCGAACGCATCATTACGCGGTGCTCGAGACTGCGATCAGTGGAGTAGAAGTTAACAGCGGCTCTGCGCATATACGCATAGAGATCCAGAAATACCTTGGAGGGAGGCGAGCCTAGCGTAAGCGTCCGTGTGCACTAAAAAGAGCGAGAAGAGAAACGAGTGAAGAGGAAATCCCTCGAACGAGCGCACCTAGAGGATGTGTTGAAGATTGCGATCAGCATATATCTATACAGTCTCGAGTCCTCGATGGAGGAACACAACGCACGAGAAGGCCAAACAGGATCGTATCCGGCGGTATTTATGCAACAGAGGATGGATGAGGACGGCATGGGACACTCAGGGAAGGCGATGACTGCTTTCGAAGACGAGTAGCAGTGTCCTCGATGTCTGATTGAGGGATGGAATGAGGTGGCGTTACTGGCGTGGCGTGGCGTGGCGTGGTTCACGAGCAGGTTGAACCGCCAGCTGCTGGAGGAATGGGAGCCGGGATGTGTTGGCGAGGCTCCAGGGGACGAAGACAGGGCTCTCCTCATCGACACACATAGCGCACCCTTGGCCCCTGGGCCTCTCCTCGTCGTGTCTTTCCACTATCCCTGCGTTCAACGTCAACAGCGCTAGGTCGCTTGGATGCATACCCTCCCCGCGAAGTCGATGATACCCACTGCTTGCATGACTGTCTTACACCATCCCACACCAACCCCTCAAATCTCTCCTCTCCGTCCGTTCTTCTGTTGGTTTGACGGATATCACATAGGGAGGACGGGTGGATGCTTGGATGGAGAGGATTGGATAGCGGATAGCGATCGCGTCGCTTGATGGATAACCTAATTTGTGCTTACGTCATGATTTCATCGATACCTCTATTATCCATGAAAGCTCGTTTTCGGTGTCCATACTGAAGAGGATACACTGAGATCGGCAGCGCAGCGAAAGAATGTCGTGGTCGTCATGATCAAGAGCATGCTTGGGTTCCTCGGGATCGCCCGGACGCCTCGCGCAGCGCCAGGTTGGCGCCGGGCCGCATATCTCACACTGCTTCCGAACACCACTCGAGCTCGTCGAAAACATCGCCGACATCCTTGCCTCCAAGACGATGTGGCCAAGGCCAAAGCCTTTGGGGAGAAGAATCAGGTAGGCTGGGAGCGTTCGACGGTCGAAACTTTGATGTTGTAGCTTCTTTACCGATGATGCCATCCACCCAAGGCAGATGAACGACAGCGAAGGAGAAGTCGACGCGCCTTCCATGTAAACTCGCCTGTCCCTCGAGCCCGTCCTTGAGCCGCCCTCCGAAGGCCATTGCAATTGCTCACCTCGACATTCGGCCCCCACCACTTGGATCCGGAACACGTTCGGCGCCTGCGCTCTATGCAACAGCGCTGGCACTAGTCCAGTCTGAGCTCTGTCCACTCCCCCACCAAAACCAGCACACTCCATCTTCAACGACTCAGATATTCGGCTCTACCGCGAAGCCGCCCGCCCAACAGCTCACCCATGCTCCCAACCTCCTCGACGCGTCTGATCGTACCACGTCGTACGATCGTCCAGTACAGTCTATGGCCCACAGCACCTGGGGTCCGGTCAAGCGCATTACCAACGTGCTCCCTCGTCCAAGTACTACGGCGCATCAATGCATCACGTCGCGTCGTCGGTCCAGGCCGTCCTCTGCCTGTTCACCGTCTCCCCTCCCTCTTGCCCACTTTCCCCCGTTCCAAGTAGGCTCAACACGATACTACACACAGCGCGCATATACACTGCGTACCATCTGTCTGTCCTGTATGCGTCCAGCCTCGATAACTCTCCCTCCCTCCCTCTGCCCGCTCCATTCGCCTACTTGTCCGCCTATCCGGTCCTAGGGCACTCGCACCGCCGCCCGTAGTCAGTGCCTCGTGTCGCGAGGATATCCCATCAACACGGTCCTCCATCCACCGTGACGCGTGACGCGTCGTAGCGCGTCGTGACATCGATGAGGTCACTGCTTGCGCCTGTCCAGGTCTTCCAGTCCCCACCTCCCCCATCCCGAGCCTCCGCTCGCCGTCCCTCCCTAGCGCACCCTCCGCACCCGTTCCAAGCCTCGTCTCTCTAAGACACGACACAACGCGCATACACCACGTCTTTCAATTGGCGTCGGCGCCGAAAGGCCAACGTCGATATTCGTCTTCCTTGTGCCCTCCATCCTATCCTCCGCCCACGCTTCCTTGTCCCGTCCCTGCCACACCGCCCTCCGAACCCCGCAGTCCGAACCCACCACCATCCCTCGCCGTCCAGCACCATCCCCGTCGCCGTCCACTACCGCCCCCTCGCATCGCCATTCCGAATCCCCCTCCCCCTCGCGCTCGTCTATTCTCCTCCTCCCATGCCTACGCGCTGTTCCTTCTCCATTCCTGTGCGGTTCTCTGTCCTCCCCTCTGGGCGGGGGTGCGACATCATCCTCGGATCTACCGTTCAATGCACCCCGCACCCTCCGCCCTCCGCGCCGCACCCTCCACCCTCCACCCTCCGCGCCGCACCCTCCATTCTAGCAGATCCCACACGTAATGACAACATGACAACGTGTAATGCGCTCTCATCGTTTGGTTGATGGAGTGCGTCCGGGTTGGCGCGTACGGGCGATAGAGTAGGGGATGTTGGATAGTGGGAGGCTGGGAGGACGGGGATGCGGGGATGCGGGGATGGGATGCGAGGACGGGGATGGGGATGCGAGACGGGATGGGGATGCGAGGACGGGGATGGGGATGCTGGACGATGCGAGGACGGGGATGCGGGGATGCGAGGACGGGGATGCGGGGCTGCGAGGCTAAGGATGCGAGGATGGGGAGGCGAGGCTGCGAGGACGGGGATGCGAGGCTGAGCGGACGGGGATGCGAGGCTAGGGATGCGAGGCTGCGAGGACGGGGATGCGAGGCTGAGCGGATGCTCGACTGGGAGGCTAGGGATGGGAGACTGCGAGACGGTTAACAGCCCTTCGTGGCTCGGCGCAGAAAACTAGGCACGTATGGAACGCGAAGGCGCTCTGGCGTAGTTGCGCTCCCATGCCCGCGGAATGCGGAGAAAGCCATGCGAAAAGTCTCTAGCGATCATGCGAAAAAGGTCTTAAGAACACACTGCGAAAGGTCCTAAGAACACACTTCGAAAGGTCTCAAGAACACACTGCGAAAGGTCTTAAGAACACACTTCGAAAGGTCTCAAGAACACACTTCGAAAGGTCTCAAGAACACACTGCGAAAGGTCTGAAGAACACACTTCGAACTCACGCTGAGCGCAGAGGAATATTATTATCAATACCGAGTTGATACCGAGTCGGTCGAGGTAGATAGATCGTAGCTGAGCAGGTGCTCGGGTCCAGGAGGAGGATCGGAGGTCGAGCGTTGGGTGTTGGGCTGTGTTGGGTGTTAAACACGCCACACAGTCTTGATTCGAATGTTCGCGGGCGAATGATATTAGGCGACAGGCTATGATTTCGAGGATCGAGGGTGGAGGATCGTGGACTAGACTTAAGGCGGAAGATGGAAGATGGAAGATCTATCCAGATGACGGCGAAGGAAGAGCGGGTCCACCGCGAAGGCGAGGACGCGCGTTGCCATCAGATTCACAGCATTTACTATACATATTGCCTTCGTCTATCCACTGCCTCGTCTCCGCCGCCTTCGCGTCTTGCGTCCTCTCACTGAGTTGCTCGTCATCAGGTCGACGCCGCCGCCGCCGTCCTTTGCACGGACTTTCCTGCGCCCATCGCATCGCATCGCACTTGCACTATGTCGGAGTCAGAGCACTACATCAGCGCACTACGTCAGAGCACTACACCAGAGCGCCTTCGCCGACATTGTCCCGCTGCAGGGCTCGTTTAGAGTTGGCTCCAGGGTTGTATTTAATGAGTTTTAGCTTCTGACGTTTCCCTATGTAATATCCTTTTGTTCACCGCTTGTCCGGACCCTTACCTACAGTGGGTTCGATATTGGAGCTCCGAGGGGATCAAAAGTTGCGATTCGACCGGGAGGGAGAAGGTCGTGCACCAGGGCCAAATAGACCACGCGCGTTGTTGATTCCATCTATTTAAGTGTGGAGGGGCGAAAGTGAAAATGAAAGACCTTGGGGAATGATCTCGAGGACGAGGAGCGAGGAAAAGGATCGAGGATCGAGGAGGATCGAAGACACAGAACATGGATGGCGAATGAAACCATGGCGAACGACACGACACGATGGAAACAACCGACCTGGAGGATGGCGAAGGAGTCAGATTCGGACGAGCGGCTCTATTGTTAAAGTAGAACCTGCAGCACGATGCTAGTAGTTTTCCAGTGCCTGCCCAAAAAATCTCGTATCGGAACGTGCAGGCGGAGATGCGCGTTAGTTAGTAGTCGAGGCCGGCGAGAGTTGAACGTTGAGCGCTTGAGCTGAGATCAGAACATACCGACATTTTTTTTTTTTTGCTGAAACAAGGCGATGTCAATGATCCTTGCACGTTCTTCTTACTATCCTTTTCTCTGAATCCATCCTCGTCTGCGCGTCGTCTCGCTTCGACGTTCTTCCATGGCCTGTACGAATTCGAGTAGGAGTAGGAGTAGGAGTAGGACCAATGACAGTTCGCGCATTTTTGGCAAAGGCGTCCACTCTGGTCCCTGATCCATGAACGAGCATTTGAAAGATATTCAGTGCTGCGCACCATGCCTAGAATTTGAAAATGAATGCAAAAAAAAACTCCTATGCAAGAGGTGTTGAAGATCTGGATATACTAAATCTTGGCGTAAATACGCAGAACCTTACTCTACAAGGCTGATTGGCAGGCTGAATAAGGCAGGTGGGCGTTGAGAATTATTATCTAGGTTGGATTTTCAAATAAATTACCTTCAAGTTTGCCCTGATGAGTGAGAATGTACATAGTATGAAAATATAAGGATATTTAGCTCCAGGAGAGAAGACTGGCCCTCAGCGTCGCTCAACACGTAGCGAGCGAATGGACGCTGATGCGCGTCCCTAGTCATGGCGTGCACATCCCTCAATTGGGAGGGTTGATCTGATCTTTCGGATTTCTCCATTGACCTCTTGCGCGGACGTCAACTGATCGTCGTCGATAACAGCACTGCTCGGCCCTCTTCACCGTTATCCACTGCTCACCCCATTTTACCATCGACCCCAGGCCAACAAAACATGTTAATCTTCCTGCTTTTATTTACGTTAATCCGCACTCTCCGAGGTGTCCCATTGTCCTCGCCTGCAGCCGCACCCTTTGATTCCGACTTCTCCGATCTCAGTCTTCGCGAGACGCAGAGCCACTTCGGGGTACGCACGGTGAACGACATCGTCATCAGCTGCTTCGCTACCATTGTGAGGCGAGCGAGTGGCGTACGCACGGAAATGGTGCGCTTACCGCATATGGGCGCGCGTCTAACAAAGGGCGGAGGCAATAGTCGCTTGAGTCAGCACGCGCGTCTAACAAACGAAACGGATCTACCTTTGCGCATGAGTGCTCTCCTGTGATATAGAACAATGAACTCCTTTGAAAGACCAGATAAGCAGACCATGTGGCCTGATCGAAGGATACAGAATGGAGGAGCCACACGGAGGAAGTCAAAGAAATAAAGTGTTTCAAGATCATAAAGAAAGCTTCGGAGTTCGAGCGTCAAAGGAAGTGTGATTATGTGATAGACACGAGGGAGCAGAGAGTGATCACGAGGTAATAGAAAATGCACGGAGGAGGGAGATCGGAAACACGCAGCGAGACGCACAAAGAACAGGCCATGTAGACGAGTCAAAGGATAGCTAGCCACTCAGATAAGGAAAAAGTATAAATACTGTGTCATGTACGATAGAAAGGACAGCAGATAGATCCCCCTTCTCTCTCAATTAGCTTCAGTCCTCTCAGTTTCCGTCGTGCTCGTTAACGCTTGAGTGCGCGTCCAAATTTAATTCTATTAATAGTATTCTATCTACGTACATCGCTCCCACCTTTGACGCCCTTCGGTGACCACATCAGTCACTGCGTACACGTCTACTCGACCTTACAACTTTTGGAGCCCACCGCGAGAGAGGGTTGTCAAAGAATTCCAACACGGATAGAGTGCCGTCAAGCTACACGTACACGCCACCCGGTCTCGAGTTTGGTCCATTACCTTATCCCAATTCACTTTACGAGCAAGGAACGCAAGGCACCCCTTCATCTGAGAGCGAGCTCACTTCGTCTGATTACGAGGAAGAACCATCATTTGCACCAACATTTATACCAGCTACCTGGCCAGGTCAAATAATTGATTCCAATAACCAGACCGATACACAAGTCATGACTACCCCTATCACGCCGTCCATGCCAGGGCGCTCCCATCACTCGGCACCTAAGTTCGATGGCAATCCTGCGCTGCTCAATAATTTCTTTAGCGAAGTTGAGCAATTAGCGGAGACGTGCAAAATTAATGAGAAGCAAACAATCGAGTGGGCTATCCGGTATGCGCCTCTCGACGATGTTGAATTATGGAAACAGCAGGACAGCGCTAAGGGAACTGTATGGAGCGCGTTCAAAGATGCTATATACGCAATTTACCCGGGATCGACGGGCGACCGAAAGTACTCGATCACGGACCTAGAGATGCTTGTAGAGAAAACTGCAGCGAACCCTATGGAGTCGTCCAAGCAGTACGGCGAATATTATCGAGCATTCTGTAAAATAGCAAACTTTCTCAAGGAAAAGGGACGTCTTACGGATCGCGAGATCAGTGGTCGGTTCCTCCAAGGATTTAATTTTGCCTTTCGAAACAAAGTCAGAGCGCAGTTACGAGCTGAAAATCCGACGCACCATACAGATGACCCGTATCGGCTCTCTGAAATTAGCTCAGCGGCCCAATTTATTCTATCGTGCAACCACGACGACATGGCGAGCAGTGCGGCTACGACCCCGGAACAAGTACCGACCATCAAACGAGAACAGTTCGATGTATCGGACATCGGTCGTTATTTCGCTGCCAACCAGGTGAACCTACACGCTGTCCTAGCGCAAGAAGTGGCCAAGTATATGAATACTATGCAAGTTAACACGCAGGTCCCACTGCAGAATAATGCACCTTCGCCGGCAGTCTACAACGCGGCTGTCCAGAACACATTCCGACAGAATGATAGACCGAGAACCTATGAATGTATATTTTGTTCGGATCCGACGCATTACTTGAACAGCTGTCCTGTTGCGTACGATTTCGTACAGAAAGGTCTCTGCAAGAGAAATAGCGAAGGTCAGATTGTATTGCCTAACGGGGAACGCGTCAATCCACGCACCATGTTTGGAAGAAACTTAAAGGAACGCATCGAAGGATGGCATGCATCAAATACAAGCACGCAGAACATAGTATCAACTAACCTGGTCAGCATTGCAGAGGTGGAGGAAATTGACGAACCAATTCAGGAAAAGGCGCAGTTCGTATGGATCGAGGTGGAGGACGAAGAAAACAAGCTGTCGGAACGCGAGAAGGAGGAACTAGACATGATGGAAGCACTCATAACTTCGACGCAGAAGAAGGTCGATGAGACTAAGCGCAAATTATCTAAGAGCAGCGGTCCACAGACGAGGAGTGCGACGAAGCGCGACACAGATAATACCATCACGCCACAAGCGCCCGTATCGCTAGACACGCGCATCCATACGCCGATAGCAGTAGCGCCACAAAATGTTTCAATAGAAGCGGGTACTACTTCCGCGGTCCAATACAAGTTCGTAACACCAATTGAGAGCGCAGCAATTACGGATAAAGTTGCGAAACAATCAATGGACGCAACTATTAATCTCACGATGCGTGATGTACTCGCTATAGCGCCGGAGGTGCGCAAAATCTTTAAGGAGCAAATTACCACAAAGAAGATAGCGCAGCAGGCCAACGGAGTGAAAGGGGGGCCACTACAAGCCTTTATGACAGAGCTCCCACCTACACAGGAAGGCCTCAAGGTCGCAAATCACTCAGAGGAACTGAGAGCGATCGATGTTTTGGTTCACGGCGTGCGCACAGTAGAAGGAATATTGGACGACGGCTCGCAGATTATGGCTATTCGCAAGGACATATGGGAATCTCTCGGGCTAGCAGCAAGGTCCGATTATCAAGTGGTCATGGAAGCGGCCAATAATACCACAGCGACATCAATCGGGTTACTTCATAACCTTAAGATCACCATTGCCGGTTACGACTTCTACGTACAAGCGCAGGTAATTGATAATGCGCCGTACGAGATGCTCATTGGGCTCCCATTCAAGATCCTCACACAAAGTACGACTCAACACTTCGAAGATGGGTCATCTCACATTACGATGAAGGACCCGAACACAGGTGCTATTATTACGTTGCCGACAAGGGAACGGAAGCGCGCTGAGAAGAAGGCGAGCAAGACGACGGGTTTTTAGGAATCGAGGAGTCGCCAAAATGGCGAGGAGATTCGAATGATCTCCTATTGAATACGGATTCCTCATGTAATATATCACAAACCGAATCAAATCCCTCTTTTGCCCCGTATTCATGCGAGAACAACACCCAGAACAAGTTTTTCATTTCATTTTCGACCTATGCATATAAGAAAGTAGCCAACCGCACGAAGCCAGTAGCAACCACATTACCCGAAGAGTTCAGAATAGTCCGTCGCATCCCAGAAGATCCATTAGCAGAGTTACCAGTATTACCGACCAGCCCGCCCGAGTTCACACCAGGAGAACGATATACAGAAGAACGAAAACAAGCCATGCGCGTCAACAAAAATAACTTCTTATGGCCCGAAGAAGAGAAGCTAGTACACCATTTGATTAAAACACACGAGAAAGCCTTCGCTTGGACAGAAGCGGAAAAGGGAAGATTTTCCGACGCATACTTTGACCCAGTGGTTATCCCAACAGTCGAGCATATTCCATGGGTGTTAAAGAATATTCCAATACCGCCGGGGATATACGACAAGGTTATTGATGTCATACGCAAGAAAATAGACGCCGGAAACTACGAGGCGTCTAATTCTTCATATCGGTCAAGGTGGTTTTGTGTTCTAAAGAAAGACGGAAAATCATTACGTATAGTGCACGACTTACAACCGCTTAATGCAGTAACAATTAAGGACAGTGCCTTACCGCCGATGGTGGAGCAATATGCAGAGAGTTTTGGAGGCCGGGGATGCTATGCAATGTTCGACTTATTCGTCGGTTTTGATCAACGAGCACTCGATATACAATCTAGAGACCTCACTACATTTCAATCTCCTTTAGGAACATTTCGACTAACATCAATTCCAATGGGATATACAAATTCAATGCAAATTCAACATGGAGACACTACTTTTATTCTGCAAGACGAGATCCCGCACATAACCATACCGTTTGTTGACGATATTCCAGTTAAAGGGCCTGTAACACGTTACGAGATGTCAGATGGAAGGTTTGAGACAATACCTGAAAATCGAGGGATCCGACGGTTTATCTGGGAGCACCTCCAAAATGTGAACCGTATTATACAGCGAATCAAGCATGCTGGGGGAACCTTTTCAGGAATTAAGTCCCATATTTGCGAAGAAACGGCGATCATTGTTGGCCATAAATGCACGTATGAAGGACGGATTCCCGAAGAAAGCCGTATACAGAAAATACTGGACTGGCCTATATGCGGGAATGTCTCGGAAGTTCGTGGTTTCCTCGGCACTTTGGGAACAATCCGCGTGTTTATCAAAGACTTCGCAACTCATGCCAAACCGCTCATCAATCTAACACGCAAAGATGTCGAATTTGAATTTGGATTAAATGAACTGAAGGCGATGGAAACACTTAAAATGCTCACAGAAAAGTGCACAGCCATACGCGCTATTGATTATCACTCGGATAATGAAGTTGTCCTGGCTGTAGACTCATCCTGGATGGCCGTAGGTTTCGTATTATCACAGCAAGGGAACGATCGTAAGAGATACCCCTCGAGATATGGGTCAATCACGTGGAATGAACGAGAACAACGATATTCGCAGGCCAAAATTGAATTGTATGGCCTTTTTCGCGCATTGAAGGCAGTCAAGATCTATATCATCGGCGTCAGAAATTTGACGGTTGAGGTAGATGCCAAATACATCAAGGGAATGATTAACAATCCCGACATACAACCAAGCGCGTCGATCAATCGTTGGATTGCGGGAATACTGTTATTTGACTTCAAGCTCAGGCACGTACCTGGAAAGGATCATGCACCGGCTGATGGATTGTCAAGGCGACCGCATGCACCAGAGGACCAAGACGATGGAGAAGACCTGGATGACTGGATTGACCATGCTTACGCATTTGCCATAGATGTCATGAACTGGACAAACATTGATCAATTCCCTAACAGCAATCTGCAGCACAAAATAGGCGCCCAGTCTATATATATCCATGACGCACTTAAGCGCGCTATTCCTGAGGCGCTTCTGTCGACTTTCCTGATGCCAGAGTCTGGAACTAAAATCCCACGCAATGATATTTCACAATGCCGAGACAAACAACTCAATGAAGTGCACCGGTTCCTTAGCGCCCCCGAAGAACACGTGCATCTGCCATCGGACATTTTGTCGAAACTCGTAAAACGTGCAAGCAGATTTTTCGTAACTAAGGACCAGCTATGGAGGAAGCATACACACGGAAAACACCAGTTGGTCATACCGGAGGACAAACGGTTACACTTAATCAAACAAGCCCATGATGATCTTGGACATAAGGGAATATTCACAGTACGCACACGGCTCCTAGAGCGCTTTTGGTGGCCCGATCTGGATAGAGACGTGAAATGGTATATTCAAACATGCCATGAATGTCAAATCCGTCAAGTACGAAAGATTATCATACCTCCCACAGTTCCAATTCCGGGAGGATTGTTTCGAAAGGTCTATGTCGACACAATGCTAATGCCGAAAGCCCGAGGCTATCGATATATTCTACACGCTCGATGCTCTTTAACGGCATATCCGGAGTGGGAGATGGTAAAGAACGAGAATGCAACGACTATAGCAAACTTCCTACACAAAATAATGTGTCGATGGGGCGCAATTGAAATTATTGTGACAGACAATGGACCTCAGTACCTCGAGGCAGCGGTCGAACTCGTCCGAAAATACCATACACATCACATCAAGATTTCACCATACAATTCTCGTGCCTCAGGACCAATAGAGCGACGCCATTTCGATGTACGCGAAGCATTAATTAAAGCTGCAGATGGCGACGAAACAAAATGGCCACTAGTCGCACCGTCAGTCTTCTGGGCAGAACGTGTGACAATACAGAAATCGACGGGCTATTCACCATATTTCTTAGCTCATGGAGTCGAGCCGCTATTTCCGTTCGATCTGGCCGAAGCCACCTACCTCGGAGCGGATATGAGTACGACCATGTCTACGGAAGAGTTAATTGCGCAGCGTGCCAAAATGTTAATGAAGCGCCCCGAAGATTTGCAACGCGTACGGCAGGAAGTTCTGAAAGCGAGGTGGCAGTCAGTACGCCAACTTGAGAAAGACCAAGCGCATAAGATACAGGATTTTAACTTCGCGCCCGGATCCCTTGTAATTGTTAAAAACTCACGCTTCGATAAAGGACTAACAAATAAGACAAAACCAAGATACCTAGGCCCGATGGTTGTAATACGACGAACTAAAGGAGGCTCGTACATCCTAGGAGAACTCGACGGCTCGCTCTCGAAACTTTGCTTCGCGGCATTTAGGCTTTTGCCGTATCTTCCGCGAAACGTGAAGTCAGTACCAGTCACAAAACTCGTGGACATCAATTCTGAGGACCTGGACGACATTACGCATGAATCAAATAATGCATTAGATCGAGAAGATGATATCTAATTATCAAGGTTCTTATTATACAAGGTGAAATGAATGGCCTGGTTATGGAATATGGACAAGAGAAGAAAATTAGAAAGGCACTATATCCGCATGATAAACGACATCGTCAATATAAAAAGTGTGCCCGGTGGAATTGGTGAAACCAATGTACACATCCTCATCATTATTCCCATCTGAGTCGTCCGAGTCGCTTTCGAGTCCAGGAAGTTCATCCGAATCATCAGAATTTGGCGGTGCAGGCCTCTCGGCGCCGTGGTTATCCTCGACAATAATAGGATCCGCCTGATTACGATCTGCGAAGGCCCCAAACATAGACAGATAAGTGTCGTAAAAATGGAAGATGCGTATTTGCTGCTCGGTCATAATAGCAAACCAATTCAAGATGGCGGCATGCTGGTAGTTTTGTCGAAGGAATTCAAAACGGTGACCGTATTCGATCGCCTCCTTGACCACTCCAATGGCACCATTTGTGAGAGAACGGTCAATACCGAAGGCATCAAGCATGCCAAAGCTTTTCGCCAATGATTCCTATAAACACAAACATATGTCACATTCGCATCGTGAAATGAAAGAATGAAACCTACCAGCGACGACATAAAATGAGGGTACACGTTCTGACAAAGAGGGCCGTCACGAAGGACAGTAAGAGCGGCTTCTTGCAAAATAACGCGTCGAGCTTCGTGTTCCTTGAGGATGGTTTCGCAGGTCTCGTTCAAAACGTATTTGCGGATAACGACAGCGGTCAACGTCGGATGGTCCAAAGGGGCAGCCGGGAGAGTATGGGCAGGCATGGTGGTGAATGAAGCGTGAATTGAAAGGTCAAAGTCGACGAGGTGATGAAGGATGAACTGAGGTGGAACTCAGTATTTAAAGTGGGGAGGAGGTGTGAGGCGAGCGAGTGGCGTACGCACGGAAATGGTGCGCTTACCGCATATGGGCGCGCGTCTAACAAAGGGCGGAGGCAATAGTCGCTTGAGTCAGCACGCGCGTCTAACAAACGAAACGGATCTACCTTTGCGCATGAGTGCTCTCCTGTGATATAGAACAATGAACTCCTTTGAAAGACCAGATAAGCAGACCATGTGGCACTGATCGAAGGATACAGAATGGAGGAGCCACACGGAGGAAGTCAAAGAAATAAAGTGTTTCAAGATCATAAAGAAAGCTTCGGAGTTCGAGCGTCAAAGGAAGTGTGATTATGTGATAGACACGAGGGAGCAGAGAGTGATCACGAGGTAATAGAACAATGCACGGAGGAGGAGAGATCGGAACACGCAGCGAGACGCACAAAGAACAGGCCATGTAGACGAGTCAAAGGATAGCTAGCCACTCAGATAAGGAAAAAGTATAAATACTGTGTCATGTACGATAGAAAGGACAGCAGAATAGATCCCCCTTCTCTCTCAATTAGCTTCAGTCCTCTCAGTTTCCGTCGTGCTCGTTAACGCTTGAGTGCGCGTCCAAATTTAATTCTATTAATAGTATTCTATCTACGTACATCGCTCCCACCTTTGACGCCCTTCGGTGACCACATCAGTCACTGCGTACACGTCTACTCGACCTTACACCATCTTCGCGTGTACTTGGTCCGCAATCCATCCCAATATCCCTGCGCCGACGGATTGCTGGTGGACACGCTTCAAGCGTCAAGTGGTCACCATGGCATGCGCGCTCGTAGCCCCTGAACTTGTAGCTGTCTGGGCACTAAGGCAGCGACTGGCCGCGAAGTATATTATGGCTGAATATAACAAGAAGGTTCTGGGAGGTAATGCATCAGTAACTTGAGAGAGATCACAAGCTCACATTGACAAGTATGCGAAGCAGCTCTCGAGACTAATGATTCTGTTCCCAATGGACCAAAATTCATCCCCCAGGCCATAAGACGACTCTTATACGATTCCTCTGTACCCGCGTCATCGGAAAATGGGCCTCCGTGGACTTTGGCTCATGGATTCTTTCTGCAAATGGGAGGGTTTATGCTTTCCGATCGCGGAAAACCACTTTACACGTTGCTCTCCAGTCGAATATATCTATTTGGAAATCCGGAACTTGACGAGAACATAATATATAATATCAAGAATGGCATTATCGATGTACCAAGAATCACCGAAGCAGATATCCTTGACCGAAGCAAAGGCGACGCCATTTCAAAAATCTTCATCATATGCCAGACGACCTGGTCCATTGCACAATGTATCGCACGATGGACACAAAATCTCCCAGTTACCGAACTCGAAATCGTCACTCTGGGATTTGCCATGCTCAATGGAATTACCTACGCGCTTTGGTGGAACAAGCCTCAAAATGTCGGATGTCCTGTATTCCTTGAGCGAAAAAATCAACAGAGCATCTCGGAAAATGCAGTTGAACCTCCCAACAAAATGATTCCTGATAGTTTCGATGAAGGTCGGAATCCAGATGCTCTAGAAAAGGTGAATGAAACGATTCTGTCACCCAACATGTCTCAAAAGCAGAAACGGGTTTCGACAAAGGCGCTAGAATTCATGGAGGGGTCACTGACTGCCATACCGAAATTCATAGTTGAAGTATTACTTCGACCCTTGCAGAAGTTGATTTACAGTAACTCAATAAGGAGCAAATAAGGAGGGACCACCGAGTAGCAATGTTTTATGGTGCCTATGTTGATAATGAGGACAGTGATACTGAGGACAGTAACATTCAGTTCTTTGTCGCCGTTCTAGTTATTGGAGTTATTTTTGGCTCCATTCACCTGATCCCCAGCTGGTTTCTCAACTTCTCATCGCATCAAGAAATGTGGCTTTGGCGCGTTTCCGCGTTGATTATCACTGCGGGACCTGTCCTTATTCCAGCCTTTTTTTGGTTAGAGGACATTTTTGATAACTATTACCTAGAATCTTTTTTCTACTCACTAGCGTACACTAGTGTCATTCTCTACGCCTTTGCACGCATTGTCCTTCTTATTCTCTGCCTCACCTCACTCCGCTCCCTCCCCACTGCTGCCCTCCAGACCATTGAATGGATGACCTTCATCCCTCATTTGTAGACACTATTTACCCGTACATTCATATTTCAGGCTTGCTGCTTTGTTTTCTACTGCGTTACGTTCTCAATCTCTTATGAATAGTGGGTGCTGGAACTGGGTTGCTTGGTCATTTCTTATTTTCCGGTCCATATGCACGATGCGATTGTAGTTCGTTTAGCGATCGCAGGCGTTGGTGGGTCAGCGAAGTGAAGAAAAAGACAAATTAGAATTCACCCGGATTGAAATGATGCAAAAGGTAGGATAGCGCGGGGAATAAATTCATAGATTATGGGATAAATGTTGAGCGCTTGATCGAGCACGAGAAGACCACGGAACGATGGAGATAAGCCAATGAAATGGGCTTAGTGCGATCTCTGAGTAGCAGGCAAGCGTCGAGCGTTATCCGCTCCCATTCCAGCACCTTTCTATGCGTTTAAATTCTCTGTTCCCTCTTTGTTTTCCGATCTGTCATGAATCAGCTCACGGTGCGCCCTAGGCCTACCAAAACGTGTCGCAGGATAAGAGCATCAGGCTGAACCGATGTTGGAACTTGAAGGTGGGAGGTGTAGGCGAGATGCGCCACAACGAGAGAGGAGAGAGACATCGAGACAAAAAGCGGGAGAGAAACCGGACAATCCAAGGGTGGATAAGCTATCGCCTCTCACGGATAGTCGCATGAAAGCATCTATAAGCCTGGACACCCAATGTGGTAGCCAGAATAGCATAGAAAGAGAGGGATGGTGAATGCATTATGCGTTCCTCGAGACTGCAATCAATGAAATTTGATAACGGTTCTGCGCATATGCGTATAAGGATTCAGAATGGATAGCGCACCCGTATGAGCTGCGCAGGGGAAACCTACTTGAACACAGCAAGACGAACAACTAGAACTTGGAAGGAGGGATTTAGGAGGCAAGAACGTAAACGTGAGTATATTGACCTAAAACGACAAGGAGAGCGAGTTGAAAGCGCAAGAAGAAGATCCTCGAGCAACCCTGGAGAGACGTCAAAGATTGTGATGCCATCGATTTCGCGATGCGACGTGACGCGGACGCGCCTTGGCGGACAGAAGAATATATGGCTGAAGGAGTCGAGTTCTGATTAGGGCGAGGTGATGCAACTTCCGCCACATTGGGGATAATCGATATCGACGAAGACGCAGTACATTTGGGCGTGGTGGGAATAGTGGACAATACTCAGACTGGGGCGGCGGATGAAGAACGAGAACGAAGAGAGACAGATGTCCAGTGTCCCGTATGCACCCAGCGTCCCTCCTTCCCCTGTCCGCTCAATTCGCCTGCTCGCCCCGCCTACCCGACTGCTAGCCCACTCGCAACACGCCACCGCCATCCAGCCGCCGTCCCGCAGCCAGTGTCATATCGACTCCCTCTCCCAAGTCGCGCTCATCCGTCTTCTCTCCCTCCTGTGCGCCTCCTCCTTCTCCGTCCTCACATCCACCCGTGATGCACCCACCGCGTGAGTCTCATCCTGTAATGTGCTCTCCAAGTTTTATTGAGAACGCGTTCGAGTTGGCGGCAGCATATTGGGCGCCAGCACTAGGGATAGAGGACGCTGGGTGAATGCGATGATGCGATGATGCGATGATGCGAGGCGGTTAAGGGGGTTTGTGAATTGACACAATGAATGCTAGGGGTGTGGGGGAAAGAAGGCGGCCTAGGGAAGTACAGTGTAATGGGTGGAATGCGGAGAAAGCCGTGCAAAAATTCTATGGCGAGCGCCTTCGAAGTCACAGCGAGGAGAAAAGGGGTCGTCGATCTAGCCACGTCGTTCCCGCACGCGCTACTTGTCAGTCTCCGCCAAAGCACCCTCCTGATCGCTTGAGTCCGACCAAAGAAACCGCCAGTTCACCACACCACTGCGCGCGACACATGAGAAACTGCGGAGGCGAGGGCATCCAGCTCTAGGACATCCCGCTTGTTCTGTCCGCTCCTTGCTTCGTTTAGTCTCCCTCTCTGGCATGCGTGACCTTTTTCCCCACTTAGCATTGTCGGCCTCCCTCTTCACCCGTCTTCGCTCATTCACTCATCATCCACCCTTCGGGATGTGGTGCGTATGCAGGACCGGATCCAGGACCATGTCGTCCTGAGTGAGAGAGCTGCTGAACCAGAGGCGTCGCATCGACGAATGAGTAATGAACAAATTGACTCCCGGGACAGGAAGTACGATTTGAGGAGCGCGGAGGAAGGCGGAGGATAGATCACACTCGAGTCTGATGCGGTTGGGTTATAGGCACCCGGAGCCAGCCGAGCGGAGTCCGAATCGACTTCAACTCCAGAGTCCACGCATGTTCATAGACAGACATATCCTTATCCACAGCGCTATCCACGCTTTCCCTGGCCCAGCTGCCTGCCTGCCTGCATCTCGAGACCACCCTCTAGCTTCCCCCGCTTTCATTGCCTGGCCGTGATGATATCGATCCTCAATACACGTGCTAGCAACGTGGCAGTATCCTCCAGTCACGAAGAACGATGTTGGGAGGAGGCTTTTGGATCGCATAGGCCTTGGAGTGTGCGCTGTCATTCATTGAGGACCGAGGTTATGGATATCTGTCAGCGTCAATCCGCTCATGATCACATCTCTTCCGTGACGTCCTCCATCTGTGATGAAGAACTTGAGACATATTCTGTCACTATGCTGCTCCTCGGCGCCACGTTCACTCAACAGTCTTTAGCGCCTTCAGAATTGCTCTCCCTCTATCTATCCTTATTTCTACTCCCTTATCTCGCTCGCTCACAACCCTTTGGATTCATTGGCATTTTGACTGTGCACGCTCTGGGTAGCTCTCTATCTATACGCGTGGAACAAGGGTGCGTGCACAAATACGGTTACTGTCAACGGGAATAAACTCTGTATATGGATGTCATCGACCTTTTGGACCTCAGTTTCGTTGGTTCGACGCTCACGCATTCCTTAAACGCATTTGAAGCATGGAACTGGATCCCATGTATGTATCGTTACTCAATGACTCGGTCATCTCCGTTCCTTTAACATCTCTCTCTGGGAAGCCTACAACTGTTTCTCTCTGTGCGAGCTGTGCTGTACCATGCTGTATCTCTCCAGGATGGAACGGAGGGGACTAGATGTCTCCGTCGATTCGCATGTCCTATAATAACTGTGATGTATCAGCTCTGCTTCGAACTCTTCCATGAACGGACCCGGTGCAGCAGATCTGGTGGAAGAATTGCTGGAATCGATGTGTAATCGAGTCCTCGTACGCACTGAAGTCGAAGGTTATCTATATGACGAGAAAGTGCGCAGTAGCCTGAGAAGCAGACAGATTCCATGGGCCATTTGAGGCTCCCCATAACGCTAGGAGGAACTCAAGTCTCGTCGTTGTTTCACCCTATCTTCAGCGTCACTTTTGTGTTAGAAGTGCGTCCATTGAATGAGTGTCTATACAGTGCTTTGGCGTGGAGAAAACTACCCGTATATGGAAGGCCGCACACGTTGGTTCGTGGAGTTGACATTATTCTTAGCCGTTGGAGGTGCTAACTTAGAATTTGTATTACTATGCAAAGGCGCCTATCGCCGAAGTACAACATCGCTGCGAAGTTTCTGACGCATCCATGTGTCGAGCGTGGTCAAGGCGAGGCCAACTCGCTGGTTGCGGTATCAAGAATGAGGATAGAAGGATCATCGGGCATAGTCAAGACGGTAAAGATTTTACTATAACCAGGCCAATTCACGTCTAGTTATTTAGTCTGACAGTATGTACTCGAGTCTAGAAGAATGCGCGAAATTGTCCCAGAAATTCGCGTAACACTTAGGCGTCCTGAACTCACTCTGTGTGATACTTAAGAACCGGGTTAATGTGCCCAAAATGAAATCACCGGTAGAAAACAGAACAATAGTTGACTGCATTTCTTTCGCGCCTTTTGAAACACTCTGGAATAGAGGGAAAGTTGAGGCAAGTGCATGCGCACTTAGCGATTGAATCCGACTACGCAAACTCAAAATTCTGGCATGGTTGAAGCGTTTCGGGGTGCTATTCTAAGAATAGGCAAGCGCCCATGAAATACATGTGTTCGACCTCTGCACGAACTGCGATCAAGGACGTTTATTTTCCAAATACCAAATCTCCGCGTCTTTTCTCCATACAAATACTACTTGGTCTCATAGACGAGAGTACCCAACCCACCGATCCACATCATGCACATTATCCTACTCATCTTTGCGTTGGTTCGCACCCTCCAAGGCGTCCCGCTGTCTTCCACAGCCGATGCCGCCAACGACGTTGACTTCTCCACTCTTGCTCATCGCGACATCCACAACCACTTAGGCTACCGCACCGTAACCGACATCATCGTTAGCTGCTTCGCTACCATCTTGGCGTGTACTTGGTCCGCATTCCACCCGAACATCCCTGCGCTGACGGATTGTTGGTGGACGCAATTCAAGAGTCAAGTGACGATGATGATATGTGCATTGCTTGCTCCAGAGCTCATTACGGTGTGGGCGCTAAGGCAGCATATTGGGGCGAAGAACATTAGGAATCAGTATAATGAAAATATTTTAAATGGTAATTCTTCAGCACTATGATCGGGATAGCAGACTTACGAGTGTGCAATGCAGATATACGGCAAGGACCTTCGGTTCTCGAGAGAATAAAATGCGTTCCACATGCAATAAAAGGACTCTTCCGTGACTCCCCAATGCCAGACGTGTCTCCTAGTGGTCCTCGTTGGACAATGGCGCACGGATTCTTTCTGCAGATGGGAGGCTTCATGCTTTCTGATCGCGGAAAACCAATTCATACATTACTCGATGATACTCGTGCCGCAAAACCCGAGGAAATAAAAAGAACGTTGATCTACAGCATTCAGCAACAGATCGTCGATCCCCCAGGAACCACGGAAGAAGATATTCAAGACCGAAGCAAGGGCAACCTTATTTCGAAGATCGTCATTATTCTGCAGACAACATGGTTCGTCGCGCAATGCATTGTACGATGGGCGGAACACTTGCCAGTCACGGAACTCGAAGTGATCACTTTGGGCTTTGCGATGCTCAATGTAATCACCTATAGTCTCTGGTTCGACAAGCCTCAGAACGTCAAACGTCCAGTTTTCCTCCAGATCAAAAATCCACTGCCTGACTACAACGTTATCGCCTTCCCTACTGCTGCCAGCTCCGTAACTTCATTTTCCGACGAATTTTCTTCAGAAAATTCCAAAATCGAAGGACTAGATAGCGAGTCGCTGGTATCGGATCGCACCAACAGACAAGGGGGCTGGCTGTGGAAAATATTGGGAATCTCCTCGGTTCTTCAAAAAATTCCAATCATTCTCCCTTGCCAGCATCTTCTTATGGATTTTATGGGCCTCGGTGGTCGTGCTGTGTCTAATAAATATCGGGTAACAGCATTCTACACGGCAAATATCGGTCAGAAGTCAATCTCCATTGCTATTTCAGCGATCGGCGCACTCTTTGCCTCCGTCCATCTGATCCCGAGTTGGTTTCTTGACTTTTCGTCTCGTCAAGAAAGGTGGCTCTGGCGCATATCCTCGCTGGTTATAACTGTGCAGCCGGTGCTCTTGGGGTTCCTGGTATGTTCCGAGTTGAACACAAGCAGTCTGATTGGGAAGATTGTAAATACACTTTCCGATATATTGATCATATCAGTTTCCCACTTTAGTGACTTTACCCTATTTCACGTATCATCCTCTTCGTTCTTTCTCTCATTTCCCTCCGCTCACTCTCCCCCGGCGCCCTCCAAAGTATTGAATGGACTACTTTCATTCCTCATTTGTAGATAATTTCCACACGCTATGTACTCTGTCCAGCTTTCTCTTTCTTGGGATCGTCTTGTCATTTTTTTTTTCAAGGCGAAATTGCCAGTCCCCGATCAACGTTCGCGTCATTTGTATACATATTAGCATTATATCAGGCAACACAGACCATACACGAGCGCGACAGATACCTCTGGAGAATCCTTCTAAATATTTCCAGGGCATGCTTGGAACCAGCCTCAATCTCCCACGTATTGATGAACGACCTCCAACAACGCTCCCATCGCCTTCGAATTGGTAAAAATACCAGAATGACCCAGTCGAGGGTTGACGAGAACCTCCAAGACCCCGCGACTCTGAGTCCCATCACCGTCTGAATCATGATTGGGAAGCCTCAGATTCTGCTTATCTCCCACGACGGCGACCAATTCGCTCCCCTCTCCGCTCCCCTTCGTCCTGCCCACCCAGTGGTCCTTCAGCTCAGGATCACGCGTGATATACTCCCTAATAGTCTCGCATGGCACAACCAAATCCCTCCCCGCGAGCACCACCGCGAGGTTCCTGGAGGGGGCGTGTGTAGGCTGGCTCTTAGCATTTCCCGCTACGAAAGCGATTAGATCCTCGCGCCACAAGCCACCTTCGGCCCAGAAGAACGAGCGAAAGAGCGTGCGCGCGATGTCTGCATCGCGGCTGGCGAAATACCACACCGCCCAGGCCGCTGCGGACGAGTGCCACCACGAGGCGCCGTGTTCACTCGGAGAGCCGTCCCAGGCCCGAGGTCTGGAAGGGGAATGCGGAGAGGCCCCATTGGTAAATGTCCTCTTCAGAGTGGCGACGATGCTAGATGCGCAATGTGGAGAAAAACAAAGAGGCGGGACCTTCGACGGGGAGCGGTAGAGGAAGTTGTACGCCACAGTGGGGTTGGACAACAGGATCGGGATCGGGTCGACCAGGATGATATGGGCTACTTTCGCAGAGAGAGACTTGGCGGCGGTTGACTGGGCATTGGTGGAGCTGGTGACTGGGTCGAGAGGGGATGCGATGCAGGCGCGGATGATCCAACCTGCAATAAAGTTGCCGTATGAGTGGGATACCAGCACGATGCGATTCCAGCCTACATTCATTGTGTCGGGGTGGTGTAGATTATTGAGGGGACTGCGAGTACCAGAAATTTTATTAGTTCCTTTGCGTTCTTGGTCCTGTAGTGATTCCAGAAGTATGTTCAAAGATGCGAGCATTTCCTCTCGGGGAGGCACCGAGCGGGGAGTCATGTGCATGCATATGGACATCATTTCCGGTAGGACGATGCCCACATCAGAGTCCATCTCCCAAATGATAGAGCGCAAGAAGGGGATGTATGGGAAAAGCCCAATCTGATTGCAAAAAAAGTTAGTACAACAGAGGAGCGAACGGAGGCTTCAAACGACCTACTCCAATTCCATGTAGGAAAACAATTGGGTGCTTTGACGTCGAGGTGTGAGGTCGATACCAGTATGGGGTGAGAACGCCAGGTGGCGCAGACCAGGAGAGCAGGTAAAGAGCGGGCCTAGGAGGAAACGTGCATCTCCATTGCGATTCGACAGGCATATAATGTTTGAAACCAAGGCAAACCAAGAATATGGTGGTAAACGAGTCAACGAGCATGACTATCTAGACGGAAAGCGCCCTATTTAGCATACACAGAAACTAAGATTGACTTCGTTACTCACCATGTACCAAATTAACGGCTGATGCAACATCAGGACGGGGTCTACTGTGATCCTCATGCTGTGCAGTTCATCCTTATAGGAATGACCCTCTGCGAGAGACAGGTCATGGTATTTCTCTATTCGTCGCACATACCCCTCCAGTTCCTCCTCATACTCTTTCAGGTCGATTTCCTCCCTCGTAGACGCGCGCTGGCAGAAACCATCCTTGAGGGTAGGCCAATTCACGAGATGTAAGAGTCTTCTCCGAAACTATGGATCTTTCAAAAATGAGTTGTCGTTGTTCGAATGCGAGTGGAGGAGGTCTGCATTTAGGTGGCTAATTGTTTTAAATGGCCCCGGGAAAACAACAAAAACAGGAAATCAACTCACTGACTGAAATCGTGATTTCCGAGGAAGATATACAAGAAAATAGAACGCCGCCTCTGCGGTAGCAAGTAGTGCGAGTGGGAGGTGAAACCATTGACGCCGCCATATTGCACAACATGCTAGTAGGTATCCGATGCTGGCTGGAGCGACTGCACGGAACGCTCCAATTGCCAGTTGGATAAAGATATAGTCAAAGCGACTATTTCGAATCATGAGGGATGGTAAGGAAGAGGTGTAAATGTAGTCATGTTTTGGTTGACGTCGACGATGAGCACTGGAGTACGCTTCGTTGACTCTTCGCTCTTTCTTGGAGCCGACCGGCAACCCGGCAAATCAAGCTCGACACCCAGGTTTTATATAAACACCGACACGAAAACCAATAGGACAGGGCGGGAGTCAGCACAGTAGATGAAAGAGCTCGCACGGTTATATTTCACATCTAGCACTGGGTTCTGTATGTCTCCGTCAAATCATCGAGCTGGATTTAAATATCGTCCTCGAACACACCCCGCAATTCTAAACGCGAACTTGAACCCAAAATTCAGCTGAAATGATTCAAATTGAATCGAAAGTGGAGGCTGGGCAACTTTGCGTACACCAGATAATCGTCCTCTGCTCGATCTCCAATGCCAGCTAGCCTTCATGCCCTTGCCAGTTTTCGGCGACTGGGCCCACTGGCAGAACCTCATGGTAGATGGGAGGACACACCTTGGGGAATGGAGGGGTGGACGAAGAGTGATCAAGTCAGCACTGGGTACAAAGTCAAAGTGCATGCTGGAGGGGTGGAGGAACCGAGGATGGAAGGATTGGATATGCTCAATTTTGCGGGCATTATTTGCGATGTCATGAATCACCGGCACCGCCCACTCTGGCGACAACCGGAAGTGGACTGTGTTCGCCCAAGAACGCAATACAGACGACAATTCGAAACCTCCGCCGCCCCAATGGCTTCTCGGAGATCGTTCACATTTGTCCGCGTCATAACCCATTGCACCTCGGAGCTCATCTACCTGCAGTTCGCCGACATGACCACTTCGTCCAGACGTGCGCCTCGAGATCCGTTCCTCTCTCATCGCGACGACAGTCTCGTTCAAATGCCTTTCATGCTTCAATTGCTCTGGTCAATAGCATGATATTCGTTGGTCTTCGTACCTGCTGGGCTGTCCTGCTTTCCTGTGCACTTGGGTACCCATTCGTCACCTTCCCCAAGTTATGATCATGCTTCGATCACACATTGCCGACCTCCAGCACTGGGGTGAGCGTCGTTGAGGGTCACCCCAGTATTCACATTTCGCATTCTTCAGAGTAGCAGAATCTCTGCCTTGACCCGCTCACTATCACCTCCTGCCTTCGGTGATTAACAGTGTTTTGTACCTTGTTTGTAACAGCAGCGTGGCCTATCTTTGAGTTCGGAGCTCTTGGTCATGGAAGTAAGTATTACCTCAATTAAACGCATACTCAGTCGTTGATAGAAACTTGGGATCTGTATTCCCCATCAATCGCTTCAGGCACAGACGTTCATGCGGCTTGTACGTGAACGCGGTTCCCTAGGATGTTCATTCCCCGGTCTACGTCCTTGCTGAAATTCGTATCTGGCGTGTCCAATCGACATCGACGTTCTCATACTACGCCAATACTGATTTGGCACTGATCACGGGAAAACCCGAGGACTGCCTACAATTCTGAACTGAACTGTCAATGGGACTGTTCTCTGCATACGGCGGTGCTCGCATTGCCTCGTTTCCCGCCTCCTTATCGCCTCTTTCATCATCATATCTGAGTTATCTATTTACTTCTCTTGCTCTGTAATTCTCTAATGGGCGGCCGCTGTGGTTATCTGGTGCGTCGCCTTTGAGGCACCTCTACGTTCTTGACATCTGTTGATACTCCTCAAACATGAACCGTGTCTTCTCTGCCCACCCATGGACTCGACTTCCTGTTCACACGTCCTTTCAATAAACCGGCTCCTCTGGGGCACGTAGATGTGAGCATTGTTGTAGACTGAAAAGGAGACCTTCGACCTCATCCGCGAAATAATGGGAAGCAGTCAAGGTGTGCATTCACCGCCCACGATCCTTGTATCCTGCTTGTAACCCTGGTATACACGTACAACAGCTGCTGTCTACGTATATATCGTAACTTCCGTTCCTGTTCCTTGTACAACAAATTACAATTGCCAAAACAAATTATCCGCTACTGTGCAGAAAAGTACACCCGTGTATATAGTGATGGTATAATAATAAATGATAATAAAGATAATCAGAACCGCCAGAATCCCGAGAGCCAAAAGAAAGGAATAGGGTCAGCCTGTCCAACACTGCCCAAAAAAAGAAAGAAAGAAAAAGGGATTCTGGGAAGGGAAAGACGAGTGCGTGACCCCCAACTATGCGAGTGTATATAGGATACGGCACCCCCGAAGAAATGTGGCTTTGGTCAACGAAGATCAAAGACAGGTCACTCTCGAAAACGAAGATTAGAAAAACAGAAAGCTAAGCGGAATGGTTGGCTCCCGGGCGTATATATTCCGGGAATATTAGAGCCAACCTGAAGAAAAATAAGAATCCACAACCATGACTGAGAAATTAAGAAATCGGAGAGCTCGCCGTGCATGTCGTACGCGCTGCTGCAATATCTCCCGCTGCCCAAATAGAAATCCGCTCAGATCTCAGAGCTTGAGGCACCTTCCGTCCCTAGTCTACCGTCGGCGGTGGGAATCAACTTCAGCGAGCGTCGCTTTAGCACTAAGCTGTGGCCATCGGCGGGTTCCTGCTCGCAAGCGCGAACTGCCTGCGAAGCCGTACGGTGCTGATGGCTAACGCCGAGTCGCCCTGAACTGTGTTTGTTTGAGCGACTGCGAGGCGGCGATTGCGGCAGACGCTGGTGGGTAGGGCAGATCCGGGCTGTTCACGGGAGGCGAGCACGGGAAAATGACGCGCATGTAAAGGGCGACATGTTCGTACCCCGCCCCGCAGAGCTCGGCGCACGATGCTGCCGTTCGTGAACGCATCGGTTGACGAAGAGGGCATGGGAGCGCAATTCTCCGGAGAAGGTGACGGCTGGGTGGCGGGGAAGGGGTACTCGAAGCGCTCCGACATAGCGCTATAGGCGAAGGGCGTGCTACGCAATTCTGGAGCGGAGGTTGGCGCACTCCACCGCAGGAAGGGTATTGAGAGAGAGGCTGGGAGTGAGGGTGCGATCGGAGCCGTCGGACATGGCGATGGCAGGTATAGTGTGGAAAATGGTCGTGAATAAAGAAAGTGGTGATGTCGTTATCGTAGCCAGGAATCAGGACGGATGCTGGCCACAATGGCTCTGCCAGTTTGCAGGGTGAGCTAACGAATGCAGAAGGAAAGAAGGCAACGGATAGATTTTATCAAAATCCACGCACTGACCAATCGGCAGGTCCGGGAACCCAAGAAGGAAATCCCTCCGAGGACCCCCTCAGCATGTGCGAGAATGTGCGATGTTGCGGACGCGATCGGGCGTATGGGTTGCTGCGACCCCCATCAGGCGCAGTTCGGCGACGGGCGCGCCGGATACGTGCGCGGTGGATGGCGGTGGCAGCGGCAAGCACTAGTGCATGGATTTTAAGTGCATGGATCTTGTGTCAGGAAAGCGACGATGGGATTCTTGGGAACGCTGCTGCCAGACAGCAGTGTTGCTGCCATTAGCAGTGGGGGCGGAAGAACGCCAGGCAGTTGTTCCGGGTTGCTTGTAACACAATCCGTCGCATTTCGACAGCACGCCGGGGGCGCAATTGAATAGACTCTGCTGGATGTGCCAGTATACACCTGGACGATGTGTTGGCCCTCGGAAGTGGTGAGACAAGGTGGTACATAGAAGTCGGTGAAGGGAAAAAAAGGAAGAGCAGAGAGTTATGTATTTTGATTGGGCCCCAATATAAATACACGACGTCACATCGGCTAATTTTGAAGGCGACGACGCTGCAGTCGTCATTATGACGATGGCCATGGATTTTCAAGGCTCTACAGTCTAGTCTACTTTAACTTAGCCATGTTTGATGATGATGTGCAAGGGGTCCCGGTCAGTACTCGTAGCGTAGGATGAGGTGCGTAAGTTGCGTGCACTATGCAAAACTGTCAATTTGGGACTGATCATTGCGATGTAGAAGTTAGCCAGTCTCTCCAATCCGTGGGGGTGTCGTTCGAAAAAGTTGTTGCGCGTCTTGTTCCAAACACTCACTTTTCTTGATCAGACTCCCGTGTCATTCTTCAAAACTTCAAGTCGATCCACTGTTGGACATTCCCTTCACCCCTACCCCTCTTCCGTGTATATGATTCATTATTCGGAAATCAATTGAACTACGGGCCAGCAAGCACTAAAGTTGTAACTGGTAAAACGACGTCTATCAAAAAGTGCGAAGGTCAGTCGTGCGACGTGCACAGCTTTTTAAATATTAATCATACTACAAAAACTACCGATTCATATCCGCAGAATTATACCCAGGTAGCGGGTCGGAAGTCGTTTCCCTCTGAGAAGCAACAAAGCGTCATTGGCCTTCCTCCCGACTGCTCCTCCAAGTTGATCCCCGCGCTCTCTGCGCTCAGTCCCATAGTACTAGGCAAATTTGACGCAACATTTCCTCCTTCGGTAGACGACGGGAGAGGTGCATACGGACTGGCGATGCCTAAGTCATACGGCGATATCGCTAATTGACCGTCTGTCCGATCTCCTGCTCACACCCAAACGTGGGCGAATCCATGTTGCCATCTGAGAAAAATTGTTGGTGTTTATCGGGAACAGTCGCTACCTCAAAGCGGGGGACAAGACTCACTGGAAGAGAATATCGGCATTGATTTCCCCTGAGCAGCCTTTTGTCGCCTCAGGTAGACCACCATGAAAGTCACCATGCACAGTAATCCAAGCCCGCCTAGCACACCACCAACGATCGGACAAACCGGTACGCTTGTCCTGCTCCCTGCTCCCTGAGCTTGATCGCTGGTCGGGGGGATAGTGACGTCCATGGTGATCATATCTATGATCAATCTCGTTTGCACGGGGGTGACGACGAGCGTGTGGTTCACCCCAGGCGAGAGGGTGCCTTCTCCAACAGTGAAGAATGGCTGTGAATACCGCGTAATTGATGCGCTTGTGCTGGTGAACGCTGTCGGTACCCCGCCATCGATGCTGAAGTTCGAAAAAGTTCGAAACCTGCATGGTGTTGGACACGAGACTGCCGAAGATTGTCACCTCCCGTACCTAGGACAGATGGGGGCAACTGTGAGAGGCGACGCTAGAGGGAGCCACCTGTTCGATCAAGCTCAAGGCTCACCGATGAAAGTCAGAGTAGCAAATGTCGAGGATCGGGCAAACCAAACGTCGTTGTTCCCCGATATTCTACGTTCAGATCTCCTCCTTTAGTCCATGTTCCTGTATATTGAATTGCTGGATCCCTGTCGTCTAGAATGATGGCTACAGACGTCGACATGTTCGCCCAGCGAAGAGTGGGGACGGATTATGGGAACAATTTTAGAAGAAAGAGAACGGTGTGTAGTTATATTATACCTCCCAATTTGACTATACGCACACGGAGGATATCAATTGCAAATCAATTGAATCAACATTTCAATGTCAACGGCTGATGTCGGCAGAAAATCGGTTATACAATCCACTTGAATCCAGACTGCGAGTGCTTTCAACTTTGCATTTTATGTCAGTGCCAAGGACCAAGGTTGTACAGTGCAACGGTTACATGCGTGCGAGCGGCGATAGATGGAAAAAGACATATGTACGGAGAATGGGGACAACGGGACAGCCTGAGAGGTCGTTATTTGGGAATGTCATTGAGGCATTCAACGATAACGGTCCAATGGAGGCAAAATCCAAAAAAGCCCCACACCTGAGAAGGGAGTCTGCTCAGGCTTCGAGCGCTCATTCGCAACATCCAGTAATTGTCGGCCTTACTGGATCAGGATGCCCATATCCCAGACTCCTAGTCGATCCCGACGTCAAAGAGAACTCCTGGTAATTCGGAAAATACTCGTGGCAGAATCCAGATTAGTGAGTAGATAGCTTGATCGTGCCAAGTTAGAGTTAATTTGCAATTTACGATTTGACCGCCAGGCATCATAAGAAAGAATATCTCAGCTGCATACAGCCTCGTACAGCACACCTCCGACAGATGGGAGCGAGAGGAAGGATGTGAATGAATAATAAGGATGATTCGTGCAACAGGATAGAAAGGAAGTCCAACCACCTAGTGTCCGAAGAAGATGGAACTTGACATCAGATTATACGGCGCCGAAGCAACTATTACTGGAGAGCCGACATCGTCTGAGAACGCTTTTGGCATAGGGGAGTGGAGGGGAGTTGAGGGCATGGAACATCAGTATTGGTGACGGCTTTAGTGTACCCCATAGACTAAAGGCGCAAAAAGAGCAGCCGATGTGGGATAAAAATGGGGGCATGAATGTGGCATGGGCTATTTGGATAGCCTTCCCGAGTTTTGAGGCGATGGTATCTAGGGCGACTGGACTCTAGTCCGAGGCTCTGAGTTCTTGCTGGCAACTCCTAGCCTGGTGAGGGTAGCGAAACGCCCTTGGAGAGTGCGGAATGGTGCGGAGACGGGAGTAGGAGGATCATATTTCGCTTGATAGGTGCAAACTTGGCTTGGCCTACGTTGGAAGATGGTAGTGCAGAAAGAGATATGCAAAGAGGGTTGAACCAGACATGTCGCAAAGTGAAGACGACGCACTTCGCTCCAACCAAGCCGATGTCTTCTCTGGAAAGGTCTTACAGCCCCGTCAATGGGTTGAATGCAGATCGATACAATTTTTAGGAATTCGGGTGGAGCGTAGGTGAAGACTCCTGAAGAGTCCGCCTGCCGTGGGACTGAAGAGCATCAGCCTGAGATAATTTTAAGCTAGCCGGGTTTCGTTTCGCCTCGCACGACTCAGAGCCAAACGAGAGCTTTCGAAAACGACCTTCGTGAAGGCGAAGCAATTGGACTGAGGGAAAGTTGAAGAGTTGAGAAATCCGAGTCAGTCGACAGTGCGCTTGGATGATTGCACTACTTTAACTTATTGCGTAATCAATGTGGTCACGCTTGGCTGCAGCCTCCGGGACCGGTGCTGGGTGTGCCAACGTGAACTTTCCTTTCCATCCGATCCCACAACGACTCTTGTCTTGCCTGCAGCCTATTCTCATTGTTTCCTGTACTAGCCTCTAGCCTACACAACTGCTAGAACTAGACAAAATTGGACATCAGGACCTATTCCATGCAGTCGGAGAACGTTCACGGCGATCCGTTTACTGTCTACATCCAGGATGAAATTTAAACTTAACTGTATGTTTTACGCTCTTTGAACGAGTTGTGTATCTTCTCTGACATCGCATCCAACTTTCTGGTGTCTATAGTCAATGCTCATTCCGATGGAAGCACGACAATCGATTGGTTCAATATCACGGGTTTTCTTCGGTTTTCGGGAATGCTTTGAGACGGAATCAGTTGATAAACCCTCAAGCGCCTGCGATTATTCAGACTCGCCCGACGCCGCATGAATTCTCTGTGACAAATCCTGGATGTATTCGTCATGGTTTGTGATACATATGTGTATGACGGCACGTTCAAATAGCTTATATATATCCCAGTAACCTTCCTCGATATCGATACAACGTTCATAAAATGTCATCAACAACGAATGGACGCGTGTTGTTTGCCGCTGCACCCAAAGGTAAGCCCTTGACCTTATCGCTAGGTCCTTATTCTCACTTCATGACTTTTCCGTATAGGTTTTCCTGAACCCGGAAAACACACCGTATATGATACCACGGATGTCATTGATCTCGAAACAGTTCCCCTCAATGGCGGGATTTTGATCAAAACGCTCGACCTCTCTATCGATCCATATCTCAGAGGACAAATGCGAGATGCACATATTCCATCATACATGCCTGCTTTCGCATTGGGCGAACCGTACGTTTCTACTTGAGTTCAGGACCTGGTCGTCTAACCATACACTTTACGCCAGTCTTTACGGCCTCGGTATTGCTGTAGTTCTCCGTTCGGAAATTCCTGATTTCAAAGCTGGCGACCATATTACTGGGCTTATCCGTAAGGGTCTGCAGAGTTCGTATTCAGTATTCACCCTTATTGCGTTATCATCCAGCGCACCAACAGTACTCTGTCGTGCAACTCGCATCTCATGTTCGCAAAATTGAAAATCCCCATCGTCTGCCTTGGGCTTTGTTTCTCAGTGTTCTCGGCATGCCAGGACAGACAGCGTTCATGGGCTGGAAGGAGTACTCACGAGCAAAGAAGGTGCGTGACAGTCTTTTAAGGCTTGATGATATCTGAGGAGAGACAATCCTCTAGGGCGAAACTGTATTCGTTTCTACTGGAGCCGGTAAGCATCTGAGATCGCCCGTCTACTTTGAAATATACTCATCCTTGGTGTATGCTATAGGAGCGGTCGGATCGTAAGCCAACTAGTTTCCTTCTGCTCATTTTTGACTATACAAATTCGTCCTCCTCAGGCTCGTCATCCAACTCGCCAAACTGGAAGGATGCAAAGTCATTGGGTCAGCCGGGTCGGACGAGAAGGTCCAATTCATGAAGGACATTGGGGCTGACGTCGCTTTCAATTATAAGACGACCAATACGCTCGAAGTGCTGAAGAAAGAAGGTCCTATTGATATGTACGTTTACTTTAGCTCTGGATATCCTCGGCGATGTTGACAAAGTGGACGATTCTTGTTGGTGAAATGATAGATACTGGGACAATGTGGGCGGCGAAACGTTCGATGCTGTTCTCGATACTGCATCTGTGAACGCTCGTATCATAGTGAGTAAATTTACGCAATCAAGATTGTTGGATAAAGCATTGACTGCCACATTACAGGTATGCGGCATGATTTCGACATACAATGATCCCAAAGGCGCACCGATCTACGTTCGTGCCTTTTCATTCTTGCTCTATACAGTATCATTGATATTTCCTCGCACACGATAGAACATGCCCAAGGTCTTCGAGAAATGTATCAGCATCTTCGGCTTCCTCTACCAGCCATTGGAGCCGAAGTGGAGGCAAGAATTCGCGGTCACGATTCCTCCTCTAATTGTATCTGGCAAGATCAAGCATAGCGAGGATGTCTGCGATGGATTGGAAAAGGTCGGCCTTGCTATTCTCGCTGTGCAGAAGGGGACAAATAAGGGTAAGGTTGTAGTTCATGTGGCCGATGATGTATAATGTTCGTATAATGCAACGTGGGCAGACCGATCAATAACACCTGAATAACACCAAACATCTTTGATTATGAACCACAACGTCGTGGCTTCCTCGCTGCTTTTAATCTATCTGATATCGAAACATGTATCACCGTCAAGTGCATATCAATAATGACGTTAAGGTCAGTCCGTGATTATGATAGGCTCGAGCGGATTACTTTGCGCTCACTATTATCGCTGTATAGGACCAGACTCTCTAGCACGAATCTGCGGATGACGTGCAAGCTATTCATTATGGGTGCCCCAGCTCCGCGGCATCTACATCATCGCGAGCGAAGCTGCGTAGCAATCGTAGCGGAAGCCTCGAGTTTGCCTCGGTTCTTATCTTAATACACGAGGCCGGGGTTATTCGGCGGTTCAACCTATCGCCCCACTTCATTCTCATCTACGTGCCGACTACCAGCCCTCTGACATGACCTGCCATTCCATCGCCTCGTGGATCTCCGCCTGTTCAGTGTGATGACACCGGAGCCTGCGGGACTGAGGATGTTTCTCGCATCAGGCCAACCTTCGTTGAACCACTTATACGAGGCAGAAGATCCCACATTCAGCCTATTTGGTTTCTTGTACGCCCTTTCAAAGGCGTGTGCATCACCTTCTACATTATCGAGCACTGCGTGCGCACCATGGTGGAACTTTAGTCTGCAAGCGACAGTTAAGTAGACGCAAAGCGGGAGGCATTACGCAGTCGCCTCCCCGGATCTTCAGAAGCCTTCACCCCCCCTCTCTCCAGAGTCCTCCCTTACTTCCGCTCTCCCACTATACTCGTTCCATTTCTGTTGACCACTCCTCAGAACGCGGTTTCCCTATTTCGCATTTCTGCCCTAGTGGCAATATAATCAACAACAGAAGAACATACTCGAAAATACGCTAACCAACACCCTTTCACATCTTACCGATGTTCGCTTTCCTTTCCCGCTTACGTCTGACTAGCGCCCAGTCTACCCATGACGATGCAGCAGACGACACTTCATCGCTCAACAGGAGCCTCAATCTGCCGTGGCCAGTCACAGAGTCCTCCACGCGGAGGCCCGCCGTCTCCACCACGAGTAGTACATACCGCCCTCCAGCCACAGGGCAGCCCTCGATGACGATCAGCTATCCCATCCCACGGACTACATCAAACTCGTTGACGGGCATAGATGAATTCAGCGGCTCTTCTGGAGGAATTGGCAGCCAAGGCGGGGCACCGGTGTATATTAGCTCAGGTGCGCGGCCGACTCGTGCGTTGTCTGCGCAGATAGCTGGAGGTAGCAATGCTTGGTATGAGCCGGAGAAACCAAGACGGCTGGGCGACCGTACTACTGTGCAACCTACGACGCAAACAGATACAGCTCCTCCTGCGGTGGTGAGGCTGGATAGTGAGGCATTCATTCCGGTGGGAAGCGATGATGAATACGAGGACGATATCGTATGTGACATCATCTTCTAAAGCACTGTCCGCGTGTAGAACTGATGGATCCCAATAGTCCCCTCCGAGATACAGCAGCCATAGGAATATATCCACGGACATCGTCTCAGAGACATCCCATCCATACTCTGGATATGTAACCGCACCTGCCAGCATCGTCAGCAATATTCACACCCAAAGGCCTCCAACTCGCCGATCCGATAGCAGGCCAGACATACTTCATTCGGACTACGAGGACGAAGACGGGGGCGAGTTGTACACTTCACCCTTCGATTCGGATTCGGATGAAGGATTTTATTTTCCTGTCCCACCACGATCCACCAGCACCGCTTCAGCATCATCTGGTACAAAGTCAACACCAGGAAATGGGAGTACGATGGCAAAGTCGCGCTGGGCGCTCAAGCTACAGCTTCACAACGCGCAGAGTATGCCCTCCTTGCAAGCGAGTGCCGGACCCTCTTCTCGCCACATTTCCCACTCTGTACAATCCCAAACGCGCTCCCCACCTGCGGATCAGCGCCTAACACACCCACCTCAAAGTTCACCTCCGCTCGATTACGTGCCTGAATCATATCCTCCAGCTGTCAACGTTGACACCGATGTATACAAGCACGCGTATAATTATCCCTTGGCCAAGCAGCTTTCGCCTATCGCCGAACAGGATTACTTCTCTCCAGTAGTAGAATCGCCAACGCGCGCCGCGTCGCTACGATTTGCGAGGAGCCAGAATGCGAGCACGAGCACAAGAAAGGCGAGTCCTGGCGCAGAGAGCCTTGCGAGTGCGAGCGCAGTTTTGTTGAATGGAGGTCCGCCGAAGGAGGATGGCGCAGAAGTGGCTGAGAAGGAATCTCTGAAGACGCGGACAGGTTCAGTACGAACTGGCTCGGGAGGATCTGTCAGTACGATCAATGGGGGTATGGTCAGTTTAAGCAGAGCTGGGTCTGCGTCCATGGGACAGTTGAGCGGAAGTCCCTCTGAAATCACGCGTAAGATCTGCGTTCTGGTTATTTGAGTGGAATCATTTGCTCATGATTTATTCTTTTATGTAGGACCATCCCCTGTATACGCCTCGCCTTTCTTGACACGTCATCTTAACCGTACCGTCTCTCAATCGTCGTCCAAGTCCGATTCACAGTCTCAAGCAACCTCAATTCCAAATGCACCAACGTCTGCTCAAAGTCAATCTGGGTCGCAAACACAGACACCTACTCAACCTAGCTCCGCCACAAGCCAAGCTGCGCGCCCTATTGCAGCACATCTGTTGACATCCGTGCTGCGTTCCTCCTCGACGCCCATGACCAACATGAATCAAAGCCCACGAGAAGTCATCCAGACGCCAACATCCGCAGGTACAACCGGTACGAGCACGGGTACGATGTATACCCCAACTTCGACCCTTCATGCCTCGGCGGTGCAGACGCCCACGTCACCGAGTATTCTCACTGGCGTTACGACTGGTATGCAGGCTCCTCCACCCAGCCAAACAATCCAAATGCCGCCTCCTGCGATGACTACTGCGCCCACGCTTGGCCTACCCAAAATTCCATCGATCCCTGCTCTTCCGCCGCTCGATGTGCGCTTCTCGCAGGTTGGGACCGACGCGCCCAGAGACAGGACATCAAAAGCGGCCAGTACGCTGCGGAAAGGCCTTGCTGAAGTGGATCGCATGCCAGTAATTCATAGCGATGAAGGGCACCATGACGATGAGGAGCTTGACGAATACGAATACGAGGACGACAGCGAACATGGAGAAGATGAATACGAGTTCGAGGTGGATGAACCAGAGGAGGATGAATACGACGAAGAATATGAGCGCGAATCTCTCCACGCCGAAAGTTTTGTCACTGCAGGCACTAACGAAGACGCCCACCCTGACCTCGAACAGGGAATGGAGCTTGCTGCCTTGAATTCCACCACACAAGATCCAGGTCAAAAAACTCCTTCAGATCCCAATCACCCACCCTCTCGCAAATCGTCAAATTCTGGCGTCGTTCCCGTAGACCGTACAAGTGCCGTTCGTCAGGGATTGAATGGTTCGATAGGAGAATCGCGCATTTTCCGCCGTTGGAATATCGATGGGCATGCCCCTCCCTCTCCCGAGCCTGTTGTCCAGTCGCCTACGACCTTTAGCATGAAAGACTACAGCAACCGCTGGCCCTTCCGCACTTCATCGCCTTCGTTTCTCTCCGCCGCACTGAAGCTGACGCCAGCGTTTTGGACGTTCTGGATGGGTTTTGTCTTTCCCGTGCTCTGGCTTATTGGCGGGTGGCATTTTACCAACGCGGGCGAGCTACCTCCCCGCGTAAGTATATGGGAGTGGTACTTCTGGCGCTCGGGATGGAGTATTGCCGGCTTCTTTGGTGCTCTGTCGGACCGTCTCTCAGGATGTTGTGGGGTTCGCTCAGGGTCTGCGCGAAGGCCTAATAAGCTAAAGAAGATTGCGCGGGCGAGCCACGATAGTGCCGCATCAAATCAAGTCCAAGGCGATGGAGTCGCTGCTACAACAACACCCACAGGCAGTCCAAATCCAAATGTCATGTCCCAGACCGCTGCAGCGAACGCGCAACGACGGCGGGGCAAGCGACGGAGCTCATCGTCGGCGATCCAGAAGGCGCGTGCAGGCCAGATATACCCTGCGCTGCCGCGCTGGGTGGCGGAGAAGCAGCGCACAGACGACGGACGCATGCGACTGAACGACCCAAAGCGCTCTCTTCGCGGGATCTTGTTCGGGTATCCGTTTATCGAACGTCCTCCAGGGTCGTCGCAGGACTCAACTATGACCATGATGGGTGCGAGGGCCGCTTCCTCCGCCGCGGTCTTTGGTCGGACGCGTTGGGGCAGTTGTTCTGCGGGTGCTAGGAAAACCTAACAGGGTGCTGGATCTTCTATACGGTGTGAAGTTGATGGAGGTGCGCGGCCGACCGGAGAGTGGGAGGAGGATGTTCGATCCATGGATCCAACGTTGCCGATATGCATTTTGTTATGCGCTCATTCTTTTGGCCGTGGGATTGTGTACGGCATCGGCGTGGTTAATCACGGTGAATACGAGGAAGGTGTTGGGACACTGATTTATTACACTTGGGACATTTTCGCATATTTGTAACATATTTTCTTGATCATTTTGGCGTCGAGTTCGGCGTCGAAATTCTTACTTTTTGTTTGTACTTTCTGAGAGTAACCTTGCTTTCAGCCATGTACTCGTAAATTAAAAAAAATCTAAGGCACAGTCGTACACGCGCGTAGAAATGTGATCGTCGATCGTTGGGTCTTTCCCTTCGCCTCCACCCGAAAACCAAAAAAAAAGGACTCAAAATTCCCCAGAGACCGTCAGGCATCGTAGCCACGAGTAAGGCTCCAACCATATAGTATATGTATAGGCCTGGCGGTGTAAGTATACATATACAGTTGCCTACTGTATAATTACTGTATATATACGGTTATACCCTTTTTATATACACTTTTCGAATATTCTAGTTTAAAAGAGTTTTTTTCTGTGCTAAAATTCACTCTAAAGTGTTTCGTTTTGCGCAGTTGAACATATTATATGTACATAGACATGTTGCCCAGTCATAGCAGCGTACATTGATCAACCATCATGCGGCGATGCGCAACACGCGCCGCAATGCTAGCGCACTTCCAGCCTTGGGCGCGCGCGCTTGCTCGGCATTCAACTCAGCGCTCAATATCGCTTAAGAAAATAAATAGTAAATCAATTCATCACGTACAGACTATAGTGAACGTGCTAGTAGTCCTTAACCTGTGCGCAAGAAGTATATATTGCGTAGCGCAGCCCTTCCCTGTCAAGTAGCGTCAGCGCAAATCTATTAGTAACGGATAAAGTCAGAATCAGTCGCAATCATTATTCTCTGCTCGAGGGTGCGCATGCCGTTGGCATGGGCTATCTATCTGACATGTGCTCCACCCCATCCGTTGCCCGGCGTCTGTCTTCGTCGCTCACGGTCCACGGAAGAGGCGCCAACTTGAGGTGGCCAACTGGCAGCGGCAGCGGTTAGAAATTTATTAGAAATTGTGCGCATCTGAGCCCTCAAATTATCAGGTTTGACCCTACAAATGGTGTATCCGAGTGATTCTCGAACAACTGTATACAAACTATATACGAAAACCATATACTATATAATTACTGTATAGGCGGATTTTCCGATTGGCCCTATACCTATACCTAATCATATACAGTTAAAACCGTATATATACAGTAGCCTATACTGTATGGTTGGAGCCTTAGCCACGAGACTAAGCCACCATTTCCATATTCTATTCATCGAAATACATACACCATGCAAAAAGGCTAAAAAACATGCTCCCTGGAAGGTTCGAACTTCCGACTAAGGCTCCAACCATACAGTATAGGCTACTGTATATATATGGTTTTAACTGTATATGATTAGGTATAGGTATAGGGCCAATCGGAAAATCCGCCTATACAGTAATTATATAGTATATGGTTTTCGTATATAGTTTGTATACAGTTGTTCGAGAATCACTCGGATACACCATTTGTAGGGTCAAAACTGATAATTTGAGGGCTCAGATGCGCACAATTTCTAATAAATTTCTAACCGCTGCCGCTGCCAGTTGGCCGCCTCAAGTTGGCGCCTCTTCCGTGGACCGTGAGCGACGAAGACAGACGCCGGGCAACGGATGGGTGGAGCACATGTCAGATAGATAGCCCATGCCCAACGGCATGCGCACCCTCGAGCAGAGAATAATGATTGCGACTGATTCTGACTTTATCCGTTACTAATAGATTTGCGCTGACGCTACTTGACAGGGAAGGGCTGCGCTACGCAATATATACTTCTTGCGCACAGGTTAAGGACTACTAGCACGTTCACTATAGTCTGTACGTGATGAAATGATTTACTATTTATTTTCTTAAGCAATATTGAGCACTGAGTTGAATGCCGAGCAAGCGCGCGCGCCCAAGGCTGGAAGTACGCTAGCATTGCGGCGCGTGTTGCGCATCGCCACATGATGCATGATCAATGTACGCTGCTATGACTGGGCAACATGTCTACATATAATATGTTCAACTGCGCAAAACGAAACACTTTCGAGTGAATTTTAGCACAGAAAAAAACTCTTTTAAACTAAAATATTCGAAAAGTGTATATAAAAAGGGTATAACCGTATATATACAGTAATTATACAGTAGGCAACTGTATATGTATACTTACACCGCCAGGCCTATACATATACTATATGGTTGGAGCCTTACTTCCGACCTCAGGTTTACATAATCTTTGATTACTCATACACATCACATGAGACCTGCGCTCTAACCAACTGAGCCAAGGAAGCAAATAGCTTGGCATAGAGGGTATTTATCCTGAGGCCAATACTCACTATGCTCAAAAGTGATGTCGCATGGTGTTTCGTCACGATCCAGTGACTTTTAGACCAAACATGGTAGGTATGAAAATTAGTATATGTACAAGTTACGCCGCCTCGCTTCGCTCTGGCGTCAGTTGTATTGTTACACCAGAGAATGACTGAAGTCTCCAAAAAAAATAGATCAAGTTAACACTGGCATTGTATTTGCAGTATTATAAATTTTATAGACTGAATACTACAGTATATCAGCTACAGATAGTACACGCGGAGGTGATGTCAATCAATATACTGGAACATGTCGAGCCAACTTTACCTGACAAACACAGCTCATCCCACCCCACACTGATGGCATGGACGTCCTTGTCTGGTCATCCAATATGTCATGGAAATGAAAAGAATGAGCGCACTATTGGAGTTATTGGAATTTGGGAGCGAACCCAGACCACCCACAGTAGGCATTGCTTCGAAGCTAGCTGCGATGAGTAGCTCGCGCGTGAACTGTATTTGGAGACCGGAGCCGCAGATTCTCAGTCATGATGAGAGCGGTGTGAATGCGGCTACGGAAGGAGGGCCAGTGCGAGTGAACAAAATGATCTAGGGAAGGTGGACAGCGGACCCATGTGCACGCGTAGCGATGCTGAGCTCGCCGTGGGTAAGGTCACCTCGCTCATCAATAGCAACAGAGGCCGGGGGTAAGTTTGAAGTAAGGTGAAGCGTGCCACATACTCAAGAAGAGAACACGGCCCAAGAAGAACACGGAAGGAGTTCAAAGATAGCGTGCAGCGCGTGGGATCAGCACAGGCGCGTTTGTACTCGATCAAAGTTGAAATGTTGACGGACAATCAATTGACGCTGGAAAGCACCATGAAGCGCAACTCGGACTCGGATACAGGGCGTCTGCGCAGGAGCTAATCAACTCGTGAGCGCGCCGTATCTTAATATCAATGAGTGCTCACCAAATTTTGTGCACTGGAAAGGTCAGCTGTGCGGAGACGATGCTTATGCTTCTTGGAGATGGTCGAGGTGTGGGTAAGTACTGTGGGGTACATCTGGCGGTATGTAAAAGTACATTAGTCTAGTAGAATTTAAATAAATGATAGGAACTTGCCTAGTCGTGTAAATGAGATTCAAATCTAAGATGGGCGCAATAATTCATGATTAAGGAAAGCGCACAGGTGAACACAGCTAAGATTGCAAAAGGTGGTGCCAAGCAGCCTATATAGCAGCCTATGAAAATATGTACCTTGTGCCTATTGGAATCGTAAACATTTCCTGTTGCCGACGGGATAGTCGCATGTCAAGGGTAAGAGTCAATTAATAACATCTATTGTCAGAATAATTCTGCACTTATCTGACATACACAGCTCAATAATGCACCCACATGAGCAGCGTGGATTTTCTTGAGATGCACCGTCTGCAAGCTTAAGGGCTTTATGTTTTCGTCCAGCACGGCTGCGTTGCACCGCCCTATCAAACGAAAATCAGTGACTGTGTCGTATCTAAAAATTACTGAGCACTACGTTATATGCATGGAAAAGGTATGGATGTAGGGAGATGATGCGTACAGTAATTGGCGCTTTGTGGAGATGGTTGTGTGGGTGCAGTGGAGGTGCCAGTGCATCAGGCGCCTTGCATGCAGCGCCAGTAAGTCAGTCACAGTTTGTGCAGATTTTAAAAGGAGCTTGCGTGCTCATATGCAATTGAGAGCAAGTTAGAGTGAGAGTGAACGATGGAGGGAGGGGAAAGGGAAGGAGGGGGGGGATTTGCGATGAAGAGGGGGGCACTGAGGAACGCGTTACGCACTGCTTAAAGGTCAGCTGCTGAAACAATCATTGCGTCAATAGTTGCATTGTGGTTCCATATAACAAAGGATGCAACCGTAAAGCATCAAATAAGGATCAGATAATGCATTGCATTGCGCAAAAGAGCATTAATGGCCAAGTCAGCATGCCTAAAGAAGACGGAAAAGCGCTTAAAATAGGTAGGAGCCAAACACGAGTACACGAATTCAGGACATCTGCTTAATACATGAGTAATAGTATATTACAACTACCAAGTATCAGGATGTCAGCCCCTTTTACTGTGGAGATATGATTTTTTCTCTAATTTTTTCGAAAATCAACACCTCAAAGGAGGTTTTCAAAAAAATTTATTGTTTAGGTATTTGGAAAGATGTATTCAATACAAGTATCCCATAAAATAATTACCTTGAAATTTGAAGTGAGTGAGCTGCAAGGAGGCGACAAAGTTGGCTGATTTCAAGTCATTTGAGGCATTTTCACACATTTTATGCAAAAATGGCTACTTTGTACTGGCAATATCTAGACTTCCACCAGCTAAAATGAGCTGAAATTCTGGGTTTAGAGTCTACTAAGGAACATGTTTCCAATGGTAGTATATTATAATTTTTTTGAACCTCCTTTGAGGTGTTGATTTTCGAAAAAATTAGAGAAAAAATCATATCTCCACAGTAAAAGGGGCTGACATCCTGATACTTGGTAGTTGTAATATACTATACATATACTAATTTTCATACCTACCATGTTTGGTCTAAAAGTCACTGGATCGTGACGAAACACCATGCGACATCACTTTTGAGCATAGTGAGTACAGTGAGCAGGACAAGACAGCAACTATATAACTGTGGACTGAACCAAGACTGAACAATACTGGAGTCACGGATATTTCGATGCTAATGCATTGACACATAATGCATCGCTGAATGCTTATGCGAGCAAAAAAAGAGGTGAATTTGCATATACAACATGCTACAATCTAAGCACAATCCAATAACTGCCTGGATGTCGTCTACAGCCAGTCCACCACGACGACCAGCCGCAGACAAGTGTGCACGCTCAGCCAGTCTTGTTCTTGCTGCGCTTCCCGACCTGGGCCTGGAAACCGCTCTTGATAGCATTGACCGACCGTCGCGAACCACACGACTCGCAGGCCATGAAGAAGATACGGTTCTCTTTCGTTAGGAGTGTGTCAGGCGATTTGCATGTTTTGCAGGTGACGTATTCGACTAAAAACGAAGTTCAGCCATCAAGTTAGTTGAAAACATTCTCAAGGATAGCATACCCATATATCGACGCAATACGTTCTCGATCTGTTTCTGTTGGAAACGACCCTTGATAACCAGTCGTCCGGCACCGTCGACGCTTCCGGTCGTACCCATTTCGGAGAATAGATATTGAATGACGTGTTCGGGCTGTTGAAAAATGATTTAGCGCCAGCAGCCAAAGGTGATCACGGGAGAATAAAACAAAGTTTAAAAGACGTGGAGATACGTACCTGACGATGCATCTTTTTGCAGATATCGGTGATGTTGGCAAAGATAGATTTCTTGTTGCCTTCGCGGAAAAGTTGAGGAGGGCGATGGTGTAGCGCTTTTTCGAGGCACTGGAGAGGAGGGAAGGGTTGGCGGCGTGTAGCGAGGCGTAGAACCGTGTCAACAGCTATGTATCAGAAATAAAGGATGTCAGAGAAGGGTTTTGCAAGAAAAAGAGCGCATGATAAATATAGGTGACTTGATGCAGAGAGAACGGAATAAGGATAACTTGAAGGAAGAAAACGCACCTCTTGATATGTATAGTCCCGGTCGCTCTTCAGCCAGGGCTCGTTCCCAGCGTCCACACCCACTGGCGCTTCACCAGCTTGGGCGAACGGATCCTCACCCAACTCCTCCTCATCGATGTTGTCCAGATGCGAGATATCGGGTTCTGGGCCTTCCTCCTCGTCCTCGTCGTCGCCCTCTGCCTTCGACTTCTTGGACTCTGTGAGCTCCTTCTCAAACGCGTCGAGATCAAAGGCAGCTTTTTTCTTGCTCGACTTCTTTTTCTTCTTCATGTCTGAGAAGTCGAGATCGTCTGCCGTAATCGCTGGTCCTTCCGTTGTTGGTGTAGCCTCGTCCTTGGTTATGGGTGTGGATGTACCGGATTCCTCGCCCTAGATGTCGATGAGTATTGTAGGTCGCAAATAGACGAAACTGGATGACGCACGAAATCCATTGGAATCTCCTTCTTCTTTTTCTTCTTCTTCATATCGCCAAACATTGTCTTTAAATCGTCAGACTCCTGCTTTTCAGGTTTGGCCTCCTGTGCCATGAGCTCGTGGGCTGTGGTAGGCCCAAGATCGACACTCTCGCCATTGATTGTGGTGCTTTCGATGGTCTCGGGGGCAGGTTTTGTGGGGTCGGCGTCAGCGCCTAATGGATCCTCAATAAACACGACATTCTTCTTCTTCCGCTTCTTGAGAGAGGGATCGAAAAGAGGTTCTTCCGTGGCCATAGTGGTCAGTAAACTGAAGGTCGTTGGCACCATCCGAGTTTGATCTGGAGTCAGATAGTAAATTTAAACTCCGATTGGCGTGGGAATCAAACACGAGCAAAGCCGAGAGTGCCCGACGATGCCAACGACATTGCAGAAAACGTAAAATCCCCGTCCACCATGTTCGCCCGCCGTTCCCTCGCCCGCGCTGTCGCGCAGCCCCAGGCCTTCGGCGCTGCCCCCACCAATGCTAGGAACATGGCTACTCTCCGTGAAATCGAGCTCCGTCTCAAGTCCGTCAAGAACATCGAGAAAATCACAAAGGTCTGACGCGCCTTGAGATCGACCTCGTGTGTGTTACTGACGGTAAAATGCTCTAGTCGATGAAAATGATTGCGTCTAGCAAGCTCGCCAAGGCTCAGAGGGCCATGGAGGCGGGAAAGGCCTACGGTATCGCCAACAAGGGTGCGTGCGTTCTGAAGTGTGTGCCAATTTTGTGTGGTAGTACTGAAGAGTTTGCGAGCAGAATTATTCACCCATGTTCCGTCCGACCAGCCCACCCCCAACAAGCTCTTCATCGTCGTCTCCTCCGACAAGGGTCTTTGCGGTGGTATCCACTCTTCCGTGTCCAAGGCTACCCGTCGCGCACTCGGCAATGTCGAGGATTCACCCCTCGCTGGCTCCGATGCTAACGATGCTACCGTTGATGCCAACTCACCCATCGTTGTCGTCGGTGACAAGTCGAAGGCGCAGCTCCTCCGTGTTGCCTCATCTAACTTCCAGCTCACCTTCAATCAAATCGGCCGTGACATCCCCACCTTCGCTGATGCGGCTGCCATTGCCGACTTGATTATCCAGAGGAACATCAAGTACGACTCTGTTGTCCTTGTTCACAACAAGTTCGTCTCAGCTATATCGTACGAGCCTACTGCGACGGAGATTAAGGGCGAGGAGGCCCTCAAGGAGAGCAGTATGTGAAACTAAATATACATTCATGGTGAAGTTTTTTGATGATCTTTGCAGACGCCTTCAAGGTGTACGAGAACGAGGATGACGCACCAGGGACTTCGCCGAGTTCTCTTTGGCCAACGCCATCTACGCCGCTCTTACGAGGGTCACGCTTGCGAGCAGAGCGCTCGGTGCGTCTCGATTCATTATCCGATTTCATCCCCAATTCTCATCCATCATTCATTACTCTAGTCGCAATGCTATGGACAACGCCTCCAAGAACGCAAAAGAAATGATCAACAGTCTGCAGATGCAATACAATCGTGGTCGCCAAGCCGCCATCACGAACGAGCTGGTGGATATCATCACCGGTACGTCGCACTTCTTAACTCTTTTGATTTTTTTCATCTGTTTTAACGAATCCTTTTCTTCGTTGACCTGCAGGTGCCAGTGCTCTGTAAGCGAGTACGTGGTTTTGGAGGTTATTTGATAGACGCTTCTCTGTGTTGCTTGTGCCGCTCCTTCACAATGAATCTAGTCAAGCAATCGGATAGAGATTGTCAGTAATTGCGCTTCAAATTTTTTGTGAGTGTTTAGATGGCCTTGGGAAGAGTATGCTTGCGACAGTGACTGTGGTGTGAGTTACGCGCGTCATGGAAGCCTCCAGTTATCTTTGTTCCTCTTTACTGATCACCAGACCTTCGGACTACGAGCATCCACTTGGACTGCGCCAGCAATTTTAGAAGTTGCCGTCAAGAAGCCCAGCGAATGTACACTCGATGAATTTAATTTACTGATCCTCGATCTATCGTGTCTAGCCTACAGGTGATCATTCTTGCCTCGAGGTTTACAACGCGAAATCAATTCGACCCCGACGATTACGACCGCGTTGTGAACTCCTCGTGGTGTTACGCGTAATCGCCCTGCACCATTCCGAGGAACTCTTCAGAGCTTTGTGAGTGTTCTGTGGAACTTAAATTCCGTCAGCGCTGATAGGTGCTCTGAACTTTAGCTAATACTTATTTCTCGTTACGATGAGGAGCGGACATGGCTTGAGAAGTAAGTGACATTCTAAAATATGTATAATGTTCATCAAATTCACTTACCTGCAAACTAGCGCCAGTCCCAACGAAGTATGTTTAGCATGTTCGCGTACTCGTGGATCAACGCACAGATGAACATCCGAAGATTGGCCTACACAGCACCTGATTCATTGAATCTACTTTCCAGGCTTCTCCACATGCTCCTCATATTACTCATGACGGCTCGCACCGTCCTTGCGGCCCTACTTTCGTCATTTCTCTGTTGCCTATGACACCGTGCCTCCGAAACGCGCACAGCGCGCCTGCTGCATCCGAATCCAGTCCCCGAGCCAGGAGCCAAATCCTCTTGAACTGCTTCTCGTCGACATGGGTCAAAGGCTCCGGAGACTGCGCCAACCCTAACAACAGATCTGACAGCTGGTTGTCGCGAAAGTTACGAAAAGTCATCCAGAAGTGGCCATTCTACATGCTTCCGATAATCATACCCATACTCTTGTTCATGAGTTTCCTTAGCCCACTGAGGAAGCTGGTCGTGGATAAGAACTCTGGGCCTAGTGATCGCCGAGTGCCTATGTTTTATGTGGTTTATACCCCCAGACGCGACAGGCAAATTTGATTAGCATTTCAGTGATTGGAGCGCTCTTCGGCGCTGTCCACCTGATCCCTAGCTGGTTCCTTGACTTTTCGTCAGGTCAAAGAATGTTGCTCTGGCGGGCTTCCGCAATAATAACCATAACTAGTTCCTATATTAGGGTCAAATTTTATTTGGACGAAGAAAATCAGAAGTTTTTGGCCTCAATTATCGATATATCTTTGGTCATTGGCCTCCCTCTCTATCCCATCTCTAGTATCATCCTTCTTGTCATTGCTCTCATCTCTGCACGCTCTGTGCCTCCTGCATCCCTCCTAATAATCGATTAGACAAGCTTTATACCTCGTCTGTAGCTTTTGTTACATATAGTTGGAATCTTGCTATTAGGGCACTTGTGCTTCTTTTTTTTTTTTACGATTCGTAAATCAAGACCTCGTTGCATTGTCGTCGTCGATTTACCGTTATGGTACGTGTAACGTACAGCCCTAAGGCTTGACTGTTGACAACGTTGACACCGTGTGATGCACTTGGCAGAGAACAGCCTCGTATTATAATATCCTGCGACTCATCTTTCATTGACTCTGGACATTTGTCTGTAGGACTTCCTGCAAGACTCGATTGGCCATGCTTATTATCTTGCTCCTCTTCACTTCAATCCGCACTCTCCAAGGCATCCCGCTCTCCTCCACAATAGAGGTGCATGATGAGTTCTTCGCTCTCGATCCTCGCGACAGCCAGAGCGACATCGGCCAGCGCAGCGTAAACGACATCGTTATCAGCTGCTTTGCGACTATCTTTGCTTGCACCTGGACGGCCATCCATCCGAATATACCAGCGCTTACAGATTGCTGGTGGTCCCGCTTCAAACGTCAAGTGACGACGCTGATATGCGCACTTCTGGCTCCTGAACTCATAACGATTTGGGCGCTAAGGCAGCGCCTAGATGCAAAAATAATCATGGATGAATACAATGAAGTAATCTTGGGAGGTATTGTATTGAATGTCGATTTATCGAAAGAACGACCTGCTTATAACTACTTGGATATGTCTAGATCACAATGTTGCTGGACAAGAAGCTTCGGTCCTTAACACAATAAGACGGCTATTTCACGATGCACCTTTAGCATCTGCGTCTTTGAACGCTTCTCGATGGACCCTAGCCCATGGCTTTTTTCTGCAAATGGGTGGCTTCGTGTTGTCTGAGAATGGGCGGCCAATCCAGATACTGTTGCACGGAAGATCGAACACAGAAACTAAACGAATGATATACAATATCCAGCAGGACATCATTGATCCACCAAAAATAACAGAAGAAGACATTCAGGATCGGAGCAAAGGGGATGTTATTTCAAAAACGCTGATTGTCATTCAAACGACATGGTTCATCGTGCAGTGCATTGCGCGGTGGGCACGACACCTCCCAGTGACGGAACTCGAAATCGTAACCTTGGGCTTCGCGCTGCTAAATGGCATCACCTATGCGCTTTGGTGGCACAAGCCTCAAAGTGTCGGACGCTCAGTGTTCCTCGAACGCAAGAAACCACGAGATACGACTCCTGGAGATACATCCGAGGAAGCTAGAGATTCGTTAACACCACATATCGAGAATTCGGAAAAACGCTCAAAGGTCGCCTGGACCGGCAATGATAACGATGGAGCGTCGCCAATTTCTAATCAAGGACAAGTACGGGAAAGCTGGTACCGACGGGAAATACTGCGAGATGCAATGGCAAGTATCAGGGAAGCACCTTGGGCGATTATATTCCTCATACCACTATTGCCGATTATCATCCCATACCACTTGCTCATCCTTGTGATTCGCCCACTCTTCAAGCTGTTTCCCAGTGACATGCCCTTCAACATACATCTCGACCTGCATATAACTCATCGAGTACCAATGTTTTACACCCCGGGTCGAGAAGAGGTCATGTGTTTGGGCTTTATTCCAGTAATTGGAGCACTCTTCGGCGTCGTGCACCTGGCCCCTGCATGGTCTCTTGACTATTCATCGCCTCAAGAGATGTGGCTATGGCGGAGTTCTGCGACTATTATAACTGTCGAGCCTATAATCTTCGGACTTGCTTTATGCTTGGCCTATTGGGATCAAGATTTCTTAGCAAATGCTCTCAGTATATTCTCAGTACTTAGTTTCGCGCTCTACCCCTTTGCTCGCATCCTCCTCCTTGTCATCTCCCTGACTTCCCTTCGCTCACTGCAACCCGCCGCTCTCCAAACTATCGAATGGACAACCTTTATTCCCCATTTATAGTCAGTTTTACTTATACCAAGATTATATTTGTTCAGTCTACTCTTAGTCAAAGAAAATACGAATATCTCGGTCGAAGAATCCAAATGTGGCACATGTCGGGACGAGGTGGGTCGACAACCTATGCTTCATGAATGTATGAGATTCAACCTCTACCCTCCAGAGACACCGCGCGACAGCCTGACAAGCCACTAGTCACTAGTTACTAGCACTCCACATGTTCTGAGTCCCGCGCCACTCCTCCACCCTTCCTTACGCATCCGAGGCCGATGGTTGATACTATCAAGCTCGTTCTGTCAAGTTCCTCAGAATCTAGATATCCGATCAAATCCCAATGGAACAGGTGTGCTGGCGGCGAGAGATGAGACCTGAGGCCTGAGGGTTGAATATCGATGAATCTTGAATTGTGGCGTGCGTTCACTGGCAGTACTAGTAGCGGCAGCGTCGGCCAACATGGCTGTCGGGGTTGAATCCACTCAGCGGATAATACTGTGGAATCCACGCGAATCATCCATCTCAACGGCCGTTATTCGTAGTCTCCCTCTTTTCAAGGTATCTTCATAATTATCCATCCTCTGCCTCCTCGACTTTTATACGGCATTTTTTCGAGGTCCCTCTTCGTTGGTGGTCAATTGTAAAGTAAGCTTGAAGTGGAAAAGCGTAGGATGGGTGATACTGAAGGCCATAATGAGAGTAGTGCGGAAGTCGGAGGGACGAGCTGAATCAGCCTGAATGCGAGTTGTGAAATTGCGATGAGACGAAGGACAACAGGGATCGGCAAGTCGGCAAGGGAGTCTGAACAGTGAATTCAACAGAATCGGCCCGCGCCGGTACAATTAGCGCTCTACTATACATAGCGCACATAGTATAGAACTGATGCGCTCACGTAGCGCCGAAGCTATGGCCGCTAACAAGTACACCTTCCAATGCCATTCTGGAAACAGCATGCACCCCTGGTTTGGGTGAGTCCTCGCAGTTAGCTTGCATTTGGATACATATTTCGCTAATGTGAATGTCCGCTGTGTACGAACAGCCTTATAATTAGTTCTATCCGCTACGGCGCCGACCGTTTGAGGGAGTTCGAATTCCAACATCGGCTTGTAAACGGATAATTTTGTAACCTATTGACTAGATTTTATTTGGCCTTTATTTGGGTGTTTCTACGCCTCTCTACTTAAAAACTATTGTACTCCTTATTTTCATGAGAGTACAAAGCTTTGTATTAATTTAATAGGTACCTCGCACAGTATATAAAAAGTCAAGCGCATGCAGTTGAAATTTTGTTTCTTGCCGTCAATACAGAAATTTGCGGACCGATTCATGCGGCAGTCCTGCTCAAATACTAAATGGAGTGACGTATGTTTCTTGTCATTCAGTGGTATTTTTTACACCCTTGAAGAGAAGAGGTATACTTAGATGATCTAGATTTCTAAGTATAACAAGTCGCCGTCAGTCGGTTCTGCATCTCAAGGTTCCGCCGTGGATTGGCCTCATTTTCTGATATAAGATAGCTTCTTCAGCTCCTTTAACACAATCTTAACCATGCACGTTTGACTTCGCAATCAATGGCTACCTCGGAGAGAAATTCAAAAGTAAAATGCATCGGCAGCTGAACTAGCAGATGGACGGATAGAGCGGCTGCATGATTTAATGGTCGTCCAGAACGGCCAAAAAATTGGGAGGATTCGCTAGTAGATGCTTTATTGACAGATGTTGCTCCATGCGAAGATACATCCAGCGGATATTCTGGATCAAGCGGAACCACCAGTACTGCCATTTGGCTTCGAAATGGAATCCCAACAGCTCACATGGACCCATCCTGCTGTTCCAGCGCGAACGTTTGATATTCATCGCATTTCCCACTTCTGACCAGGAAATGACGCGTTGATGAAAGGCTTCGTGCCACCTTCAAGTTCTTCAAGCTTGTTATCCTCACACACTTCTTATTATATGTTCCCTTTATACCCGAAGCTTGTCCATGAGCAGACTTCAAATTAGATGATAGGCTTCCAATCTGATGCCACAACATCTGAGCGGCTGACTTTGACGCCGTCATGTCTGATTTCTATCATTGACTTCTCGGTTATTTTTAGAGGCAATGACGCTGACGGAGGGTCAAATTCAAATTCAAAATGTAAGTGCAAAGGACTTTTTCTTTTTTAGAGAAATATAAATTTTGTTGTCTGTATAGTATAAAGACGGCGATTTTTCAAGTCATTTTGCAACAACCCGCTCATACTATACTTGAAGCAATATGTTCTCCTTCGTGAGTAATTCATAGTCGCATGGATCCGACTCGGCGCTTACTTCGTTTGATAGATCAACGTTGCTGCTATTGCCGTCGTCCTTGCTGCTGTTTCGGGCAATGTCCATGCTGTTGGGTGCTTCAGCGGAGGGTGAGCCACCGTTACTTTGCCATATTTACATATTGCATCCCTGACGTCTCTCGATTTTTTAGACAGACAGGCGATTGCTCGAGCATTATTAACAGCTTCTGCGGTAACGGCCAGACTGTACGTTTAAATTTTCTTGGTCTTCATGCACTGAATGCAAGTTTAATTCACCCTTCTCTACGTAGGTCTCTGGCAACACCGTGTTAAGCGCGTGCTTTAACGTCAGCAATTATCACTGTGAGTCCCGTTATATACTTAGTATTCATCTTAAATCACTCCAAATTAACTAATAACGATGTGTTTAGGCGACTTGAAGCTCGAGAACACGAACAGCAACACAATGACCATTATGGCGAGTGTCTGCCAGGCAGATATGTTGGTCACCAACAATGGGTGCAACGGGCACGGCGGCATCAGGCAGGACGGGAGTTTCCTCCTTACTATTGATCCCAACGCTGGCTCGTGCTAAGCGGTCACTATTTCAAGTTGTCCATGGACGCAGTTCCGAGATTTCCTGTAAGCCGTGTAGCAGTCTTTCGATTTGAAGAAGTTTGTCATTTGAGTATATCGGCTTCATGGTGCTTATTTTGTCATTACGTGGAATAACTGTTTCGATACTTTTATCATCATTTCTTCTCATTCTCATAAATACACGAATACTATCTAACGGTTTCGAAAAATGTTGGCTTTTATTTTCTACGTGAATAAGGTCGACGTTAACGTCAAAAGGGTACGCATCATGTTAATTTGACAAATGCTGGACAAGAAAACATGGTTTGCTTTCATTTTGCGTGTCTGAAACGGACCACTGTGCCAAAATTTACATCTGTTTTCCCTTGGTGATTTCAGATTTGTGCAACATTTCGAGAGGACGAAAACAGAGACCGTAGAAAGATAGAGCATAGGTAACTTAGCAAGAGAGAACCAGTCCAAGCTGTCAGACCGGTATCGAAGGCGGAGTCAAAAGTAACGAGAATGAATAGCTAGGATCTAGGAGGGATGACAGCGCGATACGTGGATAATTTTCCTCCATCTCGAAAGTCAAGCTCGTACCCACTTTCGATACGGGCTCCAGGACATGATATGGCCAACGGAGATATTCATACATTGTCTCCAGTACCCGAGCTGCCGCAGAGTTGTTGGCGTTAAGAAGAGCAGAGAGTGGAGTATGTAGACAGCTTGGGAGATAATGAAATGCCCTTTGAAGACGAGGGAAATAAGACAAGGGGAGTGCGCGGAGAAGAGATCAAATAGCAAACATGTTATAGAATTGAATAATCTAATGAAATCTACAGTACCCGGTATATAGGAGAAAGTTATTAAAATCGTGTAAAAGTTATTCTTTGGTTTCGCTCTCGGATAACCATCGGAAGACTGCCTTAAGAGCAGAACTTCCCGGGATAAGAGCCTGACCGTGTCTACCCTCCGGATCACAGAGCAGATTCTTGCGTAACCCATGAGACACCAGATAGAACTTGACCCGCTGGATACATAAATGTAATATTGCGTTAGGTACAAGGGACTATTGACTCGAAGTCTGGAGACCACTGACCTCCGCATTAACGATATCGTCCTTTCCGCCCAAAACAAAGAAAGTTCTGTGCGGATCTCGGGCATTTGGGATCTCCTCAACCCACAGCGAATTTGACGTCCAGCAGAAGTGCCGTTGCAGGAGATTCGCGACGCCAAGTTCTGTGCTGACGAAATATCGCATGAGCAGCTCCATGCCCTGACAAATGTGTTCGTATAAATAAAAACAAGAATTGAAACAATTAATGACTGATAGCGTACCGTCATACACGGACGATACAGAAAATTGTAGCACACATCTGAATGTTTTCCGATATAAGCAACACAATTGACTACACAAAATAGCTGGTTGGCGACAAAAACCTCCTTCCCATGAACAGAAAGTGACCGGGTCGATGAAGCAGGACCGGCCAATAATCCCAGGATGACCTTTCAACATCCACGCATGGGCATATGAACCGCTAGGCGATAAAAAGCGTTAGCGGATAAAGAATGCCTCACGCCCGAGAAGAACGACAGACTTACTTTGAGTGACTGATCATAGTGACCCCCCTCTGAGTGGGAGGAGGTACGTCCACGAGCAACTCCTCAACCGCTCTGAGCTCCTCTTCGGAAAGTCCACTGGAGCTTTCGGACAAAGGCGGCAGTTCTCTGTCATTGTCGTCCGAAAGATCGACCCATCCCAGCTCTGCGAGCAGCCCCACCAACCGATTGGTCATTTCATGACGGTTGAAAGGTTTGAGGAAATAGGGATGGAAGATATCTTGACTGATATGTGGCTGAAGGGGAATGAGAATCGGGCGATCCGGGTATTTCTTCAGCAAGAGCGTTATCATTGGGTGGTATTGGAGAAGTCCCAGGCCTAGTCCATGGAGAAAGACAACCGGGCGAGGTGAGGTGGCGGAGTCCGAGTCCCAGTTAGCGGGGGTTCGGATCAGATATCTGGTGAGGGAATGAATAAATGAACAGGAACAGGCGCAAATACTAAACTTACTCAATACCGTTTGAGTGACCGCGTCGAACATCTAAAAAGTTGGTATAAAACTTCATTATAGACCAATTTAAGACAGCGACCACGACGTAGAAAGTAAGTGGCCGCCAGAAGATGTTAGTTTCGTCCACACTCAAAAGCATCGGGCGAACATCGTCATTTGAACCTTCCGGGATCACGCATCCAAGTCGCTTCTGCATAAGGGCAACAGCTTCGTCCAGGGCATTTCTGTGAGTCGGTGAGATCTGGTCAGAGGGCGGTAGCATCGTATTGAACATTGACCAATACAGCCATTTCTCGACGTGATGGCGCCTGATCGCCGAGAACGGGACCTTGCAGAACCAAGTCCGTAGACTATGCCTGAATGCGATCGCGCGGGGATCGTGTCGGTCAAGTTGTGTGATAGGAGATTCAGTCGGATTATTGCTTGGTTTGTCTGCGAGGAGCGTTTCAAGCTCGCCGTCCTCGTTTGAGGTGCTCGCGAGTCCGGCTTTCAGGAGTCGAATGTATGCTATTCGAATGTCTTTAGGTCCGACAGTTGCAAATGCAGGTGTACGAGAGACTCGACGCATGAGGTTATAGTGCCAGATGCTGAAGATAAGCTGTGTATTTCAAAGAACACGAAATTTAGACGCATAAAGGAGAATCAATACACTCTTACCTCACAAAACGAGACAAGAAGCAAGCATGTCCACAACGTAGAATATGTAGCCCACTGGCGCGTGTAAATGGAATAGAGAGCAAAGCACCAAGCGAAAGGAACGAAACAGAAGACAGGAATGACTGCAAAGAAAAGAACAAAGTAAAACGACCATGTCCGCACCCGTCGAGGCGTTGGTTGCTCAGAGATCTCCGACATGGTGCACCGTGTTCGAAATTTTGAAAGGGGGACTAGTTATAGGACGTTGCAAGGCAATGACGTCAGTCATGAGATCGTGCAAAATTACTGAACCGGAAAATGCATAAATAACACGAATCGTGCTTACTAGAGAAGTCTAGACTTTAGACGTATGAGAATCTGTAGCTGTCCGCAAATTGTTTGTTCGCTATCTGGGATCGTAAGGACGTGGGCTTGGGGATTCAAAATGAAGAAATATCGTTGGGGAATGCAGTACGCATCTGGCTGGTGAAAGATGTGTCGTGAGTGGGGTCGTTGAAGTGCAGATAACGTTAGAGTTATTGATCATGACAACGACCCCGCTGCAAGTCTCCGACCTGAACAAGACACTGATATGACGTTCCCCTCTGTTCCACTCTCGCTCGTGCCCTCACGCTGAACGATGACTGATGAAGTCGATGCATACTGGAACTCATCTGCACGCGGTTTGTTTGAGGTAGGGAGAAAAGGAGGTGTGGGATAAAATGCGCGACGGCAGATTTATCGTTGGCTCTCCGGATCCTTTAAGGGTCGAGCATGGCAAAATAGTCCCGCGATACGGTGGCGCAGCCAAAAAGAGGTACCTTAGCAGGTCAAGAACCAGTTGAAGTTCAGCTCTGACTGAAGCAGCAATGGAAGCGACCGCAGGCGAAAAGGTATACTAGCAGTATGCGGAGAGACTCCTCGAAATCCTGACACTAGAACCCCAATCCAATTTTCGACCCAGACCTAGGAGTTCATCAGACCACGCACGGGGGGATGTGATACAATGACTGGTCTGATTTTCATACCTTAAGCCAGCATTCTCTCCCTCCGGTGTTCTGTCTCCTGTCTCCCGATCTGCCGTCGTTCTGCGACTTGAACGCAAAGTTAGCTGAGGTATATAATTAAGCCAGGTCAAAAAAAATGATGGGGTTCAAACTGAGTACTGATTACGCACCACACATCATTAAACTATCCCTTCTTCCACTATATTTCCTTGTCTCAATCCTCCGCTTCCTCCACTCTCACTGATCTCATTCTCCACTTCCATCCGGCGCATTGATCGAGGCTTGTAGACTGGTGAAAAGTAGAGACCGCACAGCATTCTGAGCGCTGGAGAAGGGAAGGCATAAATTCATTCAGATACGAGATATCCGCGCAGAAGGTCCGGAGGTAGGTTCAATCGCAAATGTATAATTGGACAATGCATTTGGGCGCGGTGAAGGGACTGACAAAAGTGAAGGGATAGACCATGGTGCAGGTGCAGGTTACACACTACATGCTGATGCACTGTTTTCGTACATGCGCTGGATCTTCATAGAGGCCGAGCCTGATTAATGAGAGCATTCATCCTGTACTGAGAAAGCCTGGAAAGATTCGTGAGATGCGGTGGAAACGGCGTGTCGGGAGCACTCGGGGAAAGTAAGCCAGAGAAAGGGAATGAGGTGCACAGAATTGGCACAGAGTATTTGCAGGCGAGCGACTATTCACATCCAGTGTATCGTGCAAGTGTTTGATGAACAATGTTCGTGAACGGGACAAGGCGGAGAGCTGGTGGACATCCGGGAGTTGGGATGTTTTGAACAAGCACCCGAAATTCACACGCCTCCGTGTCAACGTGAACGCGTGAACGTTTGAACTTTTGCCTTTTGTACTATGTAGAGTACATTTGTCTGCGAGTCAAGTTTAGAGTCTGTGCACTCAGTGAAGACGGCAGCAGAATCGGTGAGCGCAACACATTATTACATTGAGACATCGTCTAAATGACATTGTGCTATCTAGAAGCGGCGAATCATGCATAATCTGCACTGCTTGACAGAGTATGAGGCAATGCGCACTGCCAGGAGGATGTCGTTACGCGTGTAAATTCAATGGCGGCCCTGAACATGACGGCGAACATTAAACTGCACAGCGTCGGACTACCTTCTTACCTTGACGCATGTAGCCCATGTCGGCTTGTCGATTCAACATGCTCGTCGTCGTGCTCTTCTTCGCTTTGTTCCGCACTCTCCAAGGGCTTCCGCAATCGCTAGGAAACGACCCCGAAACATTCTGTCTGTCTTCTCTCGACCTCCGAGACACGCAAATCACCCTCGGCGCGAGGCGTCAACGATATCGTCATCAGCTGTTTCGCTACGATCTTCGCATGCACTTGGTCGGCGATCCATCCGAATATTCCTGCACCGACGGACTGCTGGTGGACACGCTTCAAGCGTCAAGTGACGACGATGTTGTGTGCGTTTCTGGCCCCGAATTTATCACCGCTTGGGCGCTAAGGCAACATTTGGCCGCAAAGAGTATTATGAACGAAATATAACGAGCAGATCTTAAAAGGCAAGTTATCTCTACCTACGAAATGATGAAATGCTTATAGAAACACTAGATAGCAACGTCCACAATCCAGGTTCTGTCCTCGATATCGTACGAAAACTGTTCCAAGACTCTCCCATACCCTCTTCATCTGATCGGGGGCCTCGATGGACTCTCACGCACGGATTCTTTCTGCAGATGGGTGGATTTATGCTTTCAGAGGGTGGTAGACCGATCCATACGCTCAATGGGAAGAGAAAAGCGTCCAAAAATGCGCAACTGATATATAACATCCAGGAGGGTGTCATCGATCCTCCGCGAATCACCGAAGGATATTGAGGACCGGAGCAAGGGCGACGCCGTATCCAAGACGGTTATCCTCTGCAAACGACATGCGTTTATCGTGCAATGCATCACTCGATGGTCGCAGCACCCCCCGTCACAGAACTCGAGGTGTGACATTAGGCTTCGCCATGCTCAACGGCATCACCTATGCTCTATGGTGCACAAACCTCAGAATGCCGGTCGCGCAGTGTTCCTCGAACGCAAGACATCACAAGTTTCCAGTTCCATCGCGTGAGAAGCTTATTACTCCGGCCTTGGTCGTATCCGAGTCCGAATCCAAGGCTATCATCGATCAGCATGAGGGCTCGCAAGGAGACTTGGATCCCCCCGACGAAGATGTGCGATCAACTCCTTTTGATCCTTCCCCTTCCAAGGAGAGCTGGATGCGACGAAAAGTACGAGAATCAATCGCGTGGAAGGCACCTTGGATACTGCCAATCATTGTCCCATTCCACTTACTCCTCGCTCTTCTCCGTCCGCTGCTCAAGTTAATGGAAACAGTAGACGTCCCGAACATAGGCATAAATCACCAGCGGGTGCCTATGTTCTTCACGGCCTCCGAGACTGAAATGGAGGACACATCCCAGCATGCCATTACAATAATCGGGGTGCTATTTGGGTCGGTGCACTTGATACCTAGCTGGTTTCTTGAATTTTCTTCGCCGCTAGAAAAGTGGCTTTGGTGGGCTTCAGCGATCGATATCACTGGGGTCCCTCTTTTTATGCTATTGGGTGTATGCTTGTATACACCTCTTCGTCGTCTCAATGATTGGCCTCAAGTGCTGCTTTACATCCTTTTTGCGCCCTTTTTGGTTCTCATATTTCTCTACCCTATTTCGCGCATTGTTCTTCTTGTTCTCTCCCTAACTTCGCTTCGTTCCCTCCCTCTTGCGGCTCTCCAAAACTATCGAATGGACTACCTTTATTCCCCATTTGTAGACACATTTTGCCTTTGACATACAGTAAAACTGGCATGGTGACTCGTCCAGTCGTCCTTATCAAGTTTTAGAACATCTGGGGAGTTCTGTTCCCTACTACTTTATACTCTACGTAGCGTGTACACTGAACTGCATAAAATCAGACTGTGGAATGCAAGTACATACATGGTGTATCAGCACAAGTATTTGTATCGCTCTGCCGTTTTTAAGTCTCGAACATGACTGCCTGAAATTTGGATCTCAGTGGTGACTCTGGTGAGTGCGAGTGTGGTACACGCGCGGGGAGAGGAAACATAGGAAGGACAAAAATACCAATGCCAGAGGACGAGTCCGTAGCACAGCAGCTGTGCGCGTCCAAGTCTATAAACACATTAACATTTATGACATATGTAGATGACCTCCGACGGGATACGGACATCGAGGTGGAAGTGGCTGTGCATTATTATTGCATCCGTCTCCGAAAAATTCGCCATTCCCAGGGTGGTCTAGAAGCAAATCTATGCACTTTCCTAGCCAGGGTTTTGACCCAAATCTGAGAAAAAGTCGCCAATAGTGATCTATTTAGTTAATTTCTCGGCCCAGCTGGGCGTGATCTTCGGTCCAGTGCGTTGGGCGCGCGAGACTTGTCTGAATTCGGCTCTTCAAATCACGTGCAGCCAAATTGATCGCAAAACGGTCATTTCGGGCCGGGACCTCCCTGGGAATGGCGAAGCTGCCCCGGTCTTCCAGACGACGTTGGCACGTTTTGGGCACGTTGCTCCAGTCCAATGTGAATGTTCGATATACAGTCGTGAACATGTCCTTGTACCTTCGGCGCACCTTTCATCAACTTCGTAGATCATCGACCAAGACTTTTTCCTTTCCCGAAGAACCTCTCGGACGTTCTGTTGCTGAAAGGGGTGGGTTCTACGCACCGTCTTTGGCATCGACCCTCAACTCAAGATACACAATAATCGGGAAACTGGGATGGGGACTTCATTCCAATGTTTGGTTAGCACGAGACATGAGGTGTGTTTTCGAAGAAAATAACTACTTTTATTGATAGATCCTCCTCTCGTTTATGTGGCAAATAGGCAGCAGGATTCGCGCCACGTCGCTGTTAAAATACTGTCTGCCCATGCAACGCGGGTCCAGGGCGACTTCATGAATGAGCTGGCCATTCTACAGCGTATCAACGCCACCGCAAAAACGCATCCTGGCCATAAACACGTTTCTGCAATGCTCGACAACTTCACCATTACGGATCATCACGGACCTCATTTATGTCTCGTTTTCGAGGTGTTGGGTGATGGTGTTATCTATGAACTAGGTGAAAAACTGCCTGTTTCTCTGGTTAAGATTATTATGAGGCAAATTTTACTTGCTCTGGACCTGCTGCATCGAGAATGCGGGATAATTCACACAGGTATCTTTCCTACAACTTTCGATATCTTGTCTTTCCCTGAACCTGATGCTCTTCCTCGCCTCGGAGACCTCCAACCTCGAAACTTCCTCATCACACTTCCGAACGCTGAGCACGCGATTCAACGGTATTTGGCCGAAGGATTGGAATCACCGCAGACATCTTCGGTCGTGTCTGATTCTTCCGTTCCTATCGTGCTTTCCCGTCCAATTGATCCATTCACTTATGATGAGATATCTAGCGTTGAGACTCGATTGATAGATTTCGGGACAGGTGAGTGACTGTTACTACATCGGCCCTCTCCAACCTAACCCTCTATCCTTTAGCGGAGATGGTGGACGGCCCCCACGCACCTATGATCCAACCATATGCATTGCGCGCACCCGAGGTCATACTCGGTAATACATGGGACACTAGTGCGGACATATGGAGCTTGGGTTGTCTGGTGAGTGAACAATTTTCTTTTTCAAAGCTATTAAATCAGTGTTCTGGTATCACTGACGACGGTGTTAGTTATTTGAGTTTCTCACAGGCAACCGTCTCTTCAACCCACGTGCAGGGCCCAATTATACCATTGAAGCCTACCATCTCGCCGTCATGCCCCTTGTACTGCTCGGTGAAGAGTTTGACCTTGAATACGTTCGGAGTGGCAAGTACTTTAAAAACTACTTCTCGCCCGATAGTGAGTACCTTTGTTGGCTCATTAAGACTCGAGAGACAGAATCCTGATCGAGACGAGCTCTGTGTAGATCGTTTATGGGTGCAGGTTCGGGCGGCGGACACTCTGGAAAAATCGCTTGATATCTTCCACGTTTTTGATAACGATGCAGAGAAGGCACTGGGAACAGAATTCTTGAGGTCAATGTTACGATTAAAGCATGCAGATCGCCTCGGCGCCGCCGAACTGCTCGAGCACGAATGGCTTAAGCCCTGAGGCCTGAGTCGACATCTATATTGACAGCATCATTCCCATGGGCCATCATCTACATTCTGACTTGGAAACGTGTGCGGTGCCGTATTCGGAACGAGCGATATCCCTTCAACCATGGCAAAGAGCTGACGACGATGCTGTTCAAATGCAATTTAACAGTTTTACTTATCATGTGTTGCAGTGAGGCAATTTATTCTTGATTCTCAAACTTGGTCCAGCTTAACTTTGTGCAACGGAGATCCTGAGCGAAATGTGGGAAGGAAGGTAGATAAGGTCTCGTAACTGACTCGGAAATGAAGCCTGCTCTGCGACACGTATCTATTCAGAACTAAATTCAACTAGGCTTGAGAGCAAATCAATTGTCCTAAACATAGCTGCGGTATGCACTACTATAATAATGTTGGGCGAATAAGCTAACATGTACTTCCAATTTTTAGAGAAACATACCCTGTAGCGAGGAAGAGTTATCTACACTTATTTAAATTGCACCATAGTTTGAAAACGACATAAAGCGCTCCTTCAAGTGAATGGAGAGCGTTTGAGCGCTTGAGCGCCCGCTGTACAGACTTACTATTTCTGGCGCCCATGCACACCTCGAAGCTGATTCAGATGCTGTGCCCGAAAAGCTTTCTTGACGTCGACTGCGAACTCTTATCTTTCCTGAACACGTGTAAGGAATTCACTGGCAAATCGAAACATTGACTGCCATCCTCGTTGAACCGCTGTTCGACCTCAGCTAAATAGTATTGACAATCACACTGTCTCGCGCGCTGAATCCTACCAACATGCTCATCATCCTATTCCTCTTTTCCTTGATGCGGACTCTTCATGGCGTTCCAGTTTTCTCGGCTTCAAATAAATCCGGCGCCTGTACATATACTCTAAATTCTCGCGACTACCAACTCCATTTCGGGCAGCGGGGCGTGAACGATATTATTGTCAGTTGTTTCGCCACCATCATCGCGTGCACCTGGTCTACAGTCCATCCGAATATTCCAGCGCCGACGGACTCCTGGTGGACTCGGCTTAGACGTCAGATTAGGACTATGATATATACGCTGCTTGCTCCTGAGGTTATGACTGCTCTTGCATTGAGGCAACATTTTGCCGCTAAGCGGATCGTAGAGGATTACAACACAATATTGGCCGACTGTGAGTTTCAAGAGTCTCTTACGCAGGAAATAATATTTATTTCTTTCTAAACGCAACGAAGATATTACCGACCATGAACAGAAGGATGATTGCAAGTTTACAAGCGCTATATGCAAATTATTTCAAGACACACGCCGCTGCCTGCATTTCCTAAAGGCAGAGGATCTCGATGGACTCTAGCACATGGATTCTTTCTTCAAATGGGAGGCTTTTATGCTCTGCGATACTAATGGGAAGCCAATTTACACTCTGACAGACTTGCACTCAAATGAAGCGACATCAATAATTCGGGCTATCCAGAACGGGCTCATCGATCCACCAAGAATATCAGAAGAAGACATCAAAGACCGAAGCAAGGGCGATATGATTTCGAAAACTGTCAGTCTACTCCAAACGAGTTGTTCATCGTGCAATGTATCGCACGATGGTCGCAGCATCTCCCTGTCACCGAACTCGAGGTTACAACTGCAGGATTTGCTTTGCTCACCGGCATTGCTTACAGACTATGGTGGAACAAACCTCAGAATGTCGGACGACCATTTTTTATGGAGAGCAAAATTGAGCTCGTTCAAGACTACGAGGACAACGAAAATTACACTTCGGCTACGCACGATATGAATCGAACTGGAAAGGAGAGTTGGCTACGATGCAAATTGCGGCAAGAAATTAGAGAGCGGAATCCCTTCATGCTCGTATGGGCCATACCACTACGATTGTTCCAAGAGTTCCTTCGCCCATTTAAAACAATAATCTTCGAAGCTCAGCCAAACTGCATTCGCAGTGATCTGCGCGTTGGGATGTTCCACTCTGCAATGATAGGTCGTCACAAAACGATACATTCGATTCTGGCCACTTCAGCAAGCGGCACGCTCCTTGGCCTCGTCCACCTAATCCCCAGCTGGTTCATCAACTTTTCGTCCCGTCAAGAAATGTGGCTGTGGCGAGTTTCGGCGATAGTTATAACTGTAGAGCCTGTGCTTACGGCCGCCTGTTTGTATTGGGATTTCATTCGCAACAAGTCTGAGAATCCCATTTTCGGTATTTCGTTATTCATCGGGCTCCCGCTCTACATTATTTCGCGGTTCATACTCCTTTCTATCTCCTTCATATCACTCCACTCACTGCCTCCTGATGCTCTAAAAGCTATTGAATGGACGTCATTTATACCACATCTGTAGATGTAATTTGCTACCTACAGTTTTATTCTGGCACTACTGCTCAGTTCATAACCGTGAATTCTTTCGGATTTAAATATTACATTCTGTGGAAGTACGTGCTTGGGATGCAAAGATTTAGACTTTTTAGTACTGCATCAACGATGGGCGCTTGAGCAAATGACATCGGCGTATTTGGCGTCGACTCAGAGAGCGTACACACGAGGGGCAAAAGGTGAGGTGGTTGAAATCAACCGCCCTTAGGGAACTTGACTCGCGGTTGAACCGCGGTTGGGTTTTGACACTGCGTGGTGGTCACATTTTCGACACAAAACCCAACCACGGTTCAACCGCGAGTCAGGTTCCCTAAGGGCGGTTGATTTCAACCGTGTTAACTTTTGCCCCTTGTGACATGTACATGTTGGTATGATCATCATCAGGAGTTTAACATTTTACTTTTTCCCGGTTGTGCAACCGTAAAAAGCGGCCAAAAGCGTGAAAGGAGCAAGTAAAAAAACCCAGGTCCCCTTTTTGAAAAAGCAACAGTCATTTTGGGTTGTTCAAAATAGGACAAAAAGCAAAAAAAGCGACAAAAAGCTACAAAGTCAAAGATAACAACTAAAACTGTTATATCGCGAAAAAGTATTCTATGCTTCCAAGTCGACAAATGTGCATATACGCAAAAGTGAACAAAATGTAACAAACCAGACTCGAAGTGAGCTTAATTGTGACTCGTGAGGCCTGAGGGCGGGTATACTACGCAATAGTAAGATGCTCGCCATTGTTTGAATTCCCCATCATAGCTGTGAGATGTGTCCATCTTTAGTCTTGAATGGAATACTGGCCCGCATCCCTCCAATGAGGGATAAATAAGTAAGGGCCCATGTTGGGGGGTTGGAAGGTGCCAGATGGCCTACGCATCGCGGTCGACGGCGACCATCAGAGTGGAAATGGAAAGTTCAACCACGTACCTCGTAATCATCCGCCTTGTCATGCATGTCATAACTCCTCTCCCATTTGCACTTAGACTGCCCATCATTTCCGTCGTCCATGCGCGTGTCTGGTTGGGTCCTACAACTCTGGTGTCGACGTGTCGTGGTTTGGTCGTGGTGGAGGCAAGCAAACAAGTGACTAACTAGTGACACGTAGTCTAAGTTTGGGTGTCACATCATACTGATACCCACCCTGGTCCGTGCACATTCTCAGAGGTATAAGTACTTGGCCTCGTCTTTACTTTGACTTTGCTGGGCTCGTGCTCAAGTAGCTAGCGCGCTTTTTAACTTATTCACTTGCCAACTTGTTCTGAATTTAAGAAAAGCTGAAAAGCGGCCAAAAGTACACAAGTAAATTGTTAGCCTGCTGATGTCATCTGACATCAAACCTGAAGGATATGCATCTACATCACGATGACAGGTCTTTCAGAACCCCCAACTTGAAGCTTGAAGCTTGACACCTTGTTGGAGCTTGATCGGTGACCTAGAATATGCTTATCCTCCTCTTGTTTGCGTTCATCCGCGTACTGCGGGGTGCACCTCTGTCGCCACCAGGCGAATGTCTCGACATACTAGTCTGCAATATGCAAGTTCAATTCAGCGAGCGTGGCGTGAACGATATCATCGTTAGCTGCTTTGCCACCATCTTTGCCTGCACATGGTCGGCAGTGCACCCAAATATTCCGACACCGACGGACTGCTGGCGGACTCGATTCAAGCGCCAGATTGTGACCATGATATATGCTTTACTGGCTCCGGAAGCCATGACTGCTTGGGCGCTGAGGCAGCGACTTGCAGCGAACAAGACTGTGGATGACTATAACCACTGTCAAGTGATCGCAACAGGTAGGGGCATGTTACAAAGCGAAATATGATACGAATACAGGCTTTCCCCGGTCCACTAAATAGCACACACATATACGACCGATGTGGAGCCGGTAAACAAGAAAAATTGTGTTCTCCGCACCATGCAAAGGCTATTCAAAGATTTCCCTATTCCGCCTCCATTGAAGATGGGCGAAGTGCCGCGATGGACCTTGACTCATGGTTTTCTCCTCCAAATGGGCGGCTTCGTTCTCTGTGAAGATGGCAGACCAACTCAGGTTCTGATACACTCTGGGAGCATATCACCAGATGAAGTTAGCATTATATGGAATATCCAGAAAGGAATAATTGACGCACCATTGGCTATTCCCGAAGAGGATATTCCTATCTCGAAAGTGTTGATTATTCTTCAAACGACGTGGTTTATCGTGCAATGTATCACACGATGGTCAACCCGGCTCCCTGTGACAGAACTCGAAGTCGTAACCCTGGGATTTGCCATGCTCAATGGTATCACATATGCGCTGTGGTGGAACAAACCTCAAAACATAGGACAACCAATATGTCTTCCCAAAAAACCTCAACCTCGAAGCACAAAACCGCGCTTCGAAAGAAAACGACCGCGAGAAGGAAGCAAAAAACCGGGAGTTGAAGGACAAGACCTGGAAGCGCAAAGGCCGGAAGTGCAGTCGGCACAGCCTTCCCAAGATTTGGAATTAACAAGTCTTCCATCCAATCTTATGAATGAGAAAACGGAACGAGGAGACAAGAGTCTAAGACTCGAGGTGATCCCAAAGACGCACTTTAGCCACAAAAGCTGGTCACATAAAAATCCACAGAAGGACGTTAAAAATCATTCTTCGCCTCTTGTCCTTTTCAAAGAAATTCTCTTGTGGTGTGCCTTCGCGCTAATACGTCCATTGGTCAAACTTACCGAATACGGCGAGAAAGAAATAATCCACTACGATGATATTCGCGTACCTATGTTCTTTTCTGGACACGCTGGGGACTCTGCAGTCTTTATCCCCACCGCAGAAATTGGTGCGCTCTTCGGGTCTGTTCATCTTGTATCCAGCTGGTTCCTTGAATTTTCATCACCAGAAGAGAAATGGCTTTGGAGAGTATCTACGATTCTCATTACCATAGGGCCTATAATTTTGGGATTATGGAGGTATTTTTATTTTCGCAGTGGGCAAATGTTCTCAAAAGATGCACGATCATTGGCGTACCTCTCTATATCATTTCCCGTGTAATATTGCTCATCAGCTCCCTCATATCTCTCCAAAGTTGACGCCGCCGCCCTTCAAACTGTCGAATGGACTACATTTATTCCCACTTGTAGATGCGATTATGATTTCTTAAGTAGTCTAATCTTGGAACAAGTTTCACTTTGGAAGAGTGGAATTAAACTCACCTCATAATTCTGTTTGGTTGTGTCCAGTAAGGAGCCAAATTGACGTGAGATATGCAGGCTAAAGAGTTTGAATGATATCACGTCGCAGCAGAGCACGAAGAATAGGATCGTACCATAGCCCATTTAGCCATTGAACCAACCAAGACGATGCAATGATATCAGTTACGCCCCGACAGTATGAGACCCCAAGAGACAAATACTGATAAGGATAAGGTTAGTTCATGACTTTCATGAGGCAGAATGCAGGATGCACGACCCTGTGCTTCAATAGAGTCATCAAGGTAGGCACCAATCCCTCAGAGCCGAGTCTCTGTCGCTTCTACCAGTCCGCCGTGTCGAATATCCAAGGGTCAGGCTCTACGTCGAAAGCATTGAAGCGAAAAAAATGCAAAACTAGGGTGAAAACACGCCGAACATTGTAGTCAAGTGGTCCACGCCATACTCGAGTAGAAAAGTGACTCAGTTATCCTGTGAATATGAATCACTGACATCGAAAATTAAAAGAAGTGACGAGCGGACGGAAAGAATACGTACTTCACAATGCAGACATCTATCATTCACTCCACTACAGCTAGGTCCTGCACAAGTCACCCGTGAGTTAACCAAGCGCTAATATTTCTTATCTGGCATGCAGTCGAGAGGACTTGAATCGTATGAGATATGAAGAGAAGGCCAGGATATGGTATCGGCGAGAGATGCGTCCGCGATGGTGGCAAGCAAACCACCACACAGCCAAATCAGAAAGCGCAGGCTGGCAAAAACACACTCTCAAGATGCCAAATGTTTATCACGGCTACTCTCACTTGTTCATGCAATCTCTAGGAGTCTATACTGGTAGCTCTCCTCTGGCCGCCCTCGCCGCTCGACGGTTTCGATGACATCCCAAAACCGTTCGAGTTACACAACGTTCCTCGAGTCGCAACACTGAATGAAACCACGACGCGCTCCTCGATCATTCCTTCTGTCAGCCTGTTGGCATCTGGAGGCTTCCACGGCTTCGCTATCACATCCGCTGCGACTATACTAGTATGTTTGGCGCTGATTGTGCTTTTCTGTGGGACATGTCGTGAAGGAAGACGACCCAATAATAACCGCGCAGATTGGTGTGCATCTACGGCGTGAGATCCATCCCTGCAGACCGCCGTTCACGGCGTTTCATAGCTACTTAATCTGCCTGGCCTTGACGATCTCACATTCCCGCCGAAACAGCTCGATATCATTGACAAGCATGTTGATCATCCTACTCTTGTTCGCATGTATTCGCACACTCTATGGTTCTCCTCTGTACCCGCAAAACGGTGACGTGCTGGAACCCCGTGTCATTCAGCTACAATTCGGTGAACGAAGTATGAACGATATCGTCATCAGCTGCGTAGCCACAATTTTTGCATGTACATGGTCGGCGGTCCATCCAAACGTTCCGGCGCCGATAGACTGCTGGTGGACCCAATTCAAGCGTCAAATCGTGACCATGATATGCGCTCTGCTCGCTCCTGAATCCATAACTGTCTGGGCCTTAATGCAGCGTCTCGCAGCAAGGAAAATTATGGACGAGTACAACCAGGAGATAGCGACCGGTACGATCCATTTCAGATTGAACAAAAAAGGGAACCATTTCTGACTTATCGCTAAACAGTCCAAAAAAATATGGACTTGCATTGGACCCATTGCTTTCTCCGTACCGTACGAAGGATATTTCAAGATTACCCTCCACCACCAATATTAAAGAAGGGTGAAGTTCCGCGATGGACGTTGACACATGGCTTTTTCCTCCAGATGGGGGGCTTCGTTCTCTGCGAAGATGGAAGGTCGACCCAGGTATTGACGTCTTGGAACCCTTCAGACGAAGTCAACATCAAGTGGAACATCCAGAAAGGAATAATAGACGCACCGACCATCCCGGAAGGCGACATCCAAGATCGGAGCAAGGGCGACGCGATATCCAAAACGCTAATTATTCTGCAAACGACATGGTTTATCGCACAATGCATTACGCGATGGTCCGCACGGCTCCCTGTGACAGAACTCGAGGGGATAACGCTGGGATTCGCGGTGCTCAATGGTATCACGTATGCGCTGTGGTGGAATAAACCTCTCAATGTCGGACGACCTGTCTATCTTCCCCGAAAATCCAAACTCCAAGGCGAGAGGCTACGAAGCGAAGGGGATCATCTGAATGTTCTGAACCTCGAATCGAACACCTTCTTTGATCACCAAATGTCTAGACACGAAATACAGCCATCACGGTCATCGCGAGATTTCAGGTCGAGCGAAAGCGAGAAACAAGGGAACGTAACGGTCGAGGAAACTCCTGTGGACTGTACTAGCAAGAAATGTTGGCTGAAAAGAAACTTGCAAAAGGACATCGAACTTCCTCTAGGCTCTTCCATTCCCTGGCAGCCTCTCATCCCAATACGTTTCGGCATCGCATTTGTCCGCCCCTTGGCCAAACTCGCAGAATTCTGCGAGACAGAGACCGTTCGACAAGGCGACACTCGAGTCCCTATGTTCTTCTCCGGATACTTAGGACACTCAGATCTGATATTCATCCCCACCGCAGTCGCCGTTGGGGTCCTCTTCGGTTCCATCCACCTGATCTCCAGCTGGTTTATTCAATTTTCATCGATTCGAGAAGAGTGGCTTTGGAGGGCATCTGCGGCTATCGTTACCGTAGGACCTCTGGTTTTAGGGTTCCGGAGGTGTTTTTTGCGTACGAACTGGGGATATATCCTTAGAACTTTCACGAACCTCGGAGTGCCGTTTTACATAGCATCTCGTATGATTCTCATCATCCATTCCCTTATCTCTCTCCAAAAATTGACGCCTGGTGCCCTTCAGACCGTCGAATGGACTACTTTCATCCCTCATTTATAGACAGAAAGTTTCATTCCTCTAAAAGTGTAATTCTAAGTATATGTACATATGATATTGTGTATGCGCTATAATTTTATGTCAAAAATTGATACGTACTTGGAGAACCAACAAAAACATTGTGATTTTGGGCGCTCATTTGGTTTCAGGTTCCAGGAGTATCACAAGTCCAAATTCAAGATGCTATCACAAAAGGTGGCTTGTTACCCTCATATACAACTTAAGTATATATATACACAACTGATGGCTGCAAGAAATTAACAGCTTCCTGAATAATAGAAATGGAACAGATGCGTGGAATATGATTGAAGAAACAAGTAGGAAAACAATAAACAGCTCGATATGCAGTGGGGGACGGAATGACGAAAGAGCAGGGTATAAAAGCGATACTGTATAAGATGATTATAAGAATTCTAGTTCAAAAATCCTCGACACTTGGCAGAGCCACAGAGACAAGGGATTTTGTCCTGCTCGAAAGGGAAGTGATAATCTGCCGTGCCAACTACAATCAGTACGGTGCAAGGATACAAGGAGCAGCAAGCACAACGCACCGTAGGTGATTTCATCACCCAGCTCGATATCCTGCTTAGCATAGATGACGATCTTTTTCTCTCCGCTAATCGTGATGATTTTCGCGGTGCAGTTGGGGTCGCAAGAGTGATTGATCAGACGGCTAGATATGGGGATGATAAGACAATGAACAACAAGCCGAAACAAATACGCACCCAAGATTGCCCTTCTTCGTCGCATCCACCACCAGGTCCTCGTCAATACGGAACAGATAGCTGCTACCTATGCCTTGGCGTTCATAGGCTTTCTCGCGCTTGTCTGCGACCTGCGCCCGGATGACCTCACCAACGTACTCAATAACCATCTCTCCACGCGAGATTTTCTCCATCGCATACAGGCCCCAGTCGTGAATCGGCGAGCGAGCGAAACGTAGATGCTTCTTCCGTGTCTGCAGCTGGTTGAATTTGAATGACAGCTCGTTGGCGGCGGTCTCGCCCTTCGACAAGGCCACCGCGCGCTGCACCTGGTTGATCTCCTCCAGGCCTTGAGCGCGGCGACGTGCATTCGCGCGGTTTGACCTCGAAGACGTGACGTGCTGCATCGGAGCCTCTTCGATGATGGGAGGCGCTGCGCCAGCAGTGGCTGCCCGTGCTTGATACTGCGCGACATACGCGGCCTTCTCCGCATGCGTTATCTTGTAGTATCCTTCGGTTCTGGCGCTGCCCGTGAGATGCTTGCGGAACGTAGGTATGTCGGATGATGAAGGCGGGGCCGACGGCTTCTCATCGCTAGGCACCTCACCTGCAAGCGCGAGCTTGACAAAGTAGATGTCTTCGTCATCCTCGCACAGGCCCTGCTCAAGAGGATTCGGAGGCGGTGATGGAGCGCGGTGGTGTGGGGGCGCGTCTCTTCCGCTTAGGCGCCGGAGGCGGCGAGGCGAGCGAGGGGGTCGCCGAAGAGTCCAGATGCAATTTTGTGACTGCAGGTGACGCAAACCTCTCAGCGTCCCTTAAAACGATCTCTTCCACCGTACCCTTGCGCTTCGCTGCACCTTTCTTGCCCTTGACCTTCTTCGCGACATGCTTGCCTTTGGCAGCAGCAGGAACCTTTTCGTGAAGTTTGGACTTCTTCTTGACGGGTTCCTCGTCGTCCTCGCGGTCCTCCGACACGGCGCGCTTCCGTGCTGCGATATCGGCGTTGATGGCTGCGACTCGGGCGACATCAGACTCATCTTCGTCCTCTGATTCGATGTCCTCGTCGTCAACGACCCTCCGTTGAGTCTTCATCGGCTCAACCTTGAGCTTCTTCTTTGGCCGCTCGACCTCTTCCTCTTCTTCCTCTTCCCCAGGCTCCATCTCCGCCTCGACTTCCGCCTCAACCTCTTCCTCTTCTTTTTCATCAACCTCCATCTCCTCCGTAACTTCCTTCTCTTCCACAACCGGCGCCCTCTTCTTGAAAGACAAACCCTTCAAACCCTTCCTTTCCAGTGGACGCGCTACCTCTTTCTGTATCGCACTCGGGCCCTTGTTGCGCTCCTCGACAACGATTTTCTTCAGCTGCTGCCCGACGAGGCGATCAGATATGTCCTTGCTCAACTGAGCGCGGAGCTCTTGAATAATAATCTCCTGGGCGGCGGCGACAAGTTCGTCTGCGTCCCAATGTGTCTTCTCAACCACGGGCACGTAGACAGGCGGCGGGTGGACGGTGAGAGTAACCGATTGAAATCCGAGCTGTTTTGAACCGAGAAGGGCAGTGGCGCGGTGGGCGACGCCGGCTTTGGAAAAGGTGACATAGAGACCAGTGTGGTCGCGGAGGATCTATTAGATGCAAAGAAAGAGAAAGATTTGTGAGCATATCATGCTTCGAAATGTAGGAAACGATCAAGCAGCTAGAACAGATTGACTTACTTTGTCAATGACAAATCCGTCAAAGAACAACCGTACGTCCTCGTCCTTCACCGACGCTACCAGCTGAACCCCTCCTTGGACCTTAACATGATCATTCCCATTCTCCGCAAGCGCCTTGACCACCTCCAAGCGATCCTTCTCCTTCTCCGCCGCCGACCGACTTGCAGCACCACCCACGGCACCCGTACTCATGCTCATATTCCGTCCAAGTCCTCCAGCACCACTTGCCGGTGACGGCGACCGCGAAATATTCATAGGTGAAGCCTGATACGCATTGTACTTGACTAGCGTCCGTCCGCGCCCGCCGCCGCCTCCAGCAGTAATGCTGTTAGTTTTAGCTGAAGCACGCCGATTCCGTTCTCGGGCTTCCGCGCGAGCTTTCTCCAGGGCATCGATGACCTTCGACGGCTCAGGATCTGGTGCTTTTGGTGCTTTGACGACGTCAGACGCAGGCTTCGGTGGGAGGGAGTTCGGTAGATTTGACGGTCGCGATAGTGCGGAAGATTTCGACTGAGCATGCAAATTTGAGGGAGTGGAGGACTGGTTGTTGTGCAGGTGAGATTGGGGGTGTGGATGTGAATGAGGGCCTTGGTTTGGTCCTTTTCGCGAGGGTGCTGGAGACTGCATTCCACTGTACGGCGTACCCGAGTCTCGATCCCGACTCGCAGACATGGCTCCAGTGTTCACAGGTAAAATACCGTTAGGCAAAGGCCCGCCACGCCTCTTGTCCTCCCTGTCTCTCCTCTTCCGGTCTTCGATCTCTTTCAATACTGCTCTCAACATCGCGCCATCTCCATCAAAGACGATCCTCCACTCTTCCTGCTCGCCACCTTTAGTCGTCGGTAGGCTGATACTCAAACCCGCAGTGCGCATTAAACCGCCCTTACGCCCGCGTTCCTTCTCCAAACATCTCCGCGCCTCATCGTGTGTTGGGTACTTGATATAGAGCACGCCTAGCGCTGAGCCATTTTCCTTGTCGATCTGAGGGTCGAACGCAAGCAAGGGGCCATATTCGGAGAAATGTCGCCTGAGGGCCGTCGTGGGTGTTAGTGGAGAGATGTTCGTGATTAGCAGGGCGGTTGGAGGAGCAGGTCCAGTTGAGTTTTCATCGTACTATTTTCCCAAAGAAGAGAAGTCAGTACGCAGCCGTAAAAATAGAGTAATGAAAGATGTTATGACGTAAGCGCTTCTCCATCCTCGCTTCGTACCCCATACTTGACAAAAAAATTAACAAGCCCATACAGAACGAGCAACTGACCTGGTATCTGAGAACAACAAATTCGCTCTTCCCACTTCTCACGATCGGAGCCCTTTTCAGGTTCTTATCCTTCCGCGGATCCCGAACGACCGGCACATCCTCTCGAAACCCTCCGTCCTCCTCTTCTACAATCTCGCCTTCCATCCGATAAAGTATCTCCTTCCCTTTCCCTTTACCTCTGATCCTGTCCTGCATCACCTCCGGAGAATTGGCGGTATGCTTTCTGACATGCTCGATCAGCTGGCGGTAGTATGATGGAGGTCGCGTATTCGGGTAGATCCCTGGCGGAAGGTAGGGAATGGGTGATGACCCCAGAGCAGATGTCGAGGCTGCAGCAGTCGCCGAATCCGTGGCCGGGTCAAAAAGCACCTTGAATGTCCTGTGCGGAGCAAACTCGGATTTTGGAGGAGGCCAGGTTGGACGAGGTGGAGGTGGAGGCGGGCGAGGTGATGCAGTTCGAATGGGCGAGACAGGTCTTGGTTGCGTGTATGTTGGCCGATGACGCCTGGGAGAAGGATCTCGTGAATGAGCACGAGAATGCCAAGAAACGGGTGATGTAGGTCGACGGGGAAGAGACAAATTCCGAGGTGGATGTGAAGGAGGCGGAGGTGCCTGGATAGCGGTGAACGTGATCTATAGCGTCGTGACGGGGGTGGAGAAGGTGGTCTACGGTTAGGCGGTGAATAACGACGCAAAGGTTGGCTTGTCGAAGGTAGTGACTGTGGTGGAGGTGCAGGTGAAGATATTGATGGCGGCAATGGAGGAGGTGAAGAAACTGGAGGCAAGGGTGGCGGCGGGGGCGGTGATGGAGCAGAAATCAAGGGTGGAGGTGGCGGACATTTTTCTGCTGGAGGTGGTGGAGGTGGAGGATACGAATCCAAAGGAGGTGGTGGAGGCGGAGAATTAGGCCGCACTTCAAGATTTGTCGTCGGTGGAGGCGGTGGTGTGGTGGTGGTTGTGAAGGCGGTGGAGGTGGCGGCGGCGGTGGCGGTTGGCTCAATGGAGGAGGTGGTGGTGGTGGTTGTGTTGTTGGCGGAGGAGGTGGTGGCGGTTGTGTGGTTGGGGGCGGGGGTGGCGGCTCTGTAGGAGGTGGTGGTGGCTCGTTCGGCGGCGGAGGCGGCTGTTCTTGTCGTCCAATGGATACTCGATGCTGGATAGCAATATGAACAGATGGCCGATCCTGCTTGAGCTCTCCAAGGTGCACATCCGGCAGTGGGGGTGGAGATGGCGGGGATATTGATGGCTTGAACGCGCCTCCACTGCTCGAACTAAAAGCATTCGCAGTCCCGTTCCCGTTAGGCTCTGACCACGAATTTCCTTGAGAATAAGAGGGCTGCCAACTACTTCCTCCCTGTATCACATAGCATAAGAAAAAAGAGAGAAAAAGGTGAAACGAGCGCCAAATGAGTAATCTGACGTGTAACTGCAAGAAAAAGATCAACTAACCCTTCCTCCGACTCCCTCGTCTCGTTTTTTGCCCTTAATCGAGATAGGGAAGCGATTTCCCTGCAGTCCTTGAGGGCTAGACCCGCTGGGACTGGATATGTGCGAGTGCCCATTCAGTTGTTTTGGACCAGGCGGCGGTCTGGCATGGTTGTTCGCCTGCAGACTCCTTGGCCCCGTTGGCGGCGTGGCACCTATCCTACTTCCAGGGTGTGGGGCCGTCGCTGGCTGCGACGGCCGTGGAGGTTGGGAGACACTGCCAATTGTCTTTGGTGTCAAATTTGGGTGATGAGCGCCCGCCAACGACGACGAAGACGACTGTAAACTAGACCCTGATGCGCCCGCCGGTGTCCCCAGCAAGGCCCGGGGGCCTTTTGGGGGAGCCTTGCCCGACATTGGTCGCGGTATGATGGAAAGAGGTGATGAGCAGAGCGCGTGGCACTGTGAGCAGCCAAACAACGCCCATCAAACACCTTTGTCCGACACCACCACCACTCAAATCTCTTTCTGGCGACTTAAAAGCCTCTAGCGGCGGTATGTGACGATCTTTTGGCTTTAAACTTGACAATATTGCAGGGAAACCTTTTCACACTACTTTTACGAGATACGATGCATGGCGCAACCGCAATGCTGCATTGTTCCGACTTGTTGAAGTTTTCCTCGGTCAAGACTCAACTTCTCATGCATGTGCAAGCTGCACGTGGGACTTTGCACACCATATCGCTTCAGAATATCCTTTCATCGTCCTTGGCGAAAGTATTCAGTGCTTGAAGGCTTCCTTTTAGCCCTGGGATATAGAAGGTATGGCCAACACTTAGCTAAATTCGGAATATCACTGAATATTCATCTTCTCTAGTCTGGCGGAGGCAGCTACATTTATCCAGCTCTCGACATGACTAGCCTACTTGAGGCGGTGCCAGTGACCGTCATCACGCTGACGGAAGGTTCATTGCACTGTCGAGTGTTTTCGATGTATTCCAAGGCAGCATGATCGTTTCGATAACGACATTGGCCGAACGGAAAGGGTCGGTCCAGCGTCCAGGAAGGTGATGATGACTTCCGATCGCCCACGATCTGAGGATTCATTCGCGCCTTGAAAAAAGAGGTATGAATCATTGTCTGATGCGACTTGGAAAGACAGCTGACATAGGCTCCTATTTCAGAAACGCGCCTATCAAAGAAATCTCGTGCAGTGTTGGCTCATGATGAGTATTCAATGAACGGACCAGAGACAAGGAAGAGGACGGTAGTCAGTAAGAAATTATTGATTAGCACCGGAATGCTTGTCCGTCATCTTGAGGGAAGGCCTCGAACTCAATGATATTATCAAATTTTAGACAATCAAAAGACTATCCGTCGTCACATATAACCAAGGTCCCCAATCCATCGATTTGGCCGACTACAGCGAAGAGCGCAGGACCTTTGGGCGTTGGGATCTCAGCTCCACATCTTCCGCGTATCCATGCTTTGTAACCCTCCCTCTCGCTCCTCCCAAATGATTTCAAACTCGACTTTCGACTTCTGTTTATACTGTTCGATGAAAATCGTCAACTTATCCCCAATAACAACCTCGGCCATCGAAGTATTTCGACCCACTGTCTTCACCACAATCGTTATCTTCTGGACGGGTATTTGGGGGCTCTCCAGGTCGATCCAATGCATGAAGGAAAATGATTTGCACCACCAAGTGAAACTCTCCAGCATTGAAGCTTCATTGTCCCATGGATTGTCGATCTCGTACGGAATGTCTAGTTGTAAATGCGAGAGGTTGGGTGCGAGCGACAAGAGGGGTTCTATCTCCGAACATGCTAGGTGTTCTTCAGAAGCATGAGGGTAGCTGTTAAAGCAGAGGACCGGACCTAATGCAAGGTTAATGATTCCTGGGGCGGACCGCAACAAGTTCTTGATTTCAGTAACGATGCAGTGAGCATGCAGATTTCTCCGTGTTAAAATGATAGACTGGATGGATAAATCACGAAGGGCCGGGAGGTGAAGATTCATGAAGTAGAGTATGGGTGTGTCCCCCAAGGCATATTTTTTGAATGGGATTTTGACGCTCAAAGTCAGTGTCTTCAGATGAGGAAGGGTGACCATGGGGGCATAATATTCATTGTCGTCTAATGACCCACTTAAGTCGAAGATTCGGAAGCGACCCCATTGTAGATTCAGCAATCCACGAATGAGGTAAAGCCAAACGTTAGGTCTCATATTTACACTCTCCAACAAGAGGTGAGTAAGTCCGGACCAATTGACGTACGCTTGTATCGCTCCATAGCCAATAGATAGCCGTCGCAGTGTGGAAGGGATGGGGATCTTTAAGGGCGTGGTGATTACTGAGACCCGATTGTGGCCAAAATCGACGCTCTGCCCACAATGAACCAGCAGGGTATGTAGGTTCGGTCCAAATTCATGAAATCTCTTCTCGGACCAGTCTTCGTGAAGAACATGGGATAAAAGACCATTTGGGATGTCGATGAATTGAGCTGATGACAGACATCGAGAGAAGGATGTGATAAGGTCGTTCGTCAGAATCTGACGGCCGCAGGCATCATCTACAGCATTCTCCTGGTTTAATTGAATGCGGATGAAGGGAGCTACCGACCCCTGATTATCTCTCCACCCTTCCATAAACTCCACAATGGTAGATAAAGCCTTCGAGTCCCACAAGGCGGGCTCCCCGGCATCCGTCGTTTGAATAGGAAGACGGACGTAGAGATGCGACCAAAGACCGGGATTTGCCAGGGCAATTGTTCTCCAAAGAGAACACACCCGACAAAGAAGCAACGGTGCAATCCCCACATTCGGTTGGGCTTCATCAAGAGGGGAATCTGGAAGACAATGCGAGAATATTTCGCCGAATATTTCGACGGGAAATGAGTTGATTGTTGGTGGAATGGATGGAGGATCCATGAATGGGTTTTGGTGATGAGTTTGCGGCGAGATGACTTGTATAATGAGACTGTACAGCTGTAAGAAGGATATTAGCTAGAAGGATGGACGTTGCATTCAACGTTGGTTGAACGACTCACGCATCAGTACTGCTGACTAGTCGTGAGAGAGAACATTCTCCTTCGCTCCGTTCGACGTCTAATCATAGATATACTTGTCAGCGTTTTGGTCAGTACCAATTAATCCAAGGAGTTCGAACGCTGCTATGAAATTCCACGTAGCCTTGATTACCAGTTAAGGATGGATATCCTATCAATACCAATGGCGCCGTAAAACCTACACTATATTCAGCAGCTCAGATAGAACCGCATGTGCTCCACTCATCTACACCGTGCCACCTCCCCTCGTCCTTCTTCCAAATAATCTCAAACTCGACGCTCGGCACTTTCTGCTTATACTGTTCAATAAAAACTGTCAGTTTATCCCGAAGCAAGCCCTCGATCAACGAGGCATTGCGCCCCATCCGCACCACAACCGTTATCTTCCTGATGGTGTTCTTCGGGCTCTCCAGGTCGACCCAATGCATATAGGAAAAAGATCTACACCATAGAGCGTATCTATCTAAGATCACGTCGTCTTCTTCCCATTGGTGGCTGCATGGAAGCTCCAGCTGGAGATGCGAAAGGCTAGGAGCGAGCGATGAGAGCGTGTCGATTTCCGAACAAGATTCATTGTGCGAAGGAGCATCTGAATCTGAATGGTCTTTGAAGCAGAGGAATTGCGGTCCTAACGCGATCTCTTCAATTTCTGGGGCTGACCTCAACAAGTTCTTGATTTCGGCAATGGCGTTATTTGGAGTCGGATGTTTCCATGTATGAGTTTGAGACTTCATGGATAAGTTTCGAAGAGCCGGGAGATGGAGATTCATGAAGAAGAGCTGCGTGGGCGGATTGGCCAGAGCGCGGCGTGCGAAATTGAACGGGTCGTCGCTGGCCAGAATGAGAGTTCTTAGGCACGGAAGGGTCGTCTGAGGGGCGGGTCTTCTGCTGGACGATCGTTCGCCATGTAGAAGTGGAAAAAGCCCCATTGGAGATTCCGCAAAAAGCGTACGAGGGATGCCAGTTGTCGGGCTGTATGAGCAACATATTATCCAGTGAGATATGCGTCAGCAAGGACCAGTTTAAATTTTCCGGCGATGTTATTGCCGCACATCGCAGAGATAGCCGGCGGAGTGTTGCAGGGATATTGATTGGAAAGTGAACGAAGATAAAACCTTCCTCAATGATTTTCTGTCCACACTCGACCACCAAAGCACGTAGAGTGGGTGATAAACCATGGTATTCGCTCTCTGTTTTTTGTGTTTTGTTTTTATAAATAAGTCGAGACAAGAGGCCTCGCGCAATATCGATATATTGAGCTGAGGACAGGTATTGGCAGAGAAATTCGATGATGTTGTCCGGCAGAAGCCACTCATCGGTACCATCCTCCTGTCGAGATTTGATGCGGATGAAGGGAGCGCGCAACCCCTGGTTTCCTCTCCACCATTCCATAAGCTCCATAATGTTAGGGAAAGCCTCCAGGTTCCGGGTGATAGGATCTGTGGTGTTCCCCTCTCGCATTGGAAGACTGACACAGATATGAGACCAGAGACGTGGAAGTGACAATGCAATCGCTCTCCAGGAGGGGCACACATGGCACAAGAGCATCGGTGCAACTCTCAGATTGGGCTGGGCTTCGTTGAGTGGCAAATCCGGAAGACAGTGAAAGAAAATTTCGGCAAGAATTTCGACGGGAAATGAGGTGATTGTTGGTACGCTGGAGTGTAAATCCATGACAGGGTACTGATAGAACGTCTGGTGCAGGAGGTTTTGTGTCGTTATATCTATATGTGGAATATGAGCAAGAGTAGTTGCAAGTCGAAACTTTATAGGTGGAGGACCGAGGTTATGTTCGTCGTCCTAGCCCAACCTACGCGTCAGGAGTGCGACGGTGTTGATGAGCCGGAAATCGCCGATTTAATCTTATCTTATCTATTCAGCACTTTCTGCCGTGTGCTGCACAACGGCTGCAACCAAACTGCAACGTTCAAGCTCTGAAATCTGAGATCTGAAGCTTGAAGCTTGAAGCCTGAAGCTTTGAAGCTTGAAGCTTGAAGCCCTGAAGCGAGTCTGTAGTATCTCGTTACTTTTCGATATAGATCTGACCGAGATTCGCAACCCAACTTAGGCAACACGACACGTGTTCTCTCAGAATCTGCAAACTGGTTCAATTGTTCGAGAAAAAGTAAGGTAAGTAATGTCGAGGTAATATAGTGCACACTGGTAGATAACTACTACGACTTTCAATGCAAAGGTCACGGTTCATAGCCCATGGGTTGGAAACAGTGAGGCTGTGCCATATGCACTGTTGTGTACACTGATCTGGGATGTGCATTTGCGTGTGTGGAGGTACCAGCAGGCTCGGCCACTAGGTAAAGCACCTCTGCACTGAAATATTCATACACATTTGTTTGTGATGCTGACGCGGACAGCGATTGAGCGCTGGATGGATATGGATGATAACGTGTACCAACAGGCTCCATGGAGGTGTGAGTAGTACTCGAACCTCGGTGGCTTGGGGTTTCTTGCTGCGCTTCTTTGGCGACTGCGATGACACTTGTTTCTTTTGTTTGCGACGCTGAACGGGAAAGTAAGAACAAGGAACATTTCAAAGAGAGAGAAAAAATAAAATAAACCTTGCCGTGTGATTGACATTTGGGCTTTGGAAGTCGGTAGCACGTTTATCGCCGTCCATAAACACCGTAGGTAGAGTGAAGCAACAGACTGGCCATTGACCGGAAGTCATATTGCAGTCCACGGCAGATTCCCCCCAGTAAGGTAAGGTCAATACCATCACGGTTGATATTCCGGTGAGATTGTTCATTTCCGTTTGTTGAGGATGGTGATGCCAACCAATGGGTAGTAGAAATCAGGCTATGAGGGCGGTATATAGCGGGAATGCACCTGGTGGTGCCAATATTGTGCAACAATCCTTACAATTGTAGTATTCTTGTGTTGCAATAATCCATTACAGTCCCTAGAGTGGTGCAATACATACTCCTCTCCCCTCTCCTGGGCCTCTGCCTCAACACTAGTGCAATACTGAATCACTGGTAAGTTGTGCAACACGTCTCCGCTTTCCCTCACGCTGCTTTTCGGGGTCCTTCCTTGTTATTTATATCCGTGCGCGCGCATCCCGCCTCACATTGATGCGCCGCCACGCCGCCTCCTCTAGTTGTGCAATACTTTCTGTTGTGCATCAATCTGACCGCCTTCCCCTCCCCCGCCGCGCCCCGTCAAAATGGTGCAATACTTTGTGTTGTGCATCAATCTGGGCGCTCCCGCCGCGCGCCGCCGCGCCCCCATCAAAGTTGTGCAATACTTTCCGTTGCGCATCAATCTGACCGCCGCCGCGCCCCGTCAAAATGGTGCAATACTTTTTGCGCCCTCCCCTCCCCCGCTGCACCTCATCAAAACTGTGCAATACTTTGTGTTGTGCATCAATCTGGGCGCTCCCACCGCGCCCCGCCGCGCCCCCGTCAAAATGGTGCAATACTTTCCGTTGCGCATCAATCTGACCGCCGCCGCGCCCCGTCAAAATGGTGCAATACTTTTTGCGCCCTCCCCTCCCCCGCTGCACCTCATCAAAATTGTGCAATAATTTGTGTTGTGCATCAATCTGGGCGCTCCCACCCTCCCCCGCCGCGCCCCGCCGCACCCCCGTCAAAGTTGTGCAATAATTTCGGTTGCGCATCAAATTTCGGTTGCGCATCAATCTAACCGATGCGCCCCCTGCGAGTTGTGCCTCCCCTCCCCCGCTGCGCCTCATCAAAATTGTGCACTAATTTGTGTTGTGCATTAGTCCGAGTGCTTCGCCACCCCCCTCGCGGAGTGGTGCATCACTGTGAACATTCCACCCCCCACCTCGCACCTTTATGGGTGGTGCAATAAAATCAGTTGTGCATCACTCCTGCCTACCCCAGCTGTCATGCCTTTTAAATTTGTGCAATACCATAATACTATTTGTTGTGCATCAACTCGAGCGTCCCCGCCTTACGCCGTTGTGCAATACTTCGACTTGTGCTTATACGTCTCCCGGCCCTTGCCTCGTACTCATAAGTTGCTTCAAATGACAGGATAACACAGCTACCTTATATCAATTAACAGGAAAACCTATAAAATAACTGAATTTGCCTTAAGACCTTTCCCTTTATCAAAGTCGCCTGCAAGCGCGAGACTTGGATTCTCTATGATAGCCTCCATCCGAGCAATATGGGCTGGCACATCTTTCCAAAGAACCCTGAGATGTGAGACAAATGACGAATACATACCGGCCTGACGTTTCGCATAGGCAACATATCCTTCAGCTCGCATTGGGGACATCAATTCCGGGTCCCAAGCAGCGGTAATTGCTTTGGCTTCCCAGTCCGCTGCCTTCCACATGAAGAAGCGCTGAACGCGATTCATCTCCTCAGACACCAGCGCCACCTCCTCCGTAAATCGACTCGCACGAGCCCGAGATTTTGCCCATTCGATCCGAACCCCTGCGAAACAACAAAACATTTAGCACGCTATAAGCAATGAAGATGAAATTTCACTCACCTTCACGTAAGTGTTCCTCCTCAGCATTATCAACATCAATCCGGTCACCGGACAGCGTCCTCCATATCCACGAGATTGCTCGCTTCCCCTCGGACTGCTTGCCCTTTCCTTCCGAGAGGTCGCGAATATCCTCACTTCGAAGTAGCAAGAAAACCCTATTCCACTCCGTCTCATGCAACATGGGTCCTAAGCAGCATAGAGCACTGTAGGCGGCGCGATATTCGTTGGCAGCTAAGTTGATCCGGTTCTGGATGCTCTCCAGAGTATTGCGCGCGCGTGTGTTCGCACCTTGTCCTCGAACATTGCGATCTTTGAATTTGAAGACGTGGGCGCGAACTTGCAGCTGCAACCGAAGATCGTCGAGAGCCTCATTTGCTTGGGGAATTCTGAGATCGAATTCGAGCCGGCGATATGATTCAGGAACAGCGATTTGGCTCCGGATCTGAGACGGTAACCAGAGAGGCAATTCGTCAGCTTTGAGTTCAGTACTAGGGTCAATGGACCGAAGAGAATTGTCGCGGAGCCGGGAAACTGCAGGTAGATAGAGAGTTTGATACTTTGTCCAGGCCTCAATCTTCCGGACAAGTGTGTTGCCGCGATATATGAGTTTCGTATGCTGCCGATCAAGTGAATGTTCCCATAGCCTCGAAGCTGCATCTTTGTAAGACCGTCTGATAACAGAAACAGAGCAAGTCAGACATATCACATTCAATAAGCTGAAAACATACTGTTCGTTCTCCAAGTCGATACCCGTAGCAATCAACACGCTCGGCGTTACTTTGTCATCCAGAGAGAAGTCTTTTCCGGCTTCAAGTTGTTTTCGCTCATCTTCTGCCAATTGACGGCGGACCGCAGCTTGAGTAGGACCTTCCAAAATTTGATATGAGTAACATTAATAGATACATAACTGAACACATCACTGTACCTGATGTTGTCGTCTCGAATGGATTGGGCTGGGATGAATCAGCTTCCCAGGCTTCTACGTCGCGAGTCCATTCATCTAGATTGTCTTGTGCAATCGTGTTCTCAAGCTCCTGGTGTGCAATAACCTGCTCAGCCATGTCGCATGCAGCCCCCCAGATCTTCCGAAGCAAGCTATCCCCTGTAAGTAGCACTCAGTTATTGCACCACTCGATCAAATGAAGCTTCTGACTCACCTAAGCCTATGACCTTCTTGTGATTTGCATCCCCGAAATGGACATCCAATGTGTCGCGACACCCCCCAGGCCCCATCTCCTTCGTACTAGGAGCAAGGGCGTTCGGACCTACCCAACCGCGCTCAGGTGATTCGCCCTCCGTTCGCCCGACATTCTTCGTCAGATTGAATGAAAATTGAGTCCGGCACTTTGCTACGTGAGCAGGTAGGTGGAATTTTGGTACCAGAAACTTCACATTTTTTTGACTGTCCAACAAGAAGAATGTGGGGCTGTAGCCTGCCATCCGGGTGCGAAGGTGAATGGACCACTGACAGACAATGTCATAGGATATTACGAATGTTTCGAGCTCGGTATCCTTCAGAGTCGAGTAGAAGATATAGTCCATGTTACAATACCTATGAATGCGACGAGTGAACATTTTGGTCACAGACGTTGCGAGATTCACATACCGTTCACCTTTCTGAAGTTGGGCCACTGCGCTCGGTCGTTTCATATCATGACGAGAGCACACCACCGCCCCCACTCCTGTTGAGGCGTGGCCTTGCCCAGGCTTGGTCTCCGAGAGGTTGACAGCGTCGTGACGGGAACAAGAACTTTTCTATATATAACATTAATAGGATTTATTTATGCATTTAGATATGACCCACCGGCTCCGCTTCAGATGTATATCCTTGCAAGTGCTCACGGTACTTCGTCTCTTCGACGAAAAAAGAAAATCCTTTGCTAAGCCCTGGGTCAGCGTCATGACTGGACACGTTCTTGCGCTTCAGGCGGAAATTTGCATCGAGAGAGACAAAAAGCGTATCCAGGAACCTGACACGTGCAATGTCAGCATATCATACAACTGGATATGTATGGAAGTTCTGTTGCTCACCGTAGATGGACTGGACGCTCTCTCCAATCATCAAGCATGTTTTTGCCCGGTTGGGGGCACGCCGGACATAGGACAGCACATTCGCCCTCTTGGGTGGCTGCTACGCCTCGAGGGTCATGCCCTCGCCCAGCTCGCTTCAGCATCATCAAATGGCGCCATTCGTGAATCATCCTGAGAAACGAAGGGTAGCGATCCTTGAAACAAGTCAGCTTATGAACGAGGAGATTGAGCAAAAAAAAAATTACCTTGGGCGTGCGAAGGCCAGTATTATCAGTCAGCCGACTAAGAGAATGGTAAAACTGGAATGCGGACATCTTGGATTCATACGAAAGTATAGAAAAGAGGTCCAGAACCTCGAGGGTTGCCGCAGTTTTCGGTTGAGATATGGTCGCAGGAAAGAGGCGGGCGCGAAGCAATTGCACGATATGCAACTGACTATCGAAGCCACAGCCGCAGAAGTCAAGCCCGACTTCATGCATGCCATTGGAGTGGAGGATGATAAAATCATCGCTTGGGCACTGTACAGGATACATGCAAGATTCCCCGAATGGGTGGCCAAGCTGTAAGCGCAGACCAAGTGACTTGAGGGATATCTTCTCAAAGTACAACCCATTCCATGTCTGGTTGCATTGAGAATATAAACAGAAGGAAATTTTTTGAAGAACGTACCTGGATCCTGTGAAGAGGTAAGCCGGAATGTGCCCTGACGATACAGTCAACACATAACATCTGGCGTCCCCAACATTCAGTGCATTGATAAATGCCCATTCCCACCGCACGACAATGCGAGCAAGCTTCTGAAGGCCAGCGTCCTCGGCTCTCCAGGCCAATCAACTCCTCCAGAAACAAGTCTATCTGGGGAACGAAGTCCCGCAGTGTTTCGTCCTAGGCGATAAATCAGTATTTGGACAAAGGCAGATATAACATGAACTCCACACACCCCTTTCATCCGAGTCCTCTTGGCCGTTGTATCTAGGGAATACCACGGGTAACCCTGGGGTATTTTTGGGCTACCCGCGCCCGTACCCCAGAAAAACCGTGCCCGTGTACGCGGGCACGGGTTTCGGGGGGCTGGGGTACGGGTTTTGGCAAATCCGTCAGGTTGAGAAACCCAGGCATGGGTAGGGCTCCCACAGGCTCTCGCATCGTCTCCACGCCGCAGACGCAGCACTATGTGCAGCTCACTCGGATACAACTTGTATCCGAGTGAGCGCAGGTATTCTCCAGGTGTTGAATGTATGCTGGGTCGAGGAACCCGTCCAGCCCCTCATCCACAAGTAGATGAGCATCCTCACGAACTTGAACATCACCAGCGCGGGTTTTGAACGGGACTGTCTCTGAGTGTGATTGGTCGTTGGGTGTTGAGTGGCGGTTAGAGGGCCGTGCCAGTGTTCGTAGTGTTGAAGTATGTTGTGAGAAATTTCCGGCGGCGTCGGCGCTGAATGCGGTGTAACGGTGGTTGGCGGTCTTGTCTACGGGTATGTGAGGAGCTTTGTAGAAGGTGAATTCTCCTGCTTTCTTTTTTGCTTTGGGCATGTTGGTGAGCTAGAGTAACAGAGATTCAGAGCATGCGCGGCGGCGCTTCTGCGTCCGAATTTAGGGCCCGACAATTCGTGTTGCACCACACATCTTCAACCACTGTCCTGATCAATGGGCCGCGTATCGAGATATTCGACTGCTGAAGAACGTACACAAGCTGCCAAAGAGCAAAAAAAAAGGTATCTTCAAACAAAAAGGTGCGGAAATAAAGTGATTCCACACCTTTTCTCTCGGCTAATGACACTTCAGAGCCAAGGAGCTTCGCCGAGAACAGAACAAGCGGGCATATGAACAGCGTACCGCTGGAAAATCCAAACTACGCCCAACTTGGCCCTCAATTCCTCATGCAGTTCGCAAACTTGCTGCTCTTCCTCTCCCCCGTCAATCCCACTGGTTTCTCCTTGAATTTCGCACACAGGAAGTGATCGCCGACAATGACCCGCTCGCAAAGTGGGACTTCTATCCACCCTATCACATTCCCCATGGGACAATTGGTGGCGGGGGATTAGCGGCCATTGTGGACGGATTACATGGCCGCCGACTGCGCAAACAGTATCAGCAAGAAGCTCAGCATCTCCAGCGCTACAACAGTGGCACCGATGATCAGATGTTGAACGAAATCGGGCGCGACATCAACACATATCTCGTCTCATGGCACGATCTCAACCGTATCCTTAAAACTCTGTCTCCAACGCATATGGATTATGCAATGGGAAAACACCTCATGCAATGGAAAGCTCGACGAGTGGTTGATTTATTGGAAGACTGGAAAGTTGTCAAAAAAGGTCGCGCGGAGGCCGCATTTACATGTCATTTTGCGAATCGATGGTAAATACGATGTATTTATTTATTTTCCTCGTTAAGAGCCTGTAGCTGTGCGAACGATGCCCAGATCAAGGAGCGCTTGATGTACTGTGTGTGGTGCGAGTTATCTGTTAGTTCTCCCGCACTCCGATTATTCAAAACATGCTCGTACCTTCTTTCTCCTGTCCTTAAGCCACTCGAATTCATCTTTGTCCATATCTACAGGGCGGGGAAATGGGCAATAGTCAAACCAGATATGATAAGCTTGCTTATAAAAAGCATTTTTCTCCCTGACGCTTTTCCCTTCAGTGGCCTTGTACATTGGCGCCAAATGTTTAAGCGCGCGAATCTCTTCGGCCGAAAATGTCATCTAAAAAAGGAATTAATGGTGTGTTATTCATAGAAAATGCAGGACTGTAAGTACTTGATTTCGCGTAAAACTCTTAAGGCTGATTGCACAAGACCACGTTCGAACAAATCCACCGGCACTGTGCCCCCCGAAATTAACTGTACAGTCGAGAAGCGCGCTAAAATTAGGTGTCTGGCTAGCGTGTAAAGACAGCTGCCTGACGTCAACCCAATGAGCGAATTAATAGATATCTGCTGAAAAAAACATGTTCAGCAGTGTACGCCGTCGTGTTCACGGTATTGTGATTGGAAAATTTGTAGAAAGCATATGAGGAATCATATTTAATAATCTACCGTGTCACATTTGTCGTAGCGCCATCGCAAGATGTCTATTTCACTGATACAATGCGCAGTAACCAATCAGAAGTCGAATTGATAGACGCTGAAATTTGTGCGCAAAACATAAGATCTTCGCATAGTATCATTAATATTTATCTCAGGCATCCCAAATCGAGTCAAAACGTAGCTAGGATGATTCGCTATCCGAATATTTAGTTTTTTTTATTTAATCCCAACCAGATGATGTGATACATTGAAGCGCTCGAAGGAGCAGCAAGTGAATCTCGACTTTCATAGGTAACTTACGCGCTTTCCAAGCGTAAATGAGCGCTGGCGAGGTAAACCTAAAATCTCTTTTTACCGGCTCAAAATTTGGCCTCAAAGCATAGATGCTATTGCATTGCATATATTTATTGTATTAATCACCTTCATCTGCCTACTACAACAACCGATAACTCTCATGTTTCCTGGTCCTCAGAATATTGATGAGCTATTTTTAGCACATCTCATGCGGAATCATACCCACCCGACCGTCGATAGAGACAGTTCGTCAATAGGGGCAAATTCTAGCTATGTTTGTTCAAGTTCAATCAAGTTCATTCCATAGCAGCATAGGTCACAGGGGGTTTTTATCAAGAAAGAGATCACATTTTGACAGACAGTAAAAAAATTGGCACAGGCGCAGACGAACTTTTAAAAAACCAACTATATACATCACATACATTTTCGCTGCTCTACATTCCATGTGTCCGAGGACCGAGGGTGCTCAATGCTCGAGATAGTCCTTCCAAGTCTCACCGAGACAGTCAATTTGGTCTTGAATGGACCAGCGGCCGAAAGCAGCGGCCCTCTCGCGCGCCAGGTATTCAGCGAGGCTGATCTCCACTTCCATTTCATCGTCAGTAGGGTCATAGTCGCAGACGCTGAAAGATGGCATACCCTCGTCATCGGAATCATGAAGGACGTGTGGGTTCCCAGCAGTGCCAGGTGCAGCGGTCGCGGTGACGGGCGCGGGAGCAATGGCGCTGGTGGAAGCGATGCTGGGCAAAACTGCGGTGATGGGCGCGGTGGATGCGCTGGCAGCAATGGTGCTGGCGGCAACGGTGCTGGCACCAGCATTGCTGGGAACCGAAGAAGTTGCATCGGCGGCAGTGCTGGCGAGGTCACTGGTGGGAGCGGCGCCTGCGAGGTTGCTCGTATTGGAGGCGGCAGAATCAGCGGGAGCGGTGCCTGCGAGGTTGCTCGTATTGGAGGCGGCAGAATTGGCGAGGGTGGTCGCGCTGGAGGCAGAATCGAGGGTCGAAACAGGCCCAGATTCTAGAGTAGTTCTAGCAGAGTAGGCTGCCTGGCTGGTGTGATGCCCCCCGACAAGCAAGAAGTGAGTGCCTCGGGGGGTGCTCAAGACGGTGGCTTGCGATGCAGCGGGGATGGCCTCAATACCGTTGCGGTCGGTGTTTTTGACGAAAACAACAACCGTGCGACGGGTCAGAGGCACCGGAAAATCAATGTCGTCTGCGCTCGGCGGGAGATCGTGGATCGGGCACCCGGCAACTTGGGTATTCAAATCAGTCGGTTACTATAAACAACATATGAACAACATACCATATACTCCCGTGACGGCGGGAGATCGCACCAATGGGCATCCTATGGTCACTGTATCTCAGAAATTGGGATCTCGTGTGGTTATAGTACTCACTCAGGTCCTCGCAGTCCATTCTATCCAGTTCAGAGTAAGTCGGATGCATGAAGTGTTGTATTGTCCTGTCTGCTAGTGCGGTGGCTTGTATACGGTCTCTAGAACTAGCCAGTTGAAGCGGTGGCTTGATGGATAAACAAGATATTATTGGCTAACGCCTTGGTTGCCGTGTTGCCGTGTCAGTGCCGAATCTCTGTGATGCCGGAGCATCGATCTACGTCCGCAGAACCCTATAGTTTAGTATTTTGTTATTCTTGATCACTTTGAAGAGTAGTGTCACGTGATCCCTTAGTCTACGTATACACTATGTTATCCCACGCATTACTCTTCATTCATTGATATATACACCTTTTGTCGCGCTCTCCGCGCCCCCGAGAGACTCCTCTACCCTCGCCGGCTGAGCATACCTGTAACTGCTCCCCTATCGAGGGTAACACGATCTCTCGGCCTAGAGTTACAACGCCGGTACCTAGACAGGAGGTCGATCTCGCGATCCCTCCTTGCTACTCTCTCAACACTTCCGCACACCCGAAGTCCCTCGTTCGCAAGGCATCACAATGGTGGGGGCACCGCGGACTTCACCTCTCAGTGCTGAAGTACCCTTCCAAACTCCCGGGCGAGACCACTAAGCGATATTGTTCGCCAGCGGACTCTCCCAATCCTTCGAAATCACGCAAGGTCGATCCTCGAACCCTCGAATTCCAGCAGATGTGTCTCTCTTCTCAGAGTAGACCTTCTACTAGGATTCGAAGGATTCCTCGAGATAGCGGATAAAGCTCGCTGCGCGAGTGTTCTGCTGGCTCGAAGAAAATCCAGGAATCCCTTGTTATTCTTCTTTCACAATGTCTGAGAATACGATCTAAGAGGTTGACCCTCAGTACTTCGGGTTACAGTGGATGTGTCTCTCTTCAGAGCAGACCTTCTACTAGGACTCGAAGATCCTTCTTGGTAGTGGAGGACTCGCTATGCGAGTACTCTACTGACTCGAAGGGGACTCAGGAATCCCTCGCCCGATCTTTTCTTAGAAATCTACCCTTTCACTTCAGTCTACTCCGGATCGTTAGATCCTCCGAGATTCTCCCTCGCTATCTTCGGCTATGCATTGATTATCGATTTGAATTCTTATCGATGGATGGATTTCTAAAATCTACTAATCGTCGACTCTACGACTTACCTTTTCCTCCTCAACCACCATGGCCTCGAAAACGAACAAAGTCTCCGATTCGACGGGGCACCCCGCTTCCGCTAAAGCAAAGAAGAGTCGCAGCACTAGCAATTCTAGACAAGCAGCGGATGCGGCGGCGAGAATCGCTCCGCTAACTCCGGCTGATTCCCCGATTACTCGTTCTCCAACTCGAATCGAACGACGAGCCTCCATAGAGGAAGTGGAAGATGAGGACAGCCCCAAGGGAGCACCTGTCCCTTTGGCACCGGGTCGTCCGATCCTTGATCTCGCTATACCAGACGACGCCGAAGCGCTAGGACAAGCGGAAAGAACCCCAGCTATAGGATCCTATGGGATATCCAGCCACGCTGCTGAAGCTACCGCGCCTTTACGGTCGGATAGCAAGCACGTAGCGGAAAACGCCCGGAACCCCTCCAGCTCTGCTAGTACTTTTCCGCCAGCGCCTTCAGCGACTCCGTCGTTGGCCTCGCTTGTCGCTGCCTCCGAAACGCAACCTGGATCCGCCGTCGAGCCGAAGACCAGGAGTATGTCAGTTCGAGGAAAATCTATTTTTGAAGGACTACCCTCTATGACTAACATCATCATCCCCGACGAGCCTCTACACGCCTCAGTCCAACGCTACTACAGGGCGTGGAATGAATTCAAGGACTGGGATCCGTTGTCGGATTACGGCATTACCGAAGCGAAAGTCCTTCCCGGCCGCACGAAGGAAGAGACAATAACGTTACGCGAGGTTGTCATAAGATGGTCTTTCCGAGACTCCGACTATACATGGACGAGCCTCCAAGCCGGAGTTGACGAAATGTCTCGGACGACCGTACGAATCCATGATCTCCTACCGTATGAGACAGAAGGGGTGCCACGATACTCTTTCCAGACTCGTATGGTTGAAATTGGCAAGATCGTATTAGCGCTCACCCAAATTATCGCCACTCTGTCTGAATATTTCTTCAAGTCAGGAGGTCAAGCGTTCACTCTCGACAAGGATTTCCAGCTCACTAGAATCCTCGCTTGGCATACGCGACCGGACGAAATGATAGCAACCTTCGTCGTTCTTCAACGACGATGCTCCGTTGCAGCCGAACACATAAAGGATATGCTCAATGATCTTAGGAACATATTCACGGATCGAGGAGATATTTATTCAGTAGCATCTTATAATTCTACTGTGGCCTCCGAACGAGACCGAGTAAACGCCGTCTCTCCCATAACGACTTTAAAAGCCCTTTTGACTCGCAACGATTACGCTGCCAATTTCACAGGAGATAATGCAGTCTTAAGAGCGAACGTGCTCGAAAAAATGCATGCATCCTCTGAATTATTCAGACCATTTCCTTACACTCATCACGCTCATACGACGACATTCGCGAATGACCCTGCTGCGCTAGCTGAACGAAAGGCTTTCCTCGCTTCCCGAGAGAAAGGCCGTGATGTACAGGAACCGGAGTCTATCAGCATACTCCTCTCAGCGAGACGCGAGGAAGAGCGTCGAGCCGCTTCCGCGCCCGCTTCTCCCCTCCCAACTACTACTCCGATCAGTAGTATATCTCGTCCTCATCATGTTTCTTTCCTCCCCGGTTACGGTCACATAGCAGACCCAACCCCTTTACAGAGTCCCACTGCAAATTCTGGGGGGCCATCAGTGATGCCTAGAGGTGTCCTACCAATCAGTAGTTCCGCTCGACAGAACCCTCCAGCCGCTTCCAGCACAATCCCTGATGGATATGGCCGCAGACCTCCGGGATCTCCTTGGGGGGATTATTCGTCGAACTCCTCATCTGATGGAGGACCACCCAGAGGACCGCCTGGTAATCCGGGGGGCTCAGGATTCCCAGGCGATCACCCTTATACTCCACCCAGTGGTAGCGGAGGAGGAGGCGGAGGAGGCGGAGGAGGAGGCGGAGGAGGAGGCGGCGGTGGCGGCGGTGGCGGCGGAGGCGGCAATAATGGTCCTCCTCCCCCTCTCGCTCCTCCTCCTCTTCCTCCTTCGGGTGCTGCTACTCCCGGGTTCATCATCGAGGATAGCGAATGGCAGATGAACAACAAAATTAATCTGAGCAATTTACCTTCTTGGAATGGACAAGGCGACACCATCATCAACTACATCAGCGAAATATCTCCATTCGCTGCACTTAGCGATAAAATGAACAAAGGAATCGGTAAATTTGCCTCTATCAAATGGTCCGGCCGAGCGAAAGGCTGGTGGGATACTCTACCACAAAACATTAGAGACTATCATACTCAAGACTGGACTCATGTCTTGTTCGCCCTACGATCTCATTTTATGAATGAAAATTGGACTCGAGAACGAACTCAAGAATTCGAGGAAATGCGATTCCGTCAACGAAGCCATGAAGCTGAACTGCCGATAGACACTAGTGCCTGCCACTTATTATCATTTCCTAGCGGCAAATGCCAGCACAACTATTTGATTGGTGCCGTATGAATTTATGAGAGAGAAATCATTATTTGCCGTGTAAAAACTCATTAATTGCCGTGTGCGCACTGTTATTTGTCGCCATGTACGCACTCATTAAAATATCTGCTCATTAATTGCCGTGTGCGCTCTCATTAAATGTCGTGCGCGGTCTCATTAATGACTGCGTAAACTATCATTAAATGCCGTATGTGAGATTTCAATAGGCGCCGTGTGCACTATCATTAATTACTGCATGCGCACTCATTAAATGTCATGTGCGCTCTCATTAAGCGCCGTGTGCGCTCTCATTAAATGTTGTGTGCACTCTCATTAATTACCGTGTGCGCTATCATTAAGCGCCGTGTGCGCTCTCATTAAATGTCGTGTGTGCTCTCATTAATTATTGTGCACACTATCATTAAGCGCCGTGTGTGCTATCATAAAATGTCTTGCGTGCTGTCATTAAATGTCGTGCACGCTCTCATTAATTACCATGTGCGCTGTCATTAAGCGCCGTGTGCGCTCTCATTAAATGTCGTGCACGCTCTCATTAATTACTGTGCGCACTCTCATTAAGCGCCGTGTGCGCTCTCATTAAGTGCCGTGTGCACTCTCATAAATTACCGCGCGTGCTATCATTAATTGCTGCATGTAATTTCATTTCTGTCACAGGTTTATCACATGAGCTTATACCACATGACTAGGGGTGGGAACTGCTAAAAATAGCGAATATCTATTATTGGGATGGTGTGCATATGGGTAGTTGTCCCATATCCCTTGGGGTACTATAGGACTATTATATATCAGCAGAAGCGTATTTGTAAGCAGAATCCGCCTGTAAAGGTTTCGTGATTCTAGCTTGACTGGTTGTGGAGATAATAGCAAAATACTCTGTTCTTTAAATAGAAATAGCGTAAATCTTGAATTTCTGCGCACCCAGGGCATATTTTCCCACGATCTAAAATGAAACCTGTACTTTGAATACATGTCTTTGAGATCAAATTAGAATAATGCTTATCGGAGTAGAATTGCTTATAGAATACTCTTATCAAATTAGAAATTGATTAGGCTCTAGTGCCTGAAATAATTGGAATATTGAAATGGACAAAAAGGGCCCTTTTGAAGCTCATGTTGCCCTTTTAGATCCTGAAGTAACTAATTGAACTCAGAATTTTACCTTATCTCATCCTACAAGAATTGTCGCAATATTTACGTTTCTATACCAATTGACCTACTTGATATTTTGGGGTAATCTCAATGTAGGTATCAATAGATGTTATTGAGAATTGAATCTTAAATTTGCGGGGTACCATCTTACTCTAATATAGCTAACTCAGAATAATGCCTCTAAGCACTTGTTCAAAGTATCTATATGCATACTTACCTACTTACTCTGCTATGTGAGATAGGTGCATGAACAAAATGGTTGGATAGTGAAATATCAATAAAGTAAAGCTCAAATTACTATATCCTCAAGATTTCTAATGTTGGTGCCTTACAGAATTGAGCAAGTAGGTAAGTATACATATAGGTATATTGAATAGGTGCTCGAGGTAGTAATTCTGAGTTAGCTATATTGGAGGTGGGTAATATCTTGCAAACTTAAAATTTGGATCTGAATAACTTTTTATTGATACCTACATTGAGATTACCCAAAATATCAAGTAGGTCAATTGGTATAGAAACGTAAATATTGCGACAATTCTTGTAGGATGAGATAAGGTAAAATTCTGAGTTCAATTAGTTACTTCAGGATCTAAAAGGGCAACATGAGCTTTAAAAGGGCCCTTTTTGTCCATTTCAATATTCCAATTATTTCAGGCACTAGAGCCTAATCAATTTCTAATTTGATAAGAGTATTCTATGAGCAATTCTACTCCGATAAGCATTATTCTAATTTGATCTCAAAGACATGTATTCAAAGTACAGGTTTCATTTTAGATCGTGGGAAAATATGCCCTGGGTGCGCAGAAATTCAAGATTTACGCTATTTCTATTTAAAGAACAGAGTATTTTGCTATTATCTCCACAACCAGTCAAGCTAGAATCACGAACCTTTACAGGCGGATTCTGCTTACAAATACGCTTCTGCTGATATATAATAGTCCTATAGTACCCCAAGGGATATGGGACAACTACCCATATGCACACCATCCCAATAATAGATATTCGCTATTTTTAGCAGTTCCCACCCCTAGTCATGTGGTATAAGCTCATGTGATAAACCTGTGACAGAAATGAAATTACATGCAGCAATTAATGATAGCACGCGCGGTAATTTATGAGAGTGCGCACGGTAATTAATGAGAGCATGCACGACATTTAATGAGAGCGCACACAGCGCTTAATGAGAGAGCACACGGTAATTAATGAAAGCGCGCACGACATTTAATGATAGTGCGCACAACATTCAATGAGAGCGCGCACGGTAATTAATGAGAGCATGCACGACATTTAATAACAGCACGCACGACATTTTATGATAGCACACACGGCGCTTAATGATAGTGTGCACAGTAATTAATGAGAGCATGCACAACATTTAATGAGAGCGCACACGGCGCTTAATGAGAGCGCGCATGGTAATTAATGAGAGCGCACACGACATTTAATGATAGTGCGCACGACATTTAATGAGAGCGCACACGGCGCTTAATGATAGTGTGCGCAGTAGTTAATGATAGTGTGCGCAGTAGTTAATGAGAGCATGCACAACATTTAATGAGAGCGCACACAGCGCTTAATGAGAGCGCACACGGCGCTTAATGATAGCGCGCACGGTAATTAATGAGAGCGCGCACAAAATTTAATAATAGCGCACACGGTAATTAATGAGAGCGCACACGGCACTTAATGATAGCGTGCACGGTAATTAATGAGAGCGTGCACGACATTTAATGATAGTATGCACGACATTTTATGATAGCACACACGGCGCTTAATGAGAGCGCATATGATATTTAATGAGTGCGCATGCAGTAATTAATGATAGTGCACACGGCGCCTATTGAAATCTCACATACGGCATTTAATGATAGTTCACGCAGTCATTAATGAGACCGCGCACGACATTTAATGAGAGCGCACACGGCAATTAATGAGCAGATATTTTAATGAGTGCGTACATGGCAACAAATAACAGTGCGCACACGGCAATTAATGAGTTTTACACGGCAAATAATGATTTTGCTCTCATAAATTCATACGGCACCAATCAAATAGTTGTGCTGGCATTTGCCGCTAGGAAATGATAAAAATGGCAGGTACCACTCCGATAGACTTCATTCAACGACGAATTCGTTACCATGTCGTACTCTTCCCATCTGATCCAGATGGACCAGCAGCTGTATCTCGTATTCTACGTACTCAACCTACGGAATGGGGAAGCACTCTCAACGATCAACTTACTCCTTCAATTTCTGATCTGCAATCTATGGCTGAACGAATGGCGGCTACACTGGAAAGCACCTGGCGACTAAGCGAGAACTTCAGAAAATTGTCTGACTCCAAAAGTTATTCAGGAGCTAGTCGCATCCGTTCCTTCTCGCGCAAACGTCAAGCCCTCAACGCCGGAGTCGAAAGTGATTCAGATTCGGAAGATGATGCTGAAAATGCTAAAGAAGTGCATGCTACTTCGTCTCGCCGCTCTGGGAATAATAGCGCCAACTCCCAACGCTCTAGAATTATCTTCCCTCATGGGAAACCAACGAAAGGACATGAATTTCCGCGCGATGATTCTGTAGTCAGCATTCGACCCCCCAATGGCTCTTGTTTTATCTGCTCTAGCCCGAAACATGTATATAGAGATTGTCCTCATCACGGACGTTTCACCGCTTTACGAGATGCCAGTCGTCGAACTAGACGTAGATCCAGCAGAAGAGGATGCCGTTAATCGAGAATATGTACAATCGCTGATGCAATCACAATCTAGTTCCTCGTATAAGGGCGACCCTTCGCCGGGCCCCATTCCTAAGACTGTCTTGAATGTAGAAACTTCTACACTGAAAAGTGCTGAACTCGGAGCGGAGAGTAATCCTCAAAATCGCAACACGAGGCGTCGTCTCCAGAGCGAACTCCTCAAAGCCCTAAAGAAAAGTGAATCTACATCAACGGGTATCCCGCGCAAGATTAAACGGAAGCAGTATTTCTCTCGAGACAATCTGCAGCCGCCGGAAGTCGATAATTCTCATTCTACAGAGCCTGTCATAGTACAAGCGATCAAAGGTAGAGCCCTTCCAGAAGGACTGGGTTCACTAGGATCTCGAGCCCTTCGAATGAAAGCCAGAGTCTCCTCTTTACAAGAAAAAACAATTGATGCCCGACTGGACTCCGGCGCGGACATAACGTTGATGTCGGAAGACTTTTACAATTCAATCCAAAATCTGCCGAAACTCAAAGAAGGACTAAGAATGAAATTATACCATCTTACGGGCAACGCCAAAGTGTTAGGCTATGTTCGTACTATTTTACTCGTCAGCGCAACCGATGGAACCATCATCAGCTTCGATCTCGAAGCTTATGTAGTAAGAGGAATGAGAGTCCCTTTGCTTCTAGGAGAGGACTTTCAAACTACCTACGAAATCGGTCTAGAACGCTGCGCTTCAGGAAAAACAGAGGTCAGAGTTGGCCGACGTTCTCCGCGAGTAATCGAAGCCTCTTCAGCATTAGACGAACCAGTAGGATTCGAAATTCGGCAAGCATTCACAATGCAATCCTTTGTTCGCTCCAAAGCCATTCGTCGAGGTAAAGCTAAGTCGAAGCCGGCTATCACCAATACTCCAGTACTAGCGGCCGACGACGCATTAATAAGCCCTGGTTGTGTGCATAATATTCGTGTCTCCGCCCCATTTGAAGGACGAAACGATTGGATCGTGGAGAAGGTTATCATAGGAACCGATACGGCTGACATACTAGCAGCCCCCACAACTTGGATAAATGCAAATCATCCCTATATTCCCATAGCTAACCCGAGCCCGAGGCCATGGTATATTAGAAAGGGAGACGTAGTAGGACACCTCGTCAACCCGGAACAATTAGACAACTCCGATGAAAGCACCCAAGATAAGATGGCGGCAGCGGCAGAAGCAATTCGAACGGTCATAGCTGGTACTCTCAGAGAACAAGACCTAGCTGCTTCCACTTCAGCGCCTCCCCCAAATGACGACCAGCTCGAGAATGATGAGAATTGGGGCCCAAAAACTTCAGCAGTACCACTAGATGACGTAGTAGGAGATATCTCCGAACTCGTGAATCTAGGACCTGATATCCCAACGGAAATTAAACCAAGACTACTAGCAGTCCTACGCGAGAATGAGGCTGCCTTCGGAGTAAATGGTCGTCTTGGGCATGTCAAAGCTCGAGTAGAGGTGCCTTTGCGAGATGATACAAGGCCCATTTCAGTTCCCATGTATGGCGCATCACCGGCTAAAAGAGAGATCATTGACAAGCAAGTTAACGCGTGGTTTGAAGCTGGAGTAATTGAACCCTCCGTGAGCCCATGGGGTTTCCCAGTCGTAGTCGTTTATAGAAACGGGAAACCACGGTTAGTGGTAGACTACCGGAAGCTCAACGCAATCACTATACCCGACGAATTTCCTATCCCTCGGCAAAACGAAATTATTCAAGCATTATCCGGGTCGCAAGTGCTTTCATCCTTCGATGCTTTAGCAGGATTCACGCAACTAGAAATGTCAGAAACAGATAAAGAGAAGACCGCCTTTCACTGCCACTTAGGCCTATGGCAATTCAGGAGAATGCCGTTTGGCCTGAGGAATGGTCCATCGATATTTCAACGAATCATGCAAGGAGTCCTATCGCCATTTTTATGGATCTTCGCCTTGGTATACATTGATGACATTGTAGTATTCAGCAAAAATTGGGACGAACACCTTGTTCATCTAGACAAGGTACTCAAGGCCATTACGAAAGCCGGAATCACTTTGTCTCCACCGAAATGTTTCGTTGGATACTCATCCATTTTACTTTTGGGACAAAAGGTTTCAAGGCTAGGGTTATCTACTCATGCAGAAAAAGTTGCCGCAATCCTGGACTTGAAGCGCCCGTCGTCGACATCCGAATTGCAAAAGTTTTTAGGCATGCTCGTTTACTTTTCGCAATACATTCCATTCTACTCCTTTATCGCTTCCCCATTATTCGCTCTGTTACGCAAAGGCACTCGATGGCATTGGTTACCGGAACATGATACTGCCTGGCAGCAAGCTAAAGATGCGCTGGCAGCTGCTCCCGTTCTAGGCCACCCTATCCCAAATAAACCTTATCGCCTGTACACTGACGCTTCGACGTGGCGCTGGGGCGAGTTTACAACAGATCCAACCTATCAAGATAGCGGATTTGAAAGGCACCCCCGTGTACGACAGGCTTTGGAAAGCCTGGGAAGCAAAAGGACCAGTTCCTTGCCTATTCACAACGTTACTACGTGAGGTACAGGAACTCTCAGAAGCGGACAATTGGGCAGAAAATTTTGAAGACACGATTGTCCACGTTGAACGAGTAATAGCCTACTGGAGCCGTACATTGAAACCTGCAGAACGAAACTACAGCGCTACCGAACGGGAAGCATTGGGAGCAAAAGAAGCTCTAGTTAAATTCCAACCATTCATCGAGGGCGAAAAAATAATCCTGGTAACGGATCACGCCGCACTGCAATGGGCCCGTGTCTATGAAAATGCGAATCGGAGACTGGCGGCGTGGGGGGCAGTGTTCGCTGCATACTCGGGTCTCAGAATTGTTCATCGACCCGGCAGAGTACATTCAAATGTGGACCCGCTATCCCGTTTACCCAGAATCCCACCGCACAGTTCTCCAATACGTGACGACTTGCTACCTATTGTTCAGGAGGAAGATAAGAGATCGTTAGCTCAACAGGCAGAAGACAGAACTTCGAATGCTCCAGCCCACAAAGCAGCCTTCGCTGTGTGGACATGGGAAGACGTGTTAGCCAAGGAGGCTCTTCCTGTTATGACCAGACGACAGAAAGCCCTTCTCGCGAACAATTCGGTCAAGGGAACCTTGAACGAAAGCCCAGTGAGATCTCAAACGAGCGCTGCTCCTATACCAGCTACAGAGTCGCCTCAAGAGACCATCATCAATAAAGACCTTCCTTTCCCCGAAAATGAATCATTGGACCTACCCAGCGGATTTCGAAAAACCACTAGGAACTCCGGAGGAAGACTGGGACCGCAAATCACATCTGCTTATATCAATGGATACGGAATTAATTTCCAAATTCGTCACTGGCTATTTAGAAGACCCATTCTTCAAGAGAAAATATCCAGCGGACGAAATCCCGAATGCAGATACCCTCCTCACTCCATCTCATTTCAAAAGAGCAGACGATGGTCTTCTATACTTCCTTGACGCTAGTTGGGCAACCCGGCTCTGTGTTCCTAAATCTCAAGTAAACTTCGTCCTCAAATGGATCCACGATTCTCCTTCCGAGAGTGCTCATGCTGGATACAAAAGATTTAGCGCTCGGCTGAGGGAACTCTTTTATTGGCCTAGTCTACTACAAGACGCGGAGGAATACTGTCAAACTTGTGATCCCTGCCAAAAGATAAAAGAATACCACGGAAAAAAGATGGGCGCTCTAAGACCAGCCCATATTCCTCTTCGACCCTTCGCCACTGTTTCTAGATCTAATCACTGGGCTGCCTCCTTCTGGTACAGCTAAATTCACAGCTGTATTAGTCATCGTCGACAAACTTACGAAGTTCGCTATCATCATTCCTACTCATAACGAATTGGATCGCGAAGGATTCGCTAAATTGTTTGTAGAAAGAGTCGCGAACACATTTGGCCTACCAGACCGAATCATCGCGGACAGGGACAAGCGATGGGCCACAGACTTCTGGAAGGCTGTCCTGTCGCATTACGGAGGAATTATGGCTCTATCCTCCTCGCATCACCCTCAGACGGACGGTCAAACTGAAGTCTTAAACGCCACTATCGAACGAATGCTTCGCGCTTACGTAGCGAAGGACAGGACCTCTTGGTCTGACTGGCTCAGCTCCTTTCTTTTGCATACAATTCCTCAGTGCATTCCTCTACAGCCCATTCCCCGAATCTATTACTTTTCGGATATAGCCCGCGTTTGACAACTAGCTCGATTTCCAAGGAAATAGACCCATCCTCGCGACCCTTCCTACCGAGCCAAAGAACTGAAGATTTCATTAACATACTGGAGGAAAAGCGCGGCTTGGCCAGAGACGCCTTAGCCCTAGCCCAAGAACGTCAAGCGAAAGCGTACAATAAAGGCCGACGTCGTGAAGATCTCATTGAAGTTGGAGATCTAGTCCTAATCAATCCCCATACTCTTAAGTTAGTCGAGACCGAAGGAACAGGGAAGAAGCTCGTACAACGCACGATAGGACCATTTGAAGTACTGGAAAAGGTTAACCCGGTAGTCTATCGCCTACGCCTCCCGATACCTATCCAATGCACCCAGTCTTCAATATCGTCATCTCAAGAAATATAGACAGTCTCCTGATAAATTCGGTGACCGAACTACGCTACCGCCAACCCGCGACTTTCTAGCTTCTCAAGAGTATGAAGTCGAAGCTATCATAGGACATCGTCTACTGGGCAGGAAACGAGGCAATCGACGCCAATTTCGAGTTCGCTGGGCGGGTTACGGCCCAGCTGATGACTCCTGGATTTCCGAATACGATCTACGAAATGCTCCGGAACTTAAACGAGAATATCTCAAGCTACATAACCTATGAAAGCCTTTGTCGAGAACTGGATCTTTTCTTTTAAAAATTTTTTTTCTTTAGTTACCGTTTCCATTTCTCTTCTTATTGTAATCAACTGTCTCCCTTCAACAAAATGATTAGTCAGATTCCGTATCGGGTCAAGTCACGCGTCAGCGATCAAAACCGATACGCATCGATCTCTTCAACTCTTACACTCGAACTATCTTCTTGTCGGACAGAGATCACTAGGCGGCTTTTCGAAGCTCCAGCAATCTCTCCGACTCACTCTACGGCGAAGGCACTAGTAACTGTTTAGGCAGTGACGGTAACCTTCTCGGAAAAGTGAAAACTTTTACCCTTCTACTACAATCTACTAAACCACTCTCAACGATGGATGCCGCAATGCACGACCGAGGAAGCCGGGTCTACGCCCTCTCGACCACTCGCTTGTACTCTATTGCGGTTATTTCACTCCACCGGTCATCTACTCTGCGATGAAATTTCTCCTTCCACCCTTCGAAGTGATTTCGTCTCGATTCGTTACAGTCGGTAGACGCGTGATAGAAATTTGGTCGCCAAACTCGATCCAAAACCCCTTTTACCAGGAATGAGGAACGACTCGTGTACACAAACCTACCAATCCCTCCTACGCTACGACGATGCGACGGACATGCTGGTCGATTCGACCCCACCGTATCCCCACAATATTTTGATCCCCTTCATCCATGGTTAGGGTATATCAAACGGCAGGCCGATTCTATATACCAACCGGAATTCTCTTCCCTTATGCAGGTTTGGGACCCTTCCGGACCAGGAAATCGAGGTTCCGTTCGAGTCGAGTTTCTCTTAGAACTGGGTACCAGAATACATAACGTTACGAGGCAAATGGAATCCAAGGCTTCCGTTACGCGCGTGGACCCAAGTTTATGGAACAACCGTCCTCGAATCGAACATGCGGCTCTGAGTAAATTACACGAGGACGAAATCTCATTCGACGACGCCATCGACTGCGTAGTAGCCGTACAAAGAAGCATTAAGATCATCGATGCGTGGACCCGTTTGGCAGAGTCTACCCTACGACCTTCGAATGACAATATGCGAATTCAACGTCGAAAAATACCGCCCGCCGATGACTCCCTAATAGGAATATGGCTTAATGGCATTGAGGAGGATGACGGCCTTAAGATGCTATATTCCGGAGTACCCTGCTTTATTGTCAATGAAGCGGAAGGGGAAGAGGATAGAGAAAGGGCCGCCTCTGCTCATCGGGCCATCAATTTGGTTAACGGTACTCCCGTAGCGTTATACAATACCTCGACTTACCAATTCGATCAAGCGGTTCTCCAGGCTGGAAGTATGCTTCGCGAACTGGACACCTGGGAAGTTGGTATGGCAGATTCCGTCCCTCCCTCGACCTACGCGGAACGGTGCAGAGCTTCCCCTTTGGCTCAAGGAGCTAGCGCTAGTGGTTACCAGGATCCCAGGAGCAACGATTTCCCTGCCAGGCGCCTCGCTGCTGCCCCGTTAGTAGAACGAGACGGCGAAATAATACCTCCCCCCGTAGTCAAACCAGGCAAGGGCAAATGGACGCATTGGACGCAGGATGTTCTAGCCGATAATTCCACCATGAGCATGGAGAAATTGGGCGCCAACCGCAAAGACGAGCAAGGGGAATTTCGCTACTACGATCGCGAAAATCTACGTTATCTTCATTTCGATTCGCAGATATCAATTCCCAGCGCCTACAAAGCTGATACGGCGATCTACGGGTTACCGGTCCCTCCAGTAGAATTCGTAATTCGCCAACAAAACCAAACGCTAGTAAATCAGAAGGCATCTCGGTGGATGTACCTACAGGAACGACCTAATACCCGAGACATAGGAGCCGTATACTCATCGTCTCGACGCGAAAAAGAAGCGGAAATATTGCCTCGCCGCCAACGCTCTCCTTCTCCTCTGCATCGACCCGCTACTCCTCGTCGTCATCCTGCTAGCCCTCCTCGTCAACCTGTCACTCCTCCTCGTCAACCTGTCACTCCTCCTCGTCGCTCAGCCACTCCTCGCCGCCCAGTCTCTCCTCCTCGTCGCTCAGCCACTCCTCGCCGTCCAGTCTCTCCTCCTCGTCGCCTGGCTTCTCCTCGCCGCCCAGCCTCTCCTCTACGCCGCCCGGCCTCTTCGTCTCATCGCCCCGCTAGCCCCTCTCGAATCCGCGAATCCAAAGGCAAAGGAGTGATAAGAAACCGCTCCCCATTTGGCGAACGCTTCAGACCCTTCGAGAATCGTAGACCGCGCGGAGATTTCTATCGTCCACCGGAGAACTACCAGCCCCAACGCGAACGTTACAAAAGGTCTCGAGAACGCGACTCCTCTAGCGAAGAAAGATTCAGCAATAGGCGTTATCAGAAAACAGCCGAGTTTAAATTACGTGAACGCAATTCTGGAGCCAGATCCTCGTCCAGAGGCCGTAGCTACAATCGATCGCCGTTGCATCGACCCCGTTCGCCCTCTCGTCAACGCTCTTCTTCCTATCAACGAGGACGGTCGCCCTACCCTGGTTATAGTGCATCTTATCGCGAACAATCTTTTTCACGTCAGTTATCCCGTTCGCCCTCCCGACATTTTTCACGCTCGGCTTCTCCAATGGCTGAAGACGAAAGGTGGGAAACTATACCCGAGCACATCCTACACGACCGACAACCAGAAACCTCTCTGATAGTCTCGCAAGCGCACTCCGGAAGGATCACCTATACCCCTGCGGCTGCTTCCTCCTCGTCAACGGCGATGGTTCCCCTAGACCCTACTAGATCTACGGGCGCACAACTCGATGTTCTTCAAGAAGTATTCCCAGAAACTAATGTTGCCCCAGTAGCTGTTTCTAGAGTGCCGGAAGAGGAAGCTCAACACTCTACTCTTGTCATATGGAACCTTCCCCCTTTCTTTATCTGGGAACATGTTATCGCTTGGATCAAGCGCATGTTGCCTTTAGCTGGCAACCCTATTCTTGAAAGAGTATTGCGCACCAATGAATCTGGACATCAAGTATTCTGGTTGAAATTCCGCTCTATTGCTTATGCCATGAGCTTCCGAGGACTGGTTGCATCGCGCGATATCATCGAGAATGGATACCTAATTCGCTGTGACTTCATCCAAGGAGTAGACTATGCTGGCGCTAATGGTCGCTCCACGGACTTTTGGAACCCCCGCTCGGACACGCTTTCGAATGATCGCGCCTTACCCGCTCCATTTTCAGATGTTTTAGGACCACCCTCTGTAGGCAGACCATCCTTACTCGCTCGACTCGGTTTACTCCCAGACCCAAATTCAGTTGTAATACTTTCAAAAGCGCAACGTCGTCGTCTCCGCAAACGTAATGGCACTTAGGGACCTGCAGACGGGGGGGCTCTGTGATGCCGGAGCATCGATCTACGTCCGCAGAACCCTATAGTTTAGTATTTTGTTATTCTTGATCACTTTGAAGAGTAGTGTCACGTGATCCCTTAGTCTACGTATACACTATGTTATCCCACGCATTACTCTTCATTCATTGATATATACACCTTTTGTCGCGCTCTCCGCGCCCCCGAGAGACTCCTCTACCCTCGCCGGCTGAGCATACCTGTAACTGCTCCCCTATCGAGGGTAACACGATCTCTCGGCCTAGAGTTACAACGCCGGTACCTAGACAGGAGGTCGATCTCGCAATCCCTCCTTGCTACTCTCTCAACACTTCCGCACACCCGAAGTCCCTCGTTCGCAAGGCATCACAATCTCGGACTAGAGATCGATCAGCGGATTCGTCCCTGTTGCACCACCAAGAAATCTGAATCAAAATCCACATATACCCACAAAAGCATAAGGTTTTTTTATTTAAGTTTTCTATGTCTTTTTCAGTCTTATATCGTTGTTTACATTAGATGCCAATCTCTACAAAACCCAAAACGCGCAAAAATCGCGAAAGAAAAGCTACCGACAAACAACTCACCAATAGTTGGACGTCGTTCGAGCAATATTCGTTCCTGATGAAACATTATCCTGAATATAAACAGATTCATGACTCACCTAAGCCGAAATACGGGATATTTTGGGTGCAAGCTAAAGAAGCGTGGTTCAAAGCTTTCCCAGAAATCAAAACCTTGTTCCCTGCCGTTACCTCCGAGAAGGATCTGGATCGCGATCAATGCACCCAACTGGGCAACGCAATTGAAAAACGCATTGCGGTGCGTCTCATTTTCTGTTCGTATTCAGGATGTGTACTCACCTCATTCGCTGTAGCAAATAAAAACTTGGTTTCGATGGAAGGCCAGCCAAGAAATTCACGTAGGCGGAAGACAAGGACGCAGACGCCAAGCTTCACCTGCGCCAAAGCCCCGGGCAGCTACACGTGCACTGAAGCCCGTCGAAATGTATTCAAAATCGGACAAAAAACGTTACAAAGCCAAAATACGCCCTTGAGCCAAACAGCTCGCCAAGGAGATGCTCAAGGTAAATGGCGGAACGATGCCACGCGGAGGTTACCTTGTTTGTGCTCGGCAGGCGGCGGATGAGGCTTATGCAGCGGAGAGCGAGGAAGTGAAAGCGCAAATAGCAGATATGATCGTGGAAGAGGCCAGAATTAAGCGCGAGAATGAGGAGATTTTGGAAAACACTGCGCGCACCCCGAAGCAGTATCTCCAGTAAGTACTAAATTATTTCTACGAGGTCTCTACTGATTAAATTACTTGGTAAAGCGCTATAGAGAGTGTAAAAGAGTCTCTCGGGGATGCTCTTGATTTGCTTGCGAAACGAACAGGATGGTCGTTTAGCGTTCTTATGGGAGGCCCCCAGCCCAACGCAAACGGCAAAATTTCCGTAGCGAGGTACACAAATTTCTTCTGTCATTGGGTCGTCTTTTCTGATCTACTTTTCTAGCTTTCACGTGGGGAATACACCGGTGGAGTCTAACTTCAGCACGACCAAGAATTTCAATAAACACTGCATGGATTCATATACAATTTTTTTGGAAGATACATATTGTCAGTAGATGTTACGCTGAAAGCTTGCGATTCTGATCTCCTATATTTAGCCGAGGCGGATAGGGAAGCTGCGACGATTATATCGTCTGGCGATGGCGATGATAACGCAGATGAGTCGGACTTTTCAGATGAGTCAGACACGAGCGATGATGAAGATGAGGACAACGAGGAAGATATCAAGGAGCAGTTGAAAGGCGCCGGTAAATCTTTTTTTTTCTTGTTTGTTTTCGGGGAAGTGACACCGTGACATCGTCCTTAGTGCACGCTATCCGTTCCGTATCTCCCCAACTCCCATCATCAATCTTCAAACCTGAGCACGATGCAGAGAAAGCGCAAACTACGGTGAGTAGCTATGTTTCTGGACAGGTAAGGCTTTCGTTAAAACTGAATACAGGCTACTCCGAACATTGCGGGTGGGATGGGTGGAAATGAGTTCATCGGGCGCAGTAGTGCGACACCTCTCACAGATAGGCAGTCTGTCGGATATGTACATGGTGGAAGGATGCCTGGCTCTGGCAGCCACGATTCTGCAGTGAGTCTGTCTAGTCTACATGGCGAACTCCTGCTTATAGTGTAATCTAGATGAACCACATTGAGAGGGGGCACTTCGCGTTAAGCTTCCAGCAGGCCGAGCCGAACATTGCAGGTGGGATGGCCCGGATGGGTGTGAATGGATCTGTTGAGCGCAGTGGTGCATCACCTCTCGCAAACAATCAGTCCGGCGGATACGGACACGGTGGAAGGATGCCTGGATTGGGCGGTCAGAATTCTATGGTGAGTATCTGTTTTACGTGTCGAACTACTACTTATGGTGCAATCCAGATGAACCCCACTGAGGGAGGTCGCTTCGCGTCAAGCACTGGGGAGACTGAGCTGCGCATGGGCCAGACGAATGGTTACGCCGCCAATTATAACGGTTCGTTCACCTTGATTTCCGACTGTGGGATGCAAACTAAATGTTTTCACCCAGGCTACAAAATGAATGCCCCCAGCAGTGACTCGAGCAGGGTAGCCAATGGGGATATGCATAATGGTATGTCATATTTCTTTGTTCAACTGAGAATAACATTTTAACGACCAACATTCATGTAGCCAATTCAAACTCTCAGCTGAATGCATCGGCTGGTCCCTGGAATTTTGACCATGTCATTAAGTCGTTTGGCGGGTCCAGTCACATTCCCAATGAGCACAACGCGAAAATGTATGCGGCGCTCAATGACTTGGACTCGCATTTGTTCAATGGGACGGATGGTTTCCACGACGACGACAGTTCGCAGGGATATGTTCCTCCAACACCATTCATACTTCCCCAGGCCAATCGAGACAATGCTGCGCTCGTCCAGCCCAACAACTCTTCGCTCGCTAACAACTCTACTCTCGCCGACAATCCTTCCCTCCCACACACTCCCCTGACAGGTGTTTTGGCTGACCCACCATCTCAGCCAAATGCCCCTATTCTCTCCCTCTCTGTTTCGGGACCTCTTGCCTCCAGACTTGCGAACAAAAGGCCTGCACTGCAAGAGGTGACGGAGTCGCAGAATGAGGATGAGAACATCACGAAGGATGCTCCGGAGAGGCGCGCCTCAGCACGTCAAAGCAAGCCGTCGAAGCGCAACAACTTGCTGAATAAGATTGGTGAGAATGCAAAGCCCCCTGTGCCAGCCTCGGGAACCTCGGGAAAAGAGAACATTCCACCCTCTGAGCCTCCTTCTTGGGTACTGCTTGCGGAGGCGCACTTCCTCTTGCGAGATCTCGGCGAGGACTGGAAGGAATGTGTCAAGGCGTGGTTCGGAGTGGAGAGGAAGTCCAATTTTAGTGAAGCGAAGGTAAGTCAGCCATGTTTTTTGAGCAGAGAATCGTTCCTGATTTTTTTTTTTTCAGTCTGCTTTGCCTGGTAAATCATTTCGTCCAGAGGAATGGATGAAATGGGCCGCCAAGACGCGCAATGGGGCTCGGCCATACGATGCTATCCCTTATATCGAACATTCCGCAGAGTTCGGTAAAGCAGTTATGAAGTGGTGGTACGAGATGCAACCAGAATTCCGCAAACAGGGCGGGGAGCTGCCCGCTCCGTTATATGTCGCCGATGATGACTCGCTCTGGGATCCGCTCAGGAAGAGTGGTCCCAATGGTCTGATTACTGTCATGACCATGGTTGCTTGGTGGGGCCGGTCCACTTTGGACCGTACGGAGTATCAGGTAGACAGCTCGAACCAGTGGCACGCCATAGTCATCGACATCACCAAATGTCTGCGCGTGATCTACGATACGACGACTGTCGGCGCAAAGAAACGTAAATTGCCCATGGACAAGGAAAGCATCGCCAAACGGTATGTCAACATTTTGCCTGTTTTCTTATACTCTGCTGATGTTTCGAGGAATGATAGTCCTCGTTTATGATCATTTTCTGTTCCTTTTCTTGCTGTTCCTCGTCTCCCAAATTTTTGTAAAAGAAATCTATTGAAAGTGATTTTTTGTTATGTTTACGCGCTATCTGTCAGCTATATTACTGATTGTACTAGTTCATGTATGTTTTCCGTCATAAATCAGATCACTTCTTGGCTTCAGTGACTGTTCGACGCATTGAAGAGGGATCTGACTATATTATTGCATCACTTGTGAAGAAGCGGCTGGCTGGTGGGAGGAGGCGGAGAGGCTTGCAACAATATTATTGCACAACTACACTAGTACTGATTAAAGATATTCAATAAATAGGGACAGGTCCTTCTATATGCGGTGATAGAATCAATGGATTAATGAAGCAGGGTTTTCATTCTTTAAGGATAATATGAATAAGGCTGTTTCATTGTATTCATCAATACTGGACAGTTCATTACTGCTGGATCATTCATTAATTCATTACTTTGGAGATTCATTGCTATGCAGAATAATCATTAGGTCGGGGATTCATTACTGCTTTGAATATTCATTATTTTTGGGATTTGTTACTATTTGGAATATTCATTATTTTGGGGATTCATTACTATTTGGAATAATCATTACATTGGGGATTCATTACTGCTTGGAATAATCATTATGTCAGGGATTTATTACCATATGGAATAATCATTACATCAGGGATTCATTACTGCGTGGAATATTCATTACATTGGGAATTCATTAATGGGCAGAATATTCATTGCATTGGGGATTTATTACTGGGCAAAATATTCATTGCATCAGGGATTCATTACTGGGCAGAATATTTATTGCGTCGGGGATTCATTACCATAATCATTGCATTGGGAATTCATTACTGGGCGGAATATTCATTGCATCGGGGATTCATTACCATACAGAATAATCATTGCATCGGATTCATTACTCGAATAATCATTGCACGGGATTCATTACTTCATCTTCATATTCATTCATGGTATTCATTACTGTCTGGAATTATTCATTCCTCAGGTATTCATTACTATGCAGAATATTCATTGTGCAGGGCACTTCATTATCTGCAGGGTTTTCATTACTAATGGATGATTATCTATACCTCTGATAGCACTCACATGACTATATAGATAATCTAATCATATTCCAGGGGTGGGAATTTCTAAAAATAGCCAATATCTATTTATGCAGGGGGTGCATTGTGCAGTTGGTCCGCTTCCTTTGGGGGAATATAGGACTATTATATATCAGCAGAACCGGAATGTTAATCTGAATCTACCTGTAAAGGTTTCATAGCTCTAGCTACACTGGTTGCGAGATAATGGCAATATACTCTGTTCTTTAAATAGAATTAGCGTAAATTGTGAATTTCTGGGCGGCTAGGGCATATATTCCCACGATCTAAATTAAAACCTGTGCCTTTAATATGTATCTATGTGTTCCAATTGGAATAATGCTTATCAGATTACAATTGCTTATGGAATACTCTTATCAAATTAAAAATTGATTAGGCTCTAGCACCTGTTATATTTGGAATATTGAAACAATCAAAATGTCCCTTTTAGAGCTCATTATGGTCTTCTAGATCTCCAAGTATCTCTTAGATTAGTCAACTTTTTCATATACCACATTACGGTAAATGTCGAAATATTTACGCTGCTGTACTGATTGACCTACTTGATATTTTGGTTAATCTCAATGTAGGTATCAATAAAAAGTTATTTAGAATCAAAACTTAAGTTTGCAGGGTACCCACTTTACTCCAATATAGCCAACTCAGAATCACTCCTCTGAGCACTTGGTCAATGTACCTATATCCATACTGACCCACTTTGGACAATTCTGTATGGTGCTAACATTGAAAATCTTGAGGATGTTGTCATTTGAGCTTTACCTTATTGATACTTTATTACCAAACTATTTTGTTCATGCAGCTAGCTCACATAAGCAGAAAGTGGGTAAGTGTACTTATAGGTACATCGACCAAGTGCTCAGAGGAGTGATTCTGAGTTGGCTATATTGGAGTAAAGTGGGTACCCTGCAAACTTAAGTTTTGGATTCTAAATAACTTTTTATTGATACCTACATTGAGATTAACCAAAATATCAAGTAGGTCAATCGTACAGCAGCGTAAATATTTCGACATTTACCGTAATGTGGTATATGAAAAAGTTGACTAATCTAAGAGATACTTGGAGATCTAGAAGACCATAATGAGCTCTAAAAGGGACCATTTGATTGTTTCAATATTCCAAATATAACAGGTGCTAGAGCCTAATCAATTTTTAATTTGATAAGAGTATTCCATAAGCAATTGTAATCATAAGCATTATTCCAATTGGAACACATAGATACATATTAAAGGCACAGGTTTTAATTTAGATCGTGGGAATATATGCCCTAGCCGCCCAGAAATTCACAATTTACGCTAATTCTATTTAAAGAACAGAGTATATTGCCATTATCTCCGCAACCAGTGTAGCTAGAGCTATGAAACCTTTACAGGTAGATTCAGATTAACATTCCGGTTCTGCTGATATATAATAGTCCTATATTCCCCCAAAGGAAGCGGACCAACTGCACAATGCACCCACTGCATAAATAGATATTGGCTATTTTTAGAAATTCCCACCCCTGGAATATGATTAGATTATCTATATAGTCATGTGAGTGCTATCAGAGGTATAGATAATCATCCATTAGTAATGAAAACCCTGCAAATAATGAAGTGCCCTGCACAATGAATATTCTGCATAGTAATGAATACCTGAGGTAATAAATAATTCCAGACAGTAATGAATACCCAAGGTAATGAATACCTGAAGTAATGGAAGAGTAATGAATCCCTGATGCAATGATTATTCTGTATGGTAATGAATTTCCCGATGCAATGATTATTCTGTATGGTAATGAATCCCCGATGCAATGAATATTCCGCCCAGTAATGAATTCCCAATGCAATGATTATGGTAATGAATCCCCGACGCAATAAATATTCTGCCCAGTAATGAATCCCTGATGCAATGAATATTTTGCCCAGTAATAAATCCCCAATGCAATGAATATTCTGCCCATTAATGAATTCCCAATGTAATGAATATTCCACGCAGTAATGAATCCCTGATGTAATGATTATTCCATATGGTAATAAATCCCTGACATAATGATTATTCCAAGCAGTAATGAATCCCCAATGTAATGATTATTCCAAATAGTAATGAATCCCCAAAATAATGAATATTCCAAATAGTAACAAATCCCAAAAATAATGAATATTCAAAGCAGTAATGAATCCCCAACCTAATGATTATTTTGCATAGCAATGAATCTCCAAAGTAATGAATTAATGAATGATCCAGCAGTAATGAACTGTCCAGTATTGATGAATACAATGAAACAGCCTTATTTATATTATCCTTAAAGAATGAAAACCCTGCTTCATTAATCCATGGATTCTATCACCGCATATAGAAGGACCTGTCCCTATTTATTGATTAAAGTTGTCACTACCACTCACAACTAAGAAGCAGTGGGAGGGGTAAGGCAATAATGCTCAACAAATTTTATTGCACCACTCCGCGAGGGACGGGCGGGGCACTCGGGTTGATGCACAACAAAAATTATTGCACCATTTTGACGGGGCGCGGCGGGGGAGAGGAAGGCGGTCAGATTGATGCACAACAGAAAGTATTGCACAACTTTGACGGGGCGCGGCGGGGGAGGGTGGGAGCGCTCAGATTGATGCACAACGGAAAGTATTGCACAACTTTGACGGGGCGCGGCGGGCGCCCAGATTGATGCACAACAGAAAGTATTGCACAACTTTGACGGGGCGCAGCGGGGCGCAGCGGGGGAGAGGAAGGTGGTCAGATTGATGCGCAACGGAAAGTATTGCACAACTTCGACGGGGGCGCGGCGGGGCGCGGTGGGAGCGCCCAGATTGATGCACAACACAAAGTATTGCACCATTTTGACGGGGCGCGGCGGGGGAGGGGAAGGCGGTCAGATTGATGCACAACAGAAAGTATTGCACAACTAGAGGAGGCGGCGTGGCGGCGCATCAATGTGAGGCGGGATGCGCGCGCACGGATATAAATAACAAGGAAGGACCCCGAAAAGCAGCGTGAGGGAAAGCGGAGACGTGTTGCACAACTTACCAGTGATTCAGTATTGCACTAGTGTTGAGGCAGAGGCCCAGGAGAGGGGAGAGGAGTATGTATTGCACCACTCTAGGGACTGTAATGGATTATTGCAACACAAGAATACTACAATTGTAATGGATTGTTGCACAAGAATGGCTTATACGGCTGGGGAATGACAAATTTTGCGTCTATCTTGTCCTTGAGCCACGCTGATTTTTAGACAAGTTAAAAATAGATAGCAGCTAGTATGCACCGGTATAGACGTACCAGCAGCCTTTGGACCACCCCTTTGAATGGTTCTGCATGTTTCTTCAAAGTCTGGAAGGGGTTCAGACGAGCTGAGGCTATACATGGCAGATGCAACCTCAGTTGATACTGAACCTCCAAGTTCATGAATGTTTCTCTTAAAGTGGACAGTGCAGAGTCGAAAGAAACGGCAAAGGTGATCATAAGGAGAAAGGTCCTTCAAACGTCTAGATATTTCAATAGCACAATTTTTGCTGCTGTTTTCGCATAGCTTCCGACAAAACATGCCTACACCTGAAGAACAAATGAGCACAATATTTTCCACTCAGAAATCATATTCAACTAACCAAGGGCTTGACCTTTGTGCGCATCAGCAATCCATGTTCAAAATCCAGTTCCGTGAATGTGAAAAAAGCGAACAGGGCTCCCTGTATCTGCCTCTGCAATCTCGAAAATACGTGTAAGGAGAATTAAGTGTGCACTTGCAGACTGAGAGGTTGTGAAGGCTCGTGCTCCAACAATAGCTAAACGGAGGCAGTACATAGTAATTAGTTTGTTTCAAAGCTCAAAAGTGACTCAATGCTTACATTTCATATGAATTGACTCCCAACTTTCAATTTCAAATTCCTGCCATTTACCGTGGACACGCTTGAAGGACGTGTCAATAGATATGTGTGATGCATTCATTAGATGACCAGACATTGCTTTCGACATGCAGACAACCAGCTCGAAAAGTTGATTGTTTTCAATTTGATGTGTTTCAACGCAACGCACGTATTGTTCATCCGGCGGAAGTGACTTATGAAGTTGAAAAAGCAGTAAAGCACCTGTAATATGCGAGATAGTTGAGCAATAGCATAGAAGAAAGTAAATGTAATTCCTTACCTTTATATCCAGTTCCATCTGGGAAGCGTTCACTGCGAAGTTCCATAATAATTCGGCGGACATGGTCAAGGTTTCCCATCGACGGATGTAAATCAGATAAGCAAGGGTCAATTGTTCCACTCCACTGCAGATGTGCTCGTAAACCACGAATAAAGCCCGAATCAATCATGATTTTGCGAGGAGTAGCATCTGCAAGTTGCCACTCAAGCTCAAGAAGCAAAGTTTTGAAGATATCAGTAATTATTGGAGGTGTTTTCACTGGGAATGGGTCGTTGTGATTGTGCTTTCCACGGCAGACAATTACAATAAATGGACAATGCTGGAGGTCATTCGGCGTGTAGACCGAGAAAGAGACAGGACAGCTATTTTCTTGCTGTAGATGTCCACGTGAAAGGACACCATGCGCGTCTCGGTGCCAATGAGCTTCAAATCGCAATTTAGTCTGATAATTTCAATATTTGGAAGTCAGAATACCTACGACAAAGTTGCTTTCGTTCTGAAGGGGCTGCCGCGAAAGAACACATAGTTAATGGCCCATATCCTTCATTCATCGCTTGCATTTCAAACTGCTGAATAGCTGCATCATCATTCCCAAAGAGTGCAGTCAAATAGGCGATGTCAAAATCTTGCAAATTCGCAAAACAAGATGCGAAAAATTGTCTTTTCCATGAAACTCACACCTGTTGATTGAATTAGGATCTAAGATACTGCACCAACTTTAGCAGACTCGCGTACCGTAGGTATGGGTGCCCAGAGTGATTGTAAGACAATACAAGTTTTCCCTTACAGTTCACGGAAGGAGGAATAGTAAAGCTATTAGTAGACGTGAGTTCAGCATCAAACTCGCATGGAACATCAATGCCCGACTCATGGAGAGCAAGGCCGCAACATGTATTTGAAGCAACTGCAAAGAATGAGAGTGTTTTCATGAAGACAATCTCACGCGATGTAACCACCACTGGACGGTTGTAGGCTGGGCAGTAGCGCTCGCAGACCTTCAAACCACCACCTTGAGGATAGTGAAATCAGCAACGTAGAAATGTCAATAAAATAATAACCTTACAGCTCGCTTTAAATTTTTGACAGTCCATAGGGCGTCCTTGTGAATCGGAAAGTAATGAACCACAAAGTACATTGTTTTCGCCACCATGAGTACCCCCCAATGAATATTGTATGTTGTATTTTGGATGATAGACATGGCCTGGATCAATAGCGAACCGGTGGACGGTGATTCCAGTTGCGTTGGACGAACATTCTGGATATTCAACAAGTGCCCCTAATTGATGCTCAGCAATCGCATCTGCAATGCATTTCCTGTTGATGATATGTCGTCGAGCAGCTCGTTCTTCAGCCGTGAAAGGGCGAGTAGGAGATGGTTGTTGGCGCCAATTCAAATTGGCCTCTGTGAGAGGAACTTGCATATTAGCGCAAGCAGACAACGAGAGTGGAATCTGGATATCATACCTTGGTATATAGATGCGTGTACTGCATGCTTCACCACAAGTTTCTTTCAGACATAGAATATGAGATTCCTACTATAGAAGGTGCCAGATCATTTTACGCTATGATAGAAGAAACAATTCAGTGTTCAGTGCGCATCCAATTAAATGGAGAATCTAGGAGGATCAAGACACGAAGATCCACTAATAACGAAGTACAGAACATACCATACATGGGACATCCTGAAAGCAGCAACGAAAAACATTTAAAAGGCTAAGGGAACAGTGAACGAACATTAGTTTTTTTTGCACCATGCTTGGACTATTTGACGAACTTGCCTTAATCCAATGCAAGAGCACTGAGCTCGTTGTGTGGAGTACTCTAGTGATGCAACTTGTTACAATCGCCTAGTACGTCCTCTTGTTTTTAATTCAGCTGATGCACAAACTGACTTTACACAAGCCCCGTCACTCTCGCCGGACATCGCGTGGAACCCAAAGGCTTTCGAGACTGGTTGATACACAGAGGCCTTCATTTGGCCTGTTTTTGTGTTGCTGCAGCTCCTGCAGGCCAGACATGCTCTTGTCGCATTGTTGCTTCCCTTGATGAAAACGTCTATGCCCTCTGCGCCCACTACCCTACCAAGTGCAACTTCTTCAGTACGTGTCGCAGTGGATGGACTGATAGAGAAATTTACTAACAATATTGATTCTAGTACACATAAATGCAATCTATGGTACTGCAACTCTAGAGTCGCGCTATTATAATTTGCCAACAATGAGTAAGTGGATTCAACTACTTTGAACACGAGACTTACTTGTATGCTTAGAAACAAATGCAGTGCCCGACATGGCATCCCTTCGCAAGCAGTTTATGGAATGCATGGATGGAAGCCCAACTATGCTGAATGAACGATCCCCGTATTTTGAGGGGTATTGCGGCGAACACGTCTCCCAGTATCCTGGCACAGTGCAGTCTAATGGAGGGACCCTTCCTGGAAATGGGGATATGATTAAACAAGGTAAAGTGATTATCATTCAGATAAATATAACATACTGATGACCCGCCAGCCAAAAAACAGTCGCCTTTACGGGCGCCGCAATTGTACGACAGCTACGGTGTGCGGTACAACCCCATGGACAAGGGTAAAGGCCGCCCAAAGAAAGTTGGTGTCCTAGAGTTTCTCGTCAATCCATCCTCTGTAGCAGCAGACAAAGAATACTTCATGGAGCCGACAGCAGGACCATCCAACGCCGACACCGGAAACTCGGACAATCTCTCAGTTCTTTCGCGCACTGACTTGAACTTGTTGGAAACATTGAAGCGGGGTGATGGCATATCTGCATGGGAGCGAGATGGATTTTTTGAGACCTGTGATAAATGCCGCTTGGTCTTCGTTGTGAGCGCTATCCGGGCGCACGTTAGAGGATGCCAGGGTTGACTCTGTGGTGCATTTTCTTCATAGTATTGCAAAGATGGTGATATATACATGGTTAGCTACTACTGAAAAGATATCAGATTTGTGGAATAGCTGAATCATGAGTGTAACATACCGGGTACGACAACAAGTCACGACGCCATTGATACTAGACTAGTGACTGAAGATGAGCAAAATATCCCCAGTATAAGCAGTTGAAAGCACACCTATCATCAATCAAGTAGCCCAAAATAAGATAGAGAACAAGTTAAGGAGGTCATGAAGGGGGAAATGCAAAAGATATGGGATGGAGGAGTGCGGCCGTCAGAGGGCACAGGCAAGATGGGTGCTAGTCTCCCGTAGGCAGACTCCAAAATGCACAGCCGTTGATGATAAGTCGATCAACTTGGCATTCGGAGATGGGTGCGCGAACTCATCCGAGTCATCGGAGTCAGAGCCGAACTCGAACCAACCTGGTCACGTGCCATCAGTTGGATCGAATAGTAACGAGATACTGCCCACTGCCCTGAAGCTGCTGAAGTTTCGCATGTTAATTCTATGAACGCTCCCTTAATAATGCACAGGTTCCCGCTGATCTCTGTTTAAGCTTATAGCAGCAACGGTATCTGCTTTGCCTGTCTGCAGAAAAGACATCCACCATAAATCCACCTAGTACATGGAATACATTCTTTTTGGATAAGCGTAGGTACCAACAAAAACGTGCCAGTCCCACGAGATCGATGGAATTCGACCGAAGTGGATAATTCTATTGGGAAACCCCCTTTCCCGATAAGCTTGGGGTTTCCCAATCCTAGCAATTTGACAGGGTCTCGATTCTATTAATTACGCCGAACATGCCGTAGAGTCGGAACTTCGGCAGGGCTTGGGGTCCTGCTGACCATTCCTGCATGGTAATTGACGTCTGTAGGACGAGGGATGTAAGTGTTAGAGCTGAAATATATATGGAGGTATATGTGGTGTAATATCAATGTAAACCTACATTTTCTAAAATCTCTGAGGCGTTTTCGAGCAGTAATAAAGCAGAGAGTAGGCGGAGACGGTTGGCATTGAGTGGCTATACATTCACACGGTGGCCGAGTAGACCTCTACAATGAGTGCCCGAAACGTGCACAAGTAATCTCTGAGCCATGAAAGCGGATGTAATATATTATGTATATGTATATCTATGCAGGAAAATTGTTTTCGTGTCCGTAGGACATTCACTGTCTAATATGTGCATGAATTTCTGCATAGCCCTGTTTAGCGCGGCTTCAGCGTATGTCAACCCAAAATGTCATGGTCATTCCATTGTCTTTTGGCATAAGGCATGTAATCATGTTGATAAATATGAATAATTCTTATTCATAGAGATCTGGTTCGTGTAGGAGGTGCTACGATGAGATTGAGGCGCATGAGAGGCGCATGATGGCGTCTGCCGGACACCTGCCGTGGAATATCACGCGGCACGGCGGCACATTTGATGAGTGGGACCGGGCTTCCCAATAACCAAGCTGGGAAACCCCAGGCTTACCGGGAAAGGGGGTTTCCCAATAGAATTATCCGACCGAAGTCCCTTGAACTTTAACTTTATCACTTGAATCTTCGCTGATGACAATATCGTCCTCCACAACTTTCACCAACCTTGCTCTACGATTTTTCCAGCCGTGTGTCCTACGCAAGTGCATGCATGCCCGTGAGGCAGTGCTGCTTATATTTCGAAATGCACGATCGAGCCCAACCTCGAATGCAGCCTGTATAATGACGTCATACCCAACAAAGCCTCGATCCAGGCGAAACACAGCGCTATAAAAGAGGCAGCGGTGCGCTGAAAGTTCCACCTACAAATTCCACATCATGTCTGCTCACGAAAACATACAACTGCCCTCTTACGATGCTGTGGTGCCTCGCAAAAACATACAACTGCCGCCTTACGATGCTGGGCACGACCACGCCACGCGCGCGAAGCCTTCGGTTTGGAAGCGATTCAAGGCATGGGTTTACGAAGTCTGGATAAACCTTCCCTGGTATCGTGCGCCTCCCTATCCAAGGGGCCCTTGGGAATCGAATTACGGGTTCAGGCCAATACCTAAAAGGTACAGACCTACGGCATATCATCCGCGTTTCCTGACCTGACATACCTTTTATAGTAAACTGCCTTAACGGACGAAGTCGACAGGGCGAGTTTCATTCAAAACATGCTTGCAACTCGCAAATGCGACACTGGCAATTGCAGCTGTCACGTAAGGTTCGCGAAATGACCTGCAAGGCGATCTTAATTTCGTATAACTCATCATGTATCGGCACAGGCGAATTGGCGCTTGAGCACCCGCAAACGTAAATTCAAATCGCCGTCGAAAAATCAAATCCAAGAACGCACGCAGGGCGCGAAGTTCGAACCTTCGCGCTTCGAGCGCCTGCCCACCTCTTCTGCCGATCATCAAAAAACGAATCAGCAAAAACAAATATCTGCCCCAGAGAGACTTGAACTCTCGATCTTCCGATGTCCTGACTCTGGTGAGTCAATAACAGTCGGACGCCGTAACCAACTAAGCCATGGGGCACTGTTGTAACGTCTCCGCGCCTATTCACCACACTCATCCGGCTTAATCATCGTTGGGAGGCGATTGTCGCGTAGCCGCGACCTTGGAGTTCGCAGCGGCAAGGGTTTAGGGATGGTTGGGAGGTTGATTACCTTATATCTACGCCATAACGTATGATGGTACGGCGTAGTAATATGTTTATACCTGACAGGCTACAGACTTGCGACATGTACATAACGTGTAACCCGCCGTTCTCGGGGCTGCTTCGCATCAAAAATTCATTGAGAGATACGAGACGACTTGCTAGTGATCTTTGGAGGATTGAATATAGGATAGCGCTAGTCTGGGCAACACGGTCTTGGACTTGTAGGTACGGCGAACACCATACAGTTCTCGTCTGCCAAAATAGCATGGCGTAAAAATATGACGGAACTTGTAAACCCAGATTCTCATAAGGTTAGAGTTGCTTCGGTGAAGTGCATTGGGGTTCCAAGGACCTGAAGGTAATCATTTTTCGCAGAATCCCGGAGGAGCATTTGGTGCACAGAAGAAACATTGCCGGGTTCTCACGTCGTAGTCGATGAGAAAATAGAAGAGGTATTTCACAGAATAAAATGGAAATAAGTGCTGACCATCCACTATTCACCAGCGTGTCTTCGTCAACGCCCAGAGCTGATTGGTGCCGGATCTCAACGGCCTGCTCGTCCATGAGGCTTTGAGAACACCAGCGCATGATCTCCCAAGGAAAATGACAAAAGAACCGCAGCGTGAAGAGTTTCTATTACACGTAAATGCCAATGCATAGTGGGTCATGAAGATAGCACGAAGATCCTGCTATGACCGAACCTTTGAAATGGAATCACAGAAGGCCGACGGACCAGAGTGGTTAACATAAACCTTGACGAGAGAAATAAATACGCTGTCTGAATACCTTGCATGCGCCGCACTGTACAACACACATAAAAGCTGTTAATTAGCAGAAGCTTTCCTCCACTCGCTCATGTGCCCTAGATTAGTACATAGATCTGGCTTTACTGTCATGAGAATAAAAGGACATCCACATAAAATCCCGAGATAGGCCCCACGGCCTGCTCCATGCCGACTCATCGGACTGCATTTGGTGGGCCGCCGGAGGGTATCCTCCACATCTGGGCGCATGCCCGTCCCACGGCGGTTTTAAGCGCTGTCAGCTGCCCAGAAAATCAATGATGCAGACGTCGAGAAACGTTGAGTTTCACCTGGGTTTTCTTTAACTTTGAGCGATTTACTAGTGTTTTTTGATCTGTCCCCGGCCCCCTCAGCTGACAATGGAGATGGAGATGGAGTCTGATGGAGTCCTAAAAGATAAGGGAATTCCAAGGGCAGATTGATCATTGATGGGCTTCGATCACTTGTTCCGTATTTGGCTAATGACTAACCTGTGTAACCATATGTGGGCGCGCTTGGCAAAGCCTTCTGATAGATTACAAAGTCCGCTCGGCCCTTGTGCCGTCATATAGGCGCCGGCCGGCTTTCGCCAAGCTTTCTCACTCAGTTCGCGAACAACTGGCAAAGCGACAAGTTTAGGTTTAAGGGCTGAAAGCGAAACTGAAGGGCTGACGAGTTAGTCTAATTACTACAGACAATCTAAATATTGACCTTGAAATCTATGAGATGATGTCATTAATCCACTGCGCCTCATCATCGCAGAGGAACTGTATAGATTGAGAGCTAAGAAAAGCGAGCGCATCAGCATCTTAGAGGGCGCCGTTCACCGATCTCAATATGCAGGCGAATATATGGGCTAAATTCAGCTACTTTTATATGATATTGAGAATGATATCTGAGATATTCCATACGTACATACATAACATCTAGAGTCCCATGGATTCTGAAAAAAGAATAACCCACGACTCGCACGTACTCAGATAGAACTTGGTGTGCGAAAATACCTCCCTATCCAATTTAAACCGATGAGCAGGAGCGAGCATCTGTGATAACATCCGCAGGCACTGGATGTTTTTCAGGATGCGTAAAGAATACGCTAATCTTCTCATCAGACCACATGCGATAATGCTGCTGAGCTGCGAAGCCCACAGCGGGGGACACAATCGATCGATCATGGGCTATGGATAAATGTGCGAGAAACGATGGCTGTGCAGCCAGAGAGATATCAGCGCCCAAACTCAACTTGGCGAGATGGGAGTTCCCGTCAATGGAAATATTTTCTGCGCAGCCGACGTGAATAGATTCCAAGTTTGATAGAACTTTGGAAACTAACGTACCTTCACCGAACTGGCGCTCGAAATGCCATGAGTGGGACCTCTTAGACGGCCTTATTTTCCCTCCTAGGATCAAATCCATCTCTGTGTTTGTGCCTTGAAAAGAGCACGATTAGGTGTGAAAAGAATGTGAAATTCGACCACTGTCTCGGTCGAAATAAACAGTCTGTTCAGGTACATTCCCGCCAGAGACCAGCATGTACATACGATTGATTTCTTTTTCCAGTTGTATGTATTCCGCGCTAAAAATATCCATCGCGAAGTGATCAAAGCGCTTGCCTTCAAGGTCGACGAACACTCCCAAAATAAACATAACCCTAAGCTTTGCGACAGAGTGAAACTTCGTCTCCTAGCGATGTAACACCGCAGAAAATACACAACAAACTCGTAGTGTAATGCCTGCTTATGTTCTCGCTGCATTTTCTATACCTTGATCTGAATTCTCCGCGCCTTCGCAAGAATCGCTGAATTTGTCGTTTTGGAAAGCTACATCAGACGCAACCCTGACATGGTATCAACGACTGAAACGATGGAATGATGATGAAATAGCGGTTTGATCGCCTGTTGGAAACTGCCCTTTCTATGCGTATGTACTGACTGATCAATCTAGCGTTAATTCCTAAAGTACATACGATGACATCTTGGTTAAACGCGGAGGTATATTCGATCGCGATAACCATGTATAAGTGGAGGTAAGCTTGTCGAATTCACTCTTCTGATGTTGTTGCATCAATTTAGATTGTTCTGAAGTGTCTAAAGTTTGAACACAGTCATATGGCGCAAACAGTGACCATTGAAAGACGAAGTCCTAATTACACACTATACGCAGTACAGAAACAACAGGATAGGTCGAACGAATGGCTTTTAATCGTATCATTAAATATTAAAGCAGCCCCGGAATAGAATACAACATGAAACAGAGTGAATAGATCTCTAAGATAAAAGAGCGTGAATATACTCAAGTACAAAGCTGAAAACATGTGGTATCATCGTAAAAAAAGAACGCGTTAATAGGGGAGGGTAGAAAATAGATAAGTATGTGGTCATGATTGCAGCGTCATATTCTGAGTCTGCAGAGGTGCGCCGTTCATTACATCAAATCCAGGAATCATAGTATGATGGATTCGTTTTCGGGGAGGGAGGCCCGACATGTCCTGCGGGTTGTATTGACGTTCAGATCGATATTCCATGTAGTCCGGAGCACCGACAGGTACTTCGCAAGCATAGCCGTTTGAGTCTTAAGAGTCATTCAGTTGGAACCGAAGATGGGAGACGTCAAATTGAAACCATACCATGAAGCTGAGCACCGTGCTCCCATGTTCGCGAATGCTTGCGCGTCCTCCCAGTGCCATCCTATACAATGTAACACGTATGAATGAATTGTCTCTCGCCCACAAGAAACTAAGCCGTACCTCCATGTGCCCCACTGGCTCGTTGTTATACAAGTTTTGGCCGTCTGTAGGCCATTCCATAGGTTTCTGTGGCACCCGCGCATTCATAAATGGATCAACAGGGTTTCGTACCTCCTGTTGTTATATGATTCGTGAGCGTCGGAAGATGAACATCGGAGGAGATGAGACGAAAAAGGGATGAAACATACCTCCATCGGATACCTCGGAGGACTGCGTCGATCGTCCCCGGATATTGACGATTTTCTCGACCTCGTGTCTGAAAAAACAGCAGTGTGAACGACAATGGTGAAAATGGATATCATGTGCTGCGTACCCATAGGTAGCTGGTTCTGGGACAGCAGAATAGCCACTATAACGTCAGAGAGATGACACAGTGAGCAGTTTATTCCCATGTTATGAGATTACGGAGTTGCGTACTGATGTCGTCGCGTCGTTTCTCGGCACTGGCGACTGCCTGACGGGCCTGTCGCTCAATGTCCATGCAGGACGTATACCGCATGAAGGCGTCCTGTGTGTCTTTTTGCGCTCGCATTAGCGATGCACGTGCTGCTTGGAGCGCTTGCTCTGTAAACCTATATTGAGTCGACGAAGCGGCGAAAGAATTCTTATCTCACTTGATGAGGTGGCTTCGGCAGTGAGGCCCTCAGGCGTCCGGAAGGAGGGAGAATTTGAGTTTCTAGAACTTGATAAGTGAGCACCCGGATCATCTGCTCAAAGGATGCAATAGATGAGCAAACAATTCAGAGAGCGCGGGACAAAAAGCACCATTTAAGGATCTCCCAGTTTGGTCCAAGAAGCTTTGTTCTGAGGGTTCGGGAGTGAAGGCGTCGGTGGAGTGGTCGCGGTGAGTGTATGACGATTCTCCGCCCACTTGGTTTCGTAGCCGTGGATTGTGTGGAATGCCAGCCGCTTGTCGCTCGATAAATTTTCGGAGAAAAGTCAGCTCGATGTCGTCTGGCATAACGTAGGGGGGCCCCTGGATGTCGCCCTTCTGCATGAGCAACTCTAGATGGGACATCGTCTTGTCCTTGAGCTGCTGAAGCCATTCGTGAAGTTCCATGTGGTCCTGATCCGCTCGTGCGTCGTAATCCTGGCGTCTTCGGGCTTTGCGCCAGTAAGTTTTCGTCATCTTGAGGGCGCGGTTGACTTCGTTATCGAGTGTGCGGTACCAGTCGCTGGCCTGTCGATTCAAACGCACTGCGAGGACGCCAGGCTGAACTCGCAACTGCAACACGCATCTTCCCTCTCTATCGGCTGGCCCTAAGACACCCTTCTGACCCTGATTGCCTCGAGTGGCACCACGAGAGACATTGCCAAGTTCGGGCCAAGGCAAGTCGTCAGGCGTTGACATATCCAGTTTGAAGACGGGGAAGGGGGGAAATGAGGAAACTGGTGTTGGGATGTAGAGGTCAGAGAAAGAGAGCAACGAGTACGGTCATTAAATGGACCCACATTTTCTCCTGTGTTCGGCATTTTAAATAACTGGGTGGGTTTCTCGGGCCCAATATTGCAGGTCTCCATCCCATCAGATCTCAAGTGTAGACACGGTCGATGAAACTGGATGCCCTTAGTAACGTCGAATCCGGTTCAGATCCCCAAACAGCCTTCGTGCATTTCTCAGGTCTGACTAAATCGCGACGATTTGATCAATCCGAATCCCGACTGTTGGATTTCATCCTGGGGAAGTTGGTACACAACATACCAGTATATACCTATCATCAAGATTCAAAATACACCTTACCCAGTAAAATTAGATCTGAGCATCGGATCAAAGAAGTGTTTACGACGCCTAAATCAAATCACACAAGACACTGAATTTGCGATACTATGTATACATACTCGCATCTGCGGGAACGAGGTGGAAAGAGGCCAACAACCTGACAGCCATCATTGGGTCGACGAGGTTAGATATCGGGATTCCATCCGATCCAGAGTTTGTAGCGGACCATGATTTGATGCGACTCCGAACCAGCGCTTGCCAGTCACCTCAGGCAGTGAAATTGACGCCTTGCGCAAGCGGTGCTTGGTCCGAGAAATTGACTACGGGAACGCAGTCGCAGGTTCAGAAACGTTGCAGTCAACACGACAAAAAAAAATACACATACCAGTGCAGGCGCTCCACCGCACGTATTGCTTCCATGATTCGCCGCCGGATTCCCTTCCCCTGAAAGTCAAAGAGAATGAGAGTGAGCAACGCCGCAGTCTTTGTATAATAAAACACGAGCGACTTACCAGCCTGTACTCTGAGTAGTTCGATCGAATTAGAGGCGTGACGCAAAAGAAATAAAATCAATTCATTCGCACCTTATTTCCACCGAAGGCTGCGCCAATCTCAGCACCACTGGTACCCACATTTACCTGATGTTCAGTCAGGCGACGTAAGCGAAGAAAAAACGAGTTCGGAACGCTGTACACGCACGTTGACTATACCACAGTCTGAACCACTGGGCCCTATCCACTTCCCAACGTCCCGTACGCTCCGAGTCCACAAACTGCTGGACAGTCCCTGCATGTCGAAACATTAGCATTCGCGGCAGAACCACGGCGAATATAATCGCTTGCCTGAGGGACGCTATTGTTCCATTCGATAGCCTGTTCCAATGATCAAATATCGCGACATTCAGGATGGGGGCAAAGGTCTCCGTCTTCCAGATATAATCGTTCGTATCAGGAGATCTTGGGATTGCTATTGTTGGCTCGACAAAGTTGCCTGGTTCTAGATGCTGGTATTTGTTACCTCCTGTCAGGATACGAGCGCCAGAGCTACGCAGATATTCGATTGCTTTAAAATAAATGTCGCATGCGGCCGTCGTATGCAGAGGACCTAGAAGAGTACCATCAACAAGAGGATCTCCCGGGGTTACTGATGCATAAAGTTTTTGAAGGCGTTCCAGAACTTCAGAGGCAATGTCTTTGTGGAGATACAGTCTCCTTGTTGACGTGCATCGCTGACCCGCTGTACCCACAGCGCCAAAGAACACAGATGGGACGGCCAGAGACAAATCCGCATCGGGCATGATGATAGCAGCTAGAACGAGAAACACGTTAGCATATTTATTCCGCGAACATATTATCTCATTCACCGTTATTTCCGCCCAATTCTAATATTGTTTGACCGAATCGTGATGCCACTGTTTTGCCAACAATGCGGCCAACGTGCTCGCTGCCAGTAAACGATACTGATACACAAAACCATGAGTATTCGGATCTCAGTGAAAGAAGATGCAGGGTTACCAAGCTCCACGTCGCGGCTTTGAACAATCGCTTCCCCAGCTTCCTTTCCACCCGTGACCAAACTAGCGACGGCACCTGGAATACCATTTTTTTCGAGGACACCAGACACTATTTTTGTGACTGCAATAGCACATAATGGAGTGGTCGGAGACGGCTTCCATATCGTAGCATTGCCGGCAGCCAGTGAAAGTGACAAGTTCCTAAGCAGGAGTCAGCAGAGAGTAAACCATGTAACAGATCTCCGTACCAGCCGTAGACAGCCACGGGAAAGTTGAAGGCTGATAGCACTGCGACTACCCCCAACGGATTGGGAACTATACGTTCGTGTGAGCTTTAATTGCATAAATTGTAAATATCGTTAACATACCTTCCAGAATTGAGTGGCCTAGGCGCTCTGATGCCACTACCCGACCGTTCATCATTCTCGAGAGGCCGACGGCATAGTCGCACTAACATCGTATCTCGTAAATTGTACCTTTCGTCGTGCAAATAGAGGGACTCACAATATCCACAAACTCCTGCACTTCACCTACTCCTTCTGTCCTAATCTTTCCCATTTCGAGCGAGACCAAGGCACCGAGATCCTCTTTCTGCAGATACACATTCATTGCATTAGAGTTCGTCATCACACGAGTGTCTCCTTGCCTTTGCCGCGAGCGCTTCTCTGATTTGACGCAGGATTTCTCCTCTGCGGGGAGCAGGGACCACTTTTCCAATTGTAAGTACCACGGGTCTTCCTCCAAAGGAATTGAATGCTTACGACGAAATTGGGTATACGCCTCGCGAGTGCGCTCAAGCGCGTCATTGAGCTCCTCAGGCGTGGCAGATTTCACTCTAGCAAGAACTTCGCCAGTCGCGGGACACACAGAAGACATGATGTCTCCAGAACCCCTCCACTGCCCATCATAGACACCTGAAATCTCGCCAGTGGTAGGTAAACCGAGGGTAGATAGGACATTAGACGCCCTTGTTGACAAGAGACGCGTCAGAAGCCCACGGTGGGCTAATTTTGGCCTGAGTCGCAGCATAGGCTATGGCTTCGCAGGAAATATGTGAGCAGAGCCGTTTTCGCCAGTGAAGAACGAGAGAGAGAGTGCAACGAGCATACGAGTCCCGACGCCATTGGAGATGTTCCGACCATAATGGAGCGTCATGTGGTTTGCGCCATTAGGCGCGCTGCCGTCGGCCCGAACATGGCAGGGTATCGTAGATTGCAGAAATCGTCCTATCCAGACGCCGGGAACAACGATATCGCCTCTATAGAATGGTAGGAATCTAGAGTGGGGAGACTCCTAACCAAACCCTAATTCTTGCGCAATCATGCAAGGAAGGATGAATTACAATTTGCGCTCCATCATATCACTTCGAAGATGCAATCCTAGCGTTTATGATGCATGGAAACTATACACCGAGCTTACAGCGGGCCTGATTTGTGGGACCATTGGAACGTCCCAAACTTCCTGGACCAGCTGAATAGTAGATGATCAAGGAGGTGATATGTCTGCCTGTGGTTTTGTATCAGTGTCTTTGATGGCCATTGTGTGAAATTTATCTAATATGGCAGAAAACATACTTACCGGCGCTCGAAATCCTAGCCGTAGCTCTTTCGATATAATGATTGCTCACTTTGAAAAATATTATAGTATGAGGTCTATCTTCTGCCTCCACCGTCGCACCAATCCACTGTTCTAGATTAACAAAACTCGAACCAGTCGAATTGCAGTCAAATATTCTGGCCGTCAAGCAAATTCAACTCGTTATATTTACACAAACTCTTACGTCCGACGTGGCCTATCGAATAGCCTATCTATCTCAGTGCTCAATTTCAAAGCCCATCATCCTGGCCATGCGGATATCATTTGTATAATCTCATCTACACGATAAGCCCTTCCGGTCTCCTTCATCAACTCATCCTCAAGAAATGGTACATTATAAGACCAGGTCCACTCCTATCGCAACAGATGAGCAGCAGTAGGCCAATTATGATGGCCGACATCAGAGCGATATCGCGATGGATTTAGAAAACCACCATTTGGTTCATTTGTGTCGAGGTTCATAGTGTAAATGAAATCGAGGGCGGTGCCAACAGGAATATAATCTTCGAGGGCGCCAAAGAGCTCGTTGCCAAGTCACCTTTCGGGTGGTACGGATATTCTTATGTTAACGTTCAGAAATACAGTCATTATAATGTGAAGCAGCCGTACCCCGCCTCTCGCCGTCGAGCCCGCTGTATTTCCATCCTCCTGTCACTCCAGATGTATTTCTCCCAGGCATGTTCACGCAAAAAGAATTTCCCGCAGATCCCTTATACACAGCGCTCAGATATCTCGATAAATACTTCTACGTTATCCAATTTTTCTTTCTTCAGGCGCGGCCCCGGCGCTGCACTGGTGCGTGCAGCGACTTGGACCGGGTCAATCTATTTCATCGTTTGTATCACTGGTACCATCGCCTCTACCAAAGTTGCATGCGCAAGAGAGTAATTTTGGAGGTGGGTAACCTCTCTAAGATCACTGCTTGTACGATTCAAAACGAACCCCGGCCAGGGATCTATTCGAACTTCGCGATGTTGATTTGGAGCAGGTTTGGGGGGCCACTCCATGGGAATGTCTTGCTCTAAGCGATGCAGCACAAACACAATTGTCAATTCCTGGAACCCGATATAAAAGTTTTAACCAAAAACAAATTGGGTTTAATATTCCACTAGGCAAGAAAATCACTCGGTGCTATAGTTCATCAAAGAACGAACGCTCAGCCGCAATTGAGTTTTTTCCCTTCTTCTTTTTGACGGCGTTCAAGGGCAGCCCTTTCCCAGCCTTCCGTTTTCGTGTGGTAGTCGGCTGGGGCTCCTCATCATCCGAATTTTGGCCCGAATCATCGCCCGAGTCCGATTCACCCACAGCGACAGCTGCCCCATCTGCCAAAGGACTCGGCAATGCCTGCGAATCGTCCTCTTGGCCATCGTCCTCCTCAATGTCGCTGTCTTCGGCACCGGAGACATCCACTCCCAAGGCTCCTTTGGTGAGATCCTCGCTGCCCTCGTTATCCCGGAAGAAACCCTCCAGATCTGTCATACGAAGGACATCCTCGTGACCTACGCTGCCCACCCACCATCTGCGTTGATATTCTGCCTCTCTTTGCGTTTGATATTCATCAGTTTGATTCCCGATTTTTGAGGACTGCGCCTTATCTGCAGGCGTTTCAGTTGCTTCGATGGAAAGTTGGCCGTGGCCACCACCTATTGAGATGCGTTCGATGGGCCACTCCCCATGATCGGCCACGACGCCGATAAGTTTGGTAGGAAGGATTTGGACAGCACGAACGTATCCGTCGGAAGAACCTGTAAGAATCGTACTCGCGGTATCAACGTTCGGGATATCGGGAGGCAGGTTACACAGCGCGTCGACTGACATGGGATGCCTAATTTTTTGGATTCAATAATATATCTCTAAAAAGAAACAAAAGCTTCACTGACCCTGGCACCCGATCAACGCAGTCTCCCCATCCACTGCTGCGGTTGAATATAGAAAGGATTCCGATTTGAGTCCCTACGACAATTTTAGACCCGCTGCAAAAAAAAATTCGCATGAGCTTCTCTTCCAATTCTAGGCGAAGAGCGAATGAAAGCTTATGAAATTGACGATGGGAATTGCGATGCAAGAAACAGGTAAGGATATCCACACCGTATCCCGGGATCATTTTTTCCAAAAAAAAAAAAAAAAAAAAATGCAATGCACTGACAGACAAGAAAGACTCACCCTTTGATTGCGACGATAGACAGCAGCTCATCCTCTTGATCTTCAGACTGGGCAACAGGCTCTGGCTTTTTCGACCTGACGTCCATGACAGACAAGGTGCCATCCCCACTGTGTGTCCGGGTATGTTATTTATTGCCAGATGGAGAATCGTGATCGCCGTCAATGCACACCTTGTCGAAACCAGCTGCCGCTTGTCATCTAACCATAGAAAATCGCTGATATAGTCGAAGTGCTGAGTGTATGTTCGGACGCAATCCCTTTGCCGAGGATCCCAGAGCTGTATGGAAATTCATTTAGGTCCTGCTTGTGCGTACCGAGACCAAAGGTCCTCCTACCTTCACCGTGCCATCATCGTCCCCTGTTGCCAATAGCCAAGACATGAGGTGTTTGACGCGATTTATCGTCGAGCTTGAATGAAGGCGTCAAAAAACTGCTATCCATGATGTATCAGCTGGACTAACTCATGTGCTCCAGTACGAGAGTCGATGGCTTCTGTCTGCGTGTCAATGGTGCTTTACAGCAACAATCAGCATATAGAGCAACCAGTGACACATAGCGACGTACTACAACGCCTTTCCTTTCCCCACCGCGTATAGATGCGACCCATCCCCATCCAATGATAGTCCTCGACAAGATGACTTTGAGGGCCGTACTGAAAACGTGGGTTTATGGTTTCCTTGTTCGTCGTAGGCGAAGGCCTTTACGTGGCCTGTAAGTAATCCCGTGTAGACTGTGGAGAAGGTAGGATGAAAGACGACGTCAAAGATCTGCGCGCCCACAGGGATTTCTGTCATCGAGGACAAACGCAAAGTGCAGGCAGTGATCACATTCGGCTAACCCCGGCAAATTTGCTGGTATTTGTCTCGGTGGGACCGTTCTGGTAACTGCAAAAAAAATACAAATCTTATGTTTGCCTCCTCAGAGTACGCCTGCACAGAATCTTTTCTTGCTCTTCAAATATAGACGACATGATCTGAAGCTCGCAGATTTTTAGGTGCAACCTTACCCCCATGGCACAGATAACGTTGGGAAGGATTTACGCCCTGTGGACCAACTGTCTATTAAATATACTTTCCTGTCAAGGGATCGAATAGGTTTAATTCCACCTGAAATTCAAATGATTCTTCTCACAAGGTCAGTGTCATCGTACAGGTAACCCAATCATCATCGAAGGGATCTCACGCAAGTCAGCGGCGGAATGAAAATTGTCAACTAGTGCGGCGCTTGTGTCAAGCCTCCCCAAATTTGTTTCACCAACCATCATTCGCCTTGAGCAGATGAGACAGCGGTACTTGTAGGTCCGTCCTAGTTGCCTATTCAAAGCCGTTAGAGTCGTTTCTACGAACAGTGCAAATCGCCTCGGACATGATCGTGAAGTTATTTTTAGATCTCGACGTAGTCTACATTTCCATGAGAATAAGTTAAGTATGCCACCGGAGTCACAGCTTCTGACCGTCATGGCGATATTAACCTTGTGCACCATCTTGTGCGCCACGTTATTTTGGTATTTTGGATTGATGAGTGATGTAGTGATGGGTTATGATGTAGTGATTTTGATACAGTGGATTCTATCATAGGCAACTCCTACCTGCATAACTTGGTGAACAGATGGATCTGGGCTTGACTCAGAACTGTGTACATACCTAATGTGGTGGCCATGGAAAATGATACTTCTCCTGTTTGGTTTTCACTAAAGCCTCCAGGTTTCCCGGATTTCTGTTGGACAGATTGGTGGAACCCAAATCATTTTTTCTGCCACACTTGATGGCAATGGAGAAAACAAGTCATGAATACAGGTAACATCTCACTTCCGAGTCGTTCATTATAAGCTATCGTCATCATTTCAATGACCTTATACGCTACCGTTTGGATTGTTGCTATTACCTCAGCTCTTTACCAGCTCGAACAAGAGCCATAAGCGCCTGTAAATTAAGTAGAATCAAAACCTCAAGCGTTATAAGGAACCCCAAGGTGGCGAACCTGTACTTGGGTTCTCGAAATGGTGACATAATTGTCTGCCGTCAAAAAAAGCCAAGTCAGAAGGGTAGAAGAACGACGTTCAACCTCTCTCTCAGGTTCCAGCTTCGTGCAGGGTGGTCCCACCCATTATTGGCATCTTCCATGCAAGCAGATTCTCAGGTATTTAAATGCTATCTATTAATGACGGACTTATGGCTTTCATGAGTCACCTACTCGGGGCTCCTCTGGACAGAAATATGGGATTTACTAGGGAATATCCATGTCGGGATTTAAATACTCGTTGGTCGGACCCATTTGCAATGACCCACTTAGACTGGCACGACTTTATTTCTTCAGTCTGAGCGAAGGTAGATGTCTCCACCATCTGTCAGTCAATTCTCCGTCAGCTCCCCCCGCAAACTCGGCTCAGATCACATACTAAATGCACCATTGTTTCAAATCCATCACGTATCTAAAGTCAGTAATCCTACTCACTATGAGCGCTGAGCGTTGATACTCATTCCAGTTAGGTGTTCAATCTAACTCAATTGATCTAGATAAATATAACTGGCTGAGACCTTCCTTCAAGGGAAATCAGTGTGCAGAATAATCATCCTTAAAAGACAGCCCGGTTGGACGCTAACCGCGATGCGCTTCCCGGTCGAGTGTAAATTCAATTTCGGAGGTGAGAATGAATAGAAATATGCCTTTTCTAGGTTTGGCAGAGAAAGAGTATTGAAATCTTGAAAATCGCACTGAATGGTACCCAAGAAAGAAAGTGATCTGACACTCTGAATCATAAAGTAGCTCATTCGGCTTCCCCATTTGACACTACGAATGTGCCACATAACCTGATATTTGGCTTGACCTTTATGTGCTAGCCTCAAGCGATCCGCGATATAACCAAAAAAGGCCCTCCTAGGACAATCACTCCGCAGAATAACCGTCGTCCTTAATCCGGCAGGACGCTAACCGCGAGCTTCCTCACCAGATACAAATTTAATTCTATGAGGTGAGAACAATTACAAAAACATGCCTCTTGTCTTAACACTAGGTTTGACAAGAACGAACGAAAAGAGACTCATTCGAGCCTTACTGAAGTTGCAATACTAAGTATACAAAGAAGATCACGAATTCGAATCCAACTCCATCAACGCTCGCAGCCTGTGATAGTGCCTCACCTGCTCAACAGCGTGCTGCACGCGCCTGCATTGAGGTGGGTAGCGCGCTGGGAAACTCTCATCGTACATCTCTTCCTTCATCACATTACGGAAATCGCATATAAGATTTGAAACGAACCCTCGGGCATCATCCACCGTCCTCCTCCGATAGAATGTGCACTGCGCGATGCAGAGACTGCGGAGAGACAACGAGAAACGGCAGCGCTGGCGCAAGCCGGCAATAAGTACGTCAAGGAAGGGCGAATCGTCTAGATCGCGATGGGAGTTGACAGGCGCATGCGGGGCGACCATGTATCCCCCGCTCGAGCAATCAACGTTGTAGAGATACATATCTTCTAATTGCGGCACGAGAAGGTCTTCGTGGGCCTGGCGGCCTTTGAACCGCTTGCCGTGTGAGCGCACGTTTAAGAGTAGCGTCCAGACAAGCCCCGACGGTGCGTGGGGACCCGCGATATCCAGCACGCGCAAGGAGGCCAAGGACCGAAGGAAGGCCGTCCAGGAGCTCTGAGTAACTATGTCGAGGTTCTGCAGCGCGAGTGTATGGACGCGCCCCAAAGGGAGCCCCTCCCAAATCGCGCTCAACGCAGTTATCATCCCATCATCGTTGGAAGCGCACTCCTCAGGGTTGATAGTGAGATCGATCACAGCACCGCCTGCTTCGCTGCCGGCACTGAAGGCTCTGATGCGAAGAGATTGTCGGTACTCCGGGTTGGGCAAGAATGCTTCATCGGTAGTGTACCGATCGCAGACTTCATGCCCGGTGAGAACGAGGATCTCGAGAGGTGCGAGGTGGTGGTGCATCCAGGCATAGCTCGCTAAGGATTCAGCGAATTTGGAGATCGTCGATGCGAGATTCGTCAGGGCGGTAATCCTGAACATCAGGTGCGCAGATGGCGGGATCTCCAGACACTTCAGCATGTTGCCAGTTTCAAGCATGTTTCCCACTAGGGAGATATATTCCAATTTCGGTAATTCGACGCATGCCACAGGCTCCCCCGTCTCGACCTCGTCGAATTCTATGTTTATTGGGAAAGACCTATCAAGAATTAGAGAACGAAGGCGGGTAAGATTCTTGATCATAGAAAGAAAATAACAAAGTGTTGGCCGTTCCGTAAACGGCAAATCGTGAAGGTGAAAATGCGTAAGGTTGACGCATCGCATGGTCAGTAGATAGAATGGCGCGTGATGAAGCTCCAGATATTTGAGCTTCGTGAGTGGAGGTCCACCGTAGCTGGTAGGAAATGATGGCGGTGCATAGATATCGATCACGCATGGTATTTGAGAAGGTCGTACATCCAAGATCAGGGATTCCACGGAAGGATTGGGATGCGTCAAAGACTCGAGAAGGGGGTGCACTTTCTCAATCGGGGATACCAGGTGAATATCCTGGATCCTATGAGCCAGTTGAAGCGTACACCGCAATTGCCGGATATTGCTATTGGTGACAGTTGCGATAACATGAGGAGAGGACATTTTCGCTCGCGCCCAGGTCAGCATGTACCATCGGGGGTGCGAAAAATCGACGAAGCGCCAGAGATCCGGAGTTTGCAAAGCGACTCTTCGCCAACTGGAACATACATACGAAATCGCGACCCAGCTCCATGCGTCGCCTTCGTCGTTCTGGTGGTGAACGCCCAGCCACGCGCACTCCATGAATATCTTCCTCATCACTAGGTCGGGGAGCGTGCAGGCCGAATTCAAGGAATTTTGATGCCTCAATTCAGCAGCGTGGTTTGATGCCGTCCTGTAACCATGTCGAAGGAGCGCAGTCTACAACCCCGGAGATCACGATATGTCACTTTTAGCGCACTCGAAGCATATGCTGAATTAGATTGTGGAATCAAAACTCACTGCAGCAAGTTTGATGCGGGGTATCTTGAGTGGTCGTTTTAAAGAATCTCCGGTGTTGTCATGCCCAAATGATGTGATCGAATTTGTGGGTAGAGAAATGGTCTGGACAGACATTGAAATGGTAGACGAGGAAGTTACAAGAACAGAGGACTATGGCAACAGAAGTTCCTGGTTTGGCGGCGATCCAGCGCACAGACGATATGGGAGTTAAGGCCTTGGAGGGAGTTGCAGCAGTCTGAATAGCGAGGCGTAAGTTGGCTTGATAAATGGCATTCTAATTGTTGAAACTTGGTAGCTCCTGCGTAAAATCAACAATAACAAAGTTACTGACCGATGATCGAAACCGACACCTCAAAACAATAAGCTTCGGTTGTTATTATTCTCGACTCGGAGTGCTTGGAAAATCCAAATCCTCGCGGACCCATGGCCTCTGGTGAATGAAAGTACAGAAAAAGAAGGTAATGACATCAGAGATTCTCCCTGGGGCAGCCAACCAAAGCATAGACGAGACAGCCTGAGGAAAGATATAGATGCAGACACTGAAAGATAAGTACTAAGTTTGGGAAGTGTCGGTTTGTCAGCCAAATATGTATTGCCAAGCAAAGGCGGGATTTCAAGTTCAGCTCATCATCCTTCTGCTACATCGTGAGCTGCCAGGTCTTCTCATTCTTTCCTCTCTCGCTCAGGCGCCCTGCTCTGTAGAACGCGAATAGGCGCGAACACTGGCTATGAATTTGCGTGTGCATCACCATCTGCCCATGAACCGACGAAGCTGCATAGATTGTGCCTCCGAGGATGTCGGCAAGGAGGTTGGCGATTGAACTCTCCAAGCAGGTCTCAAAAATTTTCGAAGTAAAGGTTTCATGGAATTGGATGACTTCGGATGGTCGGGCTGTGACAGAGCCTGGATGGGAGGCTTGATGAAGATGAGGACAAGGAGAGCAGAGAGGAAGGCGAGGCAGGTGATGTCAGAACTTGATCATGAACTTGACTCCAAATCATTAATCTAGGTGCAATATTGCATATGACCATCGAGGTTGAATTTCAGATATTTGAATGCATACCGTGCCATCTTGCTCATCCTGAAGCTCGTCGAAGCTTGTCGACCCAGGTCGGCCCACTTGCCATGTCCAGAAAGTGTATGCTTCTACTATCTAGTATGCTCCAGCTTGCATACTAGTTCTGCTTTCGATCTACCCACTCGACCTACATGAGCTGTCAGTATTTGGGCGATTTATGGAAGTATGCCCTGCAGGCCCATGCTGGAACTTGCTCGCTGTGTTCAGAGTCACCATCGCCATAATCAGCTTGTCATATCTACATGTTCTCGTAAAAGGTCTAAGATGAAAAGTTCAGGGGCATTGACAATGAAAGGTGAGATAAACTGAATCGTCATCCTTTGCGGAAGACACTTACTTGCATTTAAATTCATTCCAATTTGATTCCAATCGCTCTTAGTAGGTTTTATTTCTCAAATCAGTTTTCCAACATCGCTCAAATTTTACGGTCCAGTCTCGGTAAGTATCAGACTAGGTTCAAATGAGGATCTATCCTAGCCAGTATTGTATCCACTATCCTTGACCCAGTCAAGACCCTGCTATTATCCTTCAAACCTAGCGTCTCCGCGTCTTCTTCATTTTCGGAGATGCTTGATGGGCGTTAGCATGGGGCGATTTCGGACTGGCATGCGCAGCCGTTTGTTTGTTGTCTGGATGCGCCCCCTTTGCAGCATGAGCAGGTGCCTCAGGCTTGTGTTCGTGAGGGTGTGCCGCCTTCGCGTCGTGGACCGTCGGTGCCTTTCCTTGATGTGTCGCTCCCGCCTTCGTGTCATGCGCCGTTGATCCCACCTTTGTGACGTGCACTGTTGCCACCTTTCCATCGTGTGCTGTTGTTGCGCCGGCCCCTGTCGTCGGGTGCGTAGCCGCCTGCGAATCGGGAACGGGGTGCACACCCCCGGGCGCAGGGTGTGCGCCAGCAGCAGCAGCTTTGTTCGCAGCAGCCTTCCTGGCGAAATAGTCGGGCGGAAGTTTGCATTCGTTGTCTCGGGCGAGGTAATAGAGCTGGGAAGACAATAGTCAGTATCTTTCCATTGCAGTTGGGTATTGAGATTTTATACACGCTTACCTGCTCATCATCTCCTTCCAACAGGGCGCGAACATAAAGGTGGACATCACGCCTGCGTAGGGCACCGGGGTGGGAGCACAAACTTCCAAACAATCTACGGTGACAGGCCTTCAATTCAGTAATCCGCTCGATACTCCAGCGGCGTATGTTACATACGCATAGGACTCCGCATTATGGTGCATATTTGTGGCCGCTTTTCTGACATCCCTAAAAGTCTTGTCTGCTTTTACTTCGGCTAGGGTCTTATGCATGTTATGATTTGATGTGTCTATCTCGCATATGAGCACTGGTGAATCCTGGGCACAACAGTGTCGACTTACATCCAGTGCTCCCACTCGGCTTTGACGATCCATCATTGGACTTGATAATTTTTTTCCCCGACTTGTTGACGTCGTCGCCTGTGTTCATTAACTGATGTGTGGCTTCATGAATGACTGTGCCTGCGCGCCCCTCGTCGTTTAACGCGTTGGGACCAGTCCCTAAAAAATTCAATCGCATGAGCGCTATCCAAAATGATGAGCAAATAGTAAGTACTTGCCATGGAATTGCGCGCTGAATTGTGCATTTTGAGGCGTCCATGTTGGACCACCCCGCTTCCTCTTGCCTTTATCTTGCGCCTTCCACGGAACTGCTGCGATCTCGCCATTTTTGAAGGCATGTGTTCCCACCTCCGCCTTCAGGTTGCCATGTTGAAGCGCATCCACCGTATTCTGGACCTCGTCGACATCGGCGTTTTTCCCGAAAGCAGCCTTGAACAGCTTGGTAGCCTTTTTGTCACCAGCCTTATATTTAGTGAGGCCCTCTTGCATCTTGGTTATCTGTAAATTGGCTAGTGACAACAGGTGAGTGATATTGTCGAATTTCGATGCGATTGCAGCCTTACCGTCTGTGGTTGCTTTATCAAGTCTCGCTTTGTTAGCAGTCTCGTCCGGAGTCAAGCCTGCCGTCTTGTCATAGTCGATACCGAGAGGAGCCGCAAGAGCGACTGAAGAGACCGATAAATGAGATAAAAACGGTACATTCCCTCAAAGGACATACCTCCAATGATCCAAAGAGCGATAAACTGAATTGATAAAGAATGCATGATGACCTGCACCTGAAGGATAAGAGCAGTCAAATTAAAATACTGACTGCTAGTTATTCAGAAACTAGTATACGTACCAGCTAAAAGTTGAAGTGATTAAAGGACTGGGAGAGAAGATCGACCTGCGATGAGAATCTATGGTCCAACTGGGACCCATTATATAGGTGTGCTTGATCTATTCGTATTCCCACAATTTGACACTTGACGTTGTCTCGAGTTAATTTTGTGTTTCGTACATGTCAGTGTGAAGGCACTCGCGTGAAGGCAGTGCAGAGTCGCTCGCCGCGCACGACTCCCGGACAAACTGTATTCTTCGGCCCATACTGATAGGTACAAAATGAATAGGACAGCGATCCTATCAGGTATGACGCTTCTCAAAGCTCAGTCATAGATTTCCGAATGGTGGATTATAGAAGCAACTCAGTGCAGATGACGACTTCGATTCACTGCTCCGAGACTCGAGTGTGGCGTGCAGAATTTGGCGAGCTTGCAGAGCACACGGAACCTTCAGCGGTGCATAAAGGCTGAAACTCTCCAGATTCCTGTATTCGTCGAGGCGCCACTGTCAGTGTCAGGTACCGAGTTTGTGTGAGGCATGAAGCCGATACTGCATGGGGAGTCGGAACTACGATAATCGGCCTACGTGAAGGGTGAGATTATCGGCTTAGAACAAGCTATTGAAGATTGTCCAAGGATGTTGCAACGTGTTTTACCTTGACAAAGAATTTCAATCATTTCGTAGGAACAATTCTATGCATGAAAAGCGTCCATCCGATGGCTCGATGGCCGCCACTTGATTTCGTCTTTGAAGACGGGAAACCAGAATGATCAGAGTAGCCGCAATGTTACTTACCGAACACTATCATAAACTCGGACGAAATCAGCCGACCTAATCTAATGACAGATACTACCATGCAGTCTCATGCAATGGCACCCCATTGACGAGCGCCTATTTCCAAGAAGCATCCATCGCCCCAAATTAGGCAATTTTAAATCCACCAGCATCATCACAATGATCTCGATCAATGTTGTCGCGTTGATGCTCAGTCGAAGTTGCCAAAGAAAAGGATGTGATCAACTAGATTGTTGATTGCCCACAGTGTTTGGATAATACCTATGTCTCGTGTATATCAATAGCTAGTATTTTTTGAAGGACCTTCTGTCCCTGTCCCTCCCCCTCCTCCGTCAAATCCATATCAAAAAAAAAAGAGGTATCAAAGAGAGCCATATAAAATTGAAAATAAAAACAGCCCATTATATAGGTAAAATAAAAAAAACGACGAAAGAAAAAGAAGGTTACAATAACTAGAAACCGCGTGAGTAAAAAAAAGTCTGAGGCCCAACAAAAGCCAAACCGCACCCGTCGTTCAGCAAAAGAAAATCAACAAAATAACCAAATTCTCCAGCAAATTAACCATAACATTCACTCAAACAATATACTCCCAGCCTCCTCCCTAATCCTAAGGCTGAATCCGCCACTCAATCCACTCCCCATACATATTCGGCCGCTCCCCCCTAATATACGCCTCGAACGTCCTCTTGAGCACCGCCGACCAGTCTAGATCCGTCTTGTCCGCCTCCAGATCGTCATCCTCGTCATCATATACACCGTCCTTGTATTTGCCCTCAGGGAGCTCTGAGGTGATAGGTTCGCGCGCGGCAGCGGCGGCGGCACGCCTTGTGTGCGTTTGGGATAGGGCGGCGAGGGCGGCTAATTTTTCGCGTCGGAGAGTCGCGCGTGCGAGGTCTTCGCCCGCCTTGAAGCGCGGCCCGAGGTCGGGGAAGTTGCGCGCGGGGTCGAAGGGTTGCCACCTGCCGAGTTTCGTGAGAATTGAGAATGACCGCTGAGGAGAGGAAAGAATAAACGACGTACCAGAAGTTGTGGAAATGATACGAATACGACCCTCTGAAGAACCCGTGGAAGCCTAGCGCGTGGGGCGCAGCGCTGCTAACCGCAGGCGTGTTAAAGAAATCACCGAATCTACACGCAGAAAAGGAAAGCGCGTCAACGAAGCCTGAATATTGAGACATAGCGAAGAGACTCACTCCGTAAAATAAGGCTGCGGCGGCCGATCCCTCTGATAATTCTCCGTATTCAACCACGCCGCGTCAAACAGCGCATCGGGCAGCCTCAACAACAACCCCTCGATATGCGCATCCTTCGTATACCTCGACACCGTCATCGGGTGAAAATCTAGCCCGTTCTTCAGCGCCGTCCTAAATAGGAACGTGCCGAGCGCGGAGCCCTTGTTCATGCGCAGCACTGCGGTGTTATAATTCTCCAGCCGGGACCAGCGGTACGCGAAGGCGCCCTTCCACCCCCAGAGCTCTTCCCAGTCGCGCAGGAGGATGGTGTCCGCGTCGAGGTAGATCCCGCCGAAGCGGTGGCACAGCACGAAGCGCGCCATGTCCGAGAGGATGACGGAGAGGCGGTCGTACGAGCTGCTGGACTTGGAGCCCGTGCGGTTCAGGATGTCGTCTTCCTCCGTTTTGGCCGTGGATGAAATTCCGTTCTCCGCCGCGGAACTCGTGGTGGTGGTGGCGGCTTTCTTGACGCTGATGATGTGGCCCCCCGAATTGAACAGACTATCCTGCAGTTCGCGCCATTCATCCTTGATCTCCGGGATGCCATCCAACTGCTCGGTCGTATTCCATAGCCGGAACTGGATGACGTGCTTGAAGCGCGGGTGGAGGAAGGGAGACGCCCACGGGTTCCCCTTGAGCTGCTCGAACATATCGTGCAGCGCCGTGGGGTTGGGCACAGCAGCCGCAGGCCCGGGGTTGATCCACAGCCAGAACTGGGGGCGGCACACCCGGGTGTCAGAGGGCCATTCCCGCAGGTGAATCCCGGTGTTTTGACTGAAGAGGAAGGACATGATCGCGAGGTAGGGCTTGTCGGTGAATGTGCCTGTCCAGAACATGTGGAAGACTCGCGGGTTCTCGGGATCGCAGGCGGTTGCGAGTGATTGGGCAGGACGGTGGGTGAGTGGGTTGGGGAGGGAGATGGAGGATTCCCAATCGACGCCTTTCTTCTTCACGAGACCTTCATTGGGATCGACGACCTTGCGACCTGGTGGTGGGTTGCGATACAGCGGAGCTTGTTCTTGTAATGGCTCGTCGATGACCGTTGATGTTGAGTTGTCTTCCACGTAGATGTATCGCCAGTCCATCGTCTTCGCATCCCGCCGAATACGCTCCCCGTTGTCCAGACCACCACCCAGGCGCAGCATCTCGAGACAGTCGCGCACGTATTTTCCCTTCCCAAAGTCGCAGTTCTTCATGACATGATCGAGGTCGGCCACGCTCCCAGGTAATGGCCGCGGTGGGTATGCCACGTTCGGTGGTAGACTCTGGATGTCGAGATAGCGACGCTTGGCGCCGACGCCACGTCCCTCCGTGACGATTTGGACACCCGGGGGGCGGAAGCGGTTCGGCTTCAGAGCAGCTGGCTGTGGTGGTGTTGCCGGGTTTACGAATGGATCCGTGAAGCCAATAACCACCGGCACTGCGACACGATTAGCAGAGCGCGACGGCTGCTACGGGGTGATGACACGCACCTGACTGTCGACTTGGGTAGTGTCCGCTCGCAATCTCCCACTTCCATATCTTCTGCAGGTCTCTCCGCTTAAACACGAGCGTCGGTGGTTCAGGCGTCGAGCCGCCCTGCCACTGGTCCCCCCAGTCTGAGCGGCCGAAGGACTTTGAGACGAGGATGACGGTGAAGAAGACGGCGAGGCATGCGAGCGCGACGAGCAGCGGCCCTCGTTTCCGCCGCATGCGGGTGACGCGGAGGGTGTTGAATGGGCCAGCATTCGGGACGAGGATGCGCAGACGTCGTGTCCTGACGCCTGGGATGGAGAGGGAGACGGGGCGCGTCCAGCTGTGTCTGTGCTGGCGCTCGAGTTTTTCTTCGACGGCGGAGGAGTGGCTGGGGAGGTCGCTCGTCATCGCCAGGCCAAGCGCAGTGCGGGCGCTGAGAATACCGGCGCGTAGGGAGGGGGAGGGGGAGGAGAAGATGCCCGTTAATGTCACAGCCACGTCAAATCGAAAATGTAACACGCCGTCACAGATGTCGTGACACAGTGAGCAGATCGCCAAAAATTTACGAATGGCAGCTCTGATTTACCAGGGAAAGGGTCACTGGGATCAGAGAAAACCTGGAAGTTGCGCTCTGTACCGACAATCAATGTTCAAAAATTGTTCTGATCTTCATACCATCCCAAAGTGTTCTAATAGGTTCTAAATATACACACACTACGTTATCGCCTTACACCTGTTTCTTCTGGAGACCCTTCGGCAGCTCCTTGACGAATGGCAAAAACTCGCGACCTTGCATGTACGGCCTGAGGACTTCGGGGATAACAAGACCCTAGATCAGACGCAGATCATCAACATCTGACCAAGTATGGAAAATTGCGACGCACCTCGGGTGTTTGGTAGTTCTCAACAAGACAGCAAAGGGCGCGCTCTGTGGCGCACAGCGTTCCATTCAGCATGTGGACGTATACCTTGCGCGTCTGGTCCTTCTGCTTCAGACCGCACCGGATCTCAAGTCTACGGCTCTCTGATAAAAGCAGTCAGCATGTCAGTTCAACCCGAGAAAAAAAGAACTCACGGTAATCCGTACAATTCGAGCACGACACAAGCTCCTTATACGCCCTCTGGAACGGGAAATACGCCTCCAAATCGTACTTCTGCGCCGCCGCCAAATTCAGCGCACCCGACACAATGCCCACCACGCGATACCTCAGCCCCAGGCTCTGATAAAACGCCTCACTATTAGCAACCATGACATCGAACATCTCCCAGCTCTTCTCCGGGTCGGTGATCACGAACTGCTCGACCTTCTCGAACTGGTGCACGCGGAAGATGCCCCACATGTCGCGCCCGGCCGAGCCAGCCTCTTTGCGGAAGCAGGTCGAGTACCCGGCGTATTTGATGGGGAGCTGGTGCTCGGGGCTCTCGAACCACTCGTCCGAATGGAAGGCCGAGATGGGCTGTTCCGAGGTGGCGATGAGGTATTTCTCGTCGTCCGAGCCTATCACCTGTGGCATACCATTTGGGTGAGATGTTAAATCACTCAGATAAGGAGAGTCGTACCTTGTACAGTTCCTCGTCGAACTGATCCAGTTGCGCCGTCTTCGCCATCTGATCCTTGTTCATAAAGAATGGAGGCTGAATCTTCTTGTATCCTTTCGTCCTCAAAAAGTCCAATCCGTACGAGATGAGCGCCTGGTTCAGGTCGACGCCGTCGCCCGTGAGGTAGTACCCGCGATGTCCTGCGATCTTCGCGCCGCGGTCGAGATCCATCGCGTCGAGGCGGAGAAGCACTTCGTGGTGGGCCAGGATGCCCTCGCGTGCTTCGGGTTCAGCGAGAACTCCCTTGGGATCCCATGTGCGGATGGTGGTGTTATCGTCCTGTACGTAATCGTAATCGCGGTCAGTATCAGCGAGGCTTGAGGGAATATGGTTAACGCACCTCCGTCAAGCTAACCGGAGCGCCCTTGCCCACGATGTTGCCAACGGTGCTGGCCTTCTGGCGCATGAGCGCCTCAAACTCCTTCGCTTCCTTCTTTTTTGCCTCGACCTGAGCGTCGATCTCTTTCTTTGCTGCGACTAGGTCGTCTGCGTTCTCTTTTGCCTGTCGCGCGATATCTCATATATAAACACTTGTGGTGGAAATGATGTAAGAATTGAAAGGGGAGGGGACGCACCTTCTTCTTCGCCGAGATCTCTTTCTGCACTTCGTTCACTTTTTTCCGGAGGGCGTTGGTATCATAGTCCACTACAAAAAGCAGCCACAGGTCAATCAGCGTTGAATTCCACGGATCGATTTCAGTTTACAAAAGCTATACGAATAGCGATAAAGAAAACGAAAACGTACTCTTCACCCAATCCGTATACATCTGAATAATCTCATCGACAAGCTCGACAGAATGCCCGCGCTTGCGCTGCGACTCGCGGATCTCCTCTGCATTCCCGCCCTTGTTATCGATAAACGCCAAGATGTCGAGCGTCATGGTTTCTTTCTAGTTTCTGGTTCTGGTTCTGGTCCGGGGGAGTGTTATGTTCACTGTGTTTCGATCGGGTATAGGGATATCGATATGCAGTTTGTAGTCGGTTTCAGGGAAATGGAGGATTGATGAAGGGAGAGAGAAAACATTTTAAGAATCTCATCTCGAGTCATTTTTGGCGATTATGTAAGGAGATAAGATTAGATCCCGACGTCGGGCGTATGAATTGAGTACTGCCCTCCAGCCTCACAGCCCTTCATAGCTTCGCAAAAACTTGTGCGAATATTGACTCATATCGCACAGCCAAATTTCAGCTGCAATCGGTGGAATATCTACGGGTGGGGTTGCGAAAGCGGAATAAACGAGCAATTACTTGTCCGATCATGAGGTAAAATCCTAGGATCCTCGGTCTAAGGTCCGAGTCTCTGGAAATCAATCTGGAGGAAAAAATGAATTTTTATCATTTAAATCCATGATGCTCTTTTGCTCAGAAAAACAGGCGCCCAAATAACTTGAAATTGGTGCACCCTGGTTGGCTCCGGAAACAGCCGGCATAAAACATCAATCTATGATATTAGGTAATCAAACCCTCCGTGTTCTGCTCGTCGTCGCTGACGGCCTTGACATCCACTTTACAATCACAATAAGACATCATGGTGAGTTGAGCTTCTTCTCTGGGATCTTCATCTACTATGCAGTGCACATCTGCTGTACGCACCGTCAATCCTACGGAACTTCCATTCGAGACGATACGAACATCATCCTTGCCACGCTCCTTTGGAACTCTGCACTGGAAGGATCTATGGTTGACGATGGACGGAGGCGTCGGTGGAATTGGATCTGGGGTCTTATGTCTGGGAGGACGAAGATTCCAGTGCGCGCATGTCATCCGCGTGTAATGGGAATCCATGTCTGCTCAGAGACGCGTTCTGTGAACTCGGACTCTAAACCTGTTCGAGACTGTAGACCTATGCTCACCCTGCTTGTTTGACAGGGAGGAGGAGGACGCTATCCCTACCCCAAATACGTTTGGTCTCCCTCTGGTGCGTTCCCCACCTTGTCCTAAACCTTCGTCGATGTTGACAACCACATCTCTTCCGCGTTACCTACCTTCGTCATGCATCTTGAACCCTACCCTCGTCTGGTGCTCTTTTCTGTCTCTGTCCATCAAATTAGGTGGTTGGTGGGTCCGTCCCTCGAACTGGGCCTCCAACACCGCTGTGGCTGCTATTGGAATCGCTGTCATCACGTTCGGCGTCTGGAACTACAGCGCGAAAGTAGAAGTGCGTCAAATATATCCTATTAATGAATTACGTTCTATTTTCTGTATCTTACCTTTGTTTGCCTATGCAGCATCGGGATATTGAACCCATTCGGCCTATACCCTCGATGCTGGTGCGTAGTATTTAGCTTTGATCTTCTTTCACGCCTAAAGGGATTTTCAATGTGTGCAGTGGGCAAAACAATATACAGATAAGAAGAAGGAGGAAGGGCATTAGGACGTGCCGCAACGTGACCAATATATTTTTGTATGATTTTTTTATTCTTTCACGGCAAGGTTGCGTGCTGACTTTGACATTCAGATATCACACATCCCGCGTTCTATACTTGTAGGTCGCAGAAGAATAGAGAAATATCCTGCTTTCTGTTTTTCCCCGCAAGATTTAGATGGCTGCTTTCTTTTCAATTTGTAACCACTGACATGGACGACTAATATTGACCTCAAGGACGTATTAATTCCTGCAGGCTACCTTCTCTTAAAAACTCCCGAGTTCTCCTTGTTCACTCCCATCCTCCACGCTTCAGCAACCGCCTAGTCATCGACAATTTCCGAGGCCACTAGTTTCTAACTTTGCTCCGAGGTCGCGATCGACATTGTAGGCAAAAGGAAATTCGCTTCAATGTTGACACTGAAAATATCTCGTGAGAGCATCGCGTTTCCAAGATACATCCCTGGATCTTGGCTGGGCTTTACCAAAGCTTGCGACGCAGCCGCAGCTCAGAATGGCTTGAACTAACGTTCTCGATGGACTGCGATATCTGTAGCGAAGCGAGGTTTACACGCCTGCAATCTCCTAGCTCTTTTCAGGCGGCACCGAATTCCTCGGGTTTTTCTGCGCTGAAAATGAGAAAGCCCGTGGAAAGGCATCAGCACGCTCTCTTCGCAGCTCCAATCTACTGGAGTCAATGATGAACTGTCCACCCAATGAGCAGCCTGGTGAAGTGCTGCTCGCAACCATCTGTCAATTCGCCTGGGCTATACATGTACGCCACCACGCCATGGCGTTTATAACTTTCACCTTACCACAGTTAAAAATGGGAGGTGCTGAAGGTTGAAAAAGAACCCCGGTGATATGCCGAGTAATGGCTCCATTTAAGCTTGGGAGGGAACTGTATTGGCATAAATGCCTTGTTAGATATGCCACTGGGAATCTGGGGTCTGTGGTTGTCCGACAATTGATCCTTGGGCCTATGAGGGTATTGGCAATTTTGCCGACTCCATGATGCAATAATGTATGCTTCAGTGGAACTTCGACGGTGCTCTTTCGATCGGTATCAATTCTATGTTTGAAAACATTTGTACCCGCCGAGGCGAATGAAAAACAACCGCGTAGACGTCGAGGTATGCTTCTTACTCGGTTATTAAGTATCTGAATGCTCGCACTTTCCCATTCACCGGATTGTGTGACTTGCATTGCCGCATGTTGAAGGTGGTGTGCTCTAAATCGCTAAAATAGAGAGGAGAGAGAAAAGAAAATCTTTTGAATCATGGCAAGTAAGTACAACGAGCATAAAAACTCGTCTAGGCAATACAAAGTACAGAAGACAAACATTGCGCGACTAAATAAAAAAAAAAGAAGAATGTTATATAATTACACTAGGGAAAATCAACCCAGGCCCCGATCGTCGTAAGTGGTAAGTGTAGTATATATACCACATACGCCGCGGGAAAATGGACTGAAGACGGGAAGATGCAGCGAAGCAATAATAAATAAAAAAAGTGGTCGAGAGTAGCGCATTGCTATATTGTTACAAATCTATCCTGGGTGCGTATCGAGTCGGGAATTCCGCACCAGGGCACAAAATGAGAGGCGAGAGAGGCGATGAGGAATGATCATGAAAATGTGATTTTATGCAATCCATTCGAAAGCGACGTGAAGTGCTCTCGGTATACTTACTTCACGAGTGCAATGATGGCCGTCAGATATCGCGAAACGCGAGCCTTGATACCGCGCGATCTGACGCCGGTTTTCGGCAGGGGAGAAACGGGAGGCGAACCCTTGACAGTCGAGGTAGTGCTGTAGTCGCTTGAGTTGGTCTTGTCGACGAGCTTGGGTTGATCATCCTTGATAGCCTCAGCGCCCTTCGGTTTGACGTCTTTGTCGCTGGGTGTATCGTGGTCTTTGAACCACTATACATAGAGATTCAGTCATAAAATACTACTCGTTCAAGTCAGTAGATGCCTACCTTGATCAGCCACTTCGCAGAGGCCTTGGGGTAGCGCTTTTGGGTTTCATAGTCGACGTATGTGACACCGAAACGTGTCGAGTAGCCGTCGGCCCACTCGAAGTTGTCCAAGAAGCCTGCGACGTCTCGTCAGCTGGTTTAAACATATACGATAAGAGTAGATCATACTCCAGGGGAAGTAAGACCGAACGTCAACACCGTCATCATAGATAGCTTGGATAAGAGACCTCGTGGTGCCTTCAAAGTAGTGCACGCGCTGGTCATCGGCGACGGCTTGCTCGAGATCCATGTCGTTTTCTCCCTTGACCGCAAAACCGTTTTCAGTGACACTATTGATCAAATCGATTAGAGAACCATATGGATCAATGGTGGTCATATGTGCTCACTATATGGGCAGTTTGTAGCGCTATAGATCCGGATAGAAAAATGAGCAAAGAACGTCAAAAAATACTCCCTCAAACGGACCTTCCAGATGTAGTTTAATAGCTGTAAGATTATTGTCAAATCAATAGCTGCTATTGTGCCTGAAGTGAGTTCGAACACTCACAGATCGGAAACCTTCAGGATCTAATGACGCGTAGGAATTTAATAAACATAAATTCGGTAGGAAAAGTTCACAAAGACTTACAATCCTGCAGCCAAGCGCTGTGTGCTTTTGGGAGAAAAATGAGAATGTGGTCAATAGATTCGAAAATAGACAGCACATACCCTGGTTTCCTAACTCAGTCCCGTCAGGTCGCTTGAACGTGTAGTCAACGTTTCCTTGGAATTCGTCATCTCCGCCAGCCTCTAGAGATTCATATGAGAGGTTATTAGTTATCCCAACTCGTGTAATGGAAGAAGATCGAGAACTCACTGCACAGGTTAGTGGTGTAGGTGTTCATCCCATAAAAATCGGAGGATCCCTTCACAAGAGCCCATTCATCCGGGGTAAAGTCTGGCAAGCGATCTCCAAGCACCTCTCGCATGTAGGGCGGGTAGAAACCAAGATAGATAGAATCCTAAAACAACACAGATGCACGCGGAGGGTCATATCACACGAGTCAGCACAACGTCCTCCATGTCACCATCGGTCAGTTGATGACATACCGCAAACCAGCCTAAGTAGAAATATCGGGGAAAACGAGGGGCCACCTGTCAGCAGGAGAAATAGATAGGATGAATAGAGGTGATTCACCGATCGCAAAGTCCAGAGCGTGTTGAGCGGCGTCAATGTCTAGAAACAAAATAAGCGTCTTTCAATTTATGTACGGGGAAATAGATACGACGTTACTTACTGGCTTGGTTGTCATCGTATGGCATAGCCCAATCACCGTTGAGGGTGATACCGATTTGGCCTTTTTGTGTTGCTTTGAAATCTTCGCGGTACAACTTCACAGCGTTTGCGTGAGCATATATAACACTGTGTCCGACACTAAAGAGGGAAGAAGTTCGGTCAGATAGGGTTTTCACCAAAGCGCAAATAAGCGCCCCATGCAAAAAATAGATTTCTGTCGTCCGAATTACAAGGAATAGACTTACATCCAAGGTTCAGTCGACGAGTTGCCTGCAGGCGAGCGTTCGCGGTCACTTGATCGCCCAGGTGCAAATACACCACGTCCATAGCCCAAAATTGCAACGCACCAAGGCTCATTGATGGTCAGCCTAATTTCATTCGGAAAAATTGTGATTAGAAGACGTGTTTTTGTGAAGTGCGACCACGAACTCACCAGTGCTTGACACGGTCACCAAAGGCCTCAAAGCAGACCTATTCATGGACAGGAGGTGATAAGGTCAGAGACTGGGAACAGATTGACAATTCAAGGTTGACTTGTGGACACGCACCCGTGTGTAGTTCACATAGTCTTTTGTGATCTCCTCCCTGTTCAGCCATCCGTTGTATCGGTCGTGGAGAGCTTGTGGGAGATCCCAGTGGTAGAGTGTCTGGAGTGGGATTAGTTGTTAGGTCGTTAGCTAGTGTGAAAACACGCACCACAAAAGGAGTGATTCCATTTTCCAACAATGCGTCGATGAACTTGTTATAGAATTCGATACCTTTAGGGTTGACAGGATCATCCCGACCTCCGAGAGGTATGATGCGCGACCAAGAAAGGGAGAACCGGTATGACTTCACACCATATTCCGCCAATAGGGCCACATCCTCCTTCCACAGATGATACGAGTCGGTGGCAATGTCGCCGTGCTTTCCATCTAGAGTCTTGCCTGGGAGTTTGGCGAAGTCGTCCCATATCGACTTTCCACGGCCGTCGATGTCGGTGGACCCTTCAATCTGAAAGCTCGCTAAAGAACGTGTTAATATGGTAGTTCCAAAATGGGACAGTCACTCATCCCCCGCAGAACCCCACTCCCCTCACTTCCCTAGACGTCCCGCAAACACCGTTGGAAGGAGAGACTCACCAGTAGCGAACCCCCATAGAAAATTCTTTGGTAATTTACGAGTTGGAGCAGATGCCATTGGAATGGTCGTCTGGATAGAAAGGCACGAGAAGTTAGTAAGAGTAGCATGGAGATCCAGCTCTGCTCTTAAACGAAGAGCAATCCCCCGATATCACTAGAGTTCCTGGGGAATTTCAATTCTGGCTCTCCCGAGAAATGTCCGCCGGGTGGATGAACACTTCGAAAACATGTTTTGACACGCGGAAGGTATCGTGAATCAAGATTGCCAAAGTAGGATCCATAGATACTCCGTGGGTGGACAATTTGCGGCTGGATTTCCCTGGATTCTGGTAATAAGAACTGGACAAGAACAGTTGCTAAATATGTTCTCTCGGTCAAACGTCGGCGCTCGTCACGTGCCCATCTCTCCGCCATTTTAACTCCATCCATCCGATTCTCCCTCGGATCGTCTTTTGACTTCCACCGCCCTAGAACTGTTGAGTCCAAATGTCGTCCATCAAAGGTATTGCAATCCTAGGCGCCGGACTATTTGCCAAAGAAGGTCAGTAATTTACCTAGAAAATCGGCGGCCTAGCCAGCGGCGTGCCATACGCGGCTCGACGTTAACTCCATTTCTTTATGCCCGAATATTCACCTGACCCCACATGCAATAGCACATCTACCAGCTCTTGCTGCCTTGGGCAAAGCCGCGCCCCCTCTGAAGGCGGTCTACTCGCGTTCCCAGCAGAGCTCCCAATTCCTCGCCGATGCCGCTATCACTACGCTTAATCTAGCTACTCCTCCTTCTGTCTATCACGACGGGGACGCGTCGTCCAACCTGGAATCGCTTCTCGCTAGATCAGACATCGTGGCCGTTATTGTCGTTCTGCCTATCACGATGCAACCTGCGATTGTGCTGCAAGCTCTTGCGGCAGGCAAACATGTCTTGAGCGAGAAGCCTGTCGCACCCGATGTGGCCCAGGGTCTTGCCCTTATCAAGACATACAAGGAATTGTACAAACCTAAAGGCCTCATCTGGCGTGTCGCAGAGAATTACGAAGCAGAATCGGGGTATCGCAAAGTGGGCGAGATCATTCGTGCCGGAAAAATTGGAGATGTCATATTCTTCAAAACTGTCGTCGTCAACTATATCGACAAGGAATCAAAATGGTACAAGACCCCTTGGCGAACAATCCCCGACGTAGGTGTACTCAATACATTCTTATTCGTGACAGATCGCTAATTATTGATACAGTACCAAGGTGGCTTCCTGGTAAGTCCTGCTAGCTAACTTTATGTGCGATGCATGTAAATTTACTCGACCAAATCAATCGTAAAGCTAGATGGCGGTGTAGTAAGTCGTTTTTCTATCTTCCTGTAAGATCAGAACGATTATCTGATTCGGCCATTACCACTAGCATACGATTGCAGCACTTCGCGTCATGCTCCCTCACCCGTTCACACATTTGTCCGGATTCGCATCGCTTAACAAGGACTATCTTAAGCCTCATGACACTATCCATTCGGTAGTGAAGGCAGGCGACCATTTTCATGGTATATCAGAATTAACCTTCGCCAGCCCTACGAAGTCGCGCCCTCAGGCCGACGGCTTCGTGATCACTGGACACGACGGCTGGATTTCCGTCAACAATGTCAATCTTCCTGGCTCGGACAAACCTACCATCCGCATCGTGGTGAAGTCCGTCATTAAGATCGAGGGTGAGCCGGAACAAGAGACGGAAGAGACCATCGACGTGCCTTCGCAAGGGGTGGTTGCGGAACAGCAGAGCTTCTTCGATGCATTGGCGGGCAAGGACGACGGACTTAACCTTGGTGATCCTTTCGCTGCATTGGCCGACGTCGCTTTCATCCAGGCGGCTTTGAATAGCAATGGGAAGCTCGTAGATCTTACGAAGCTCCTCGAGGGTACTTCAGATTGATTGCAGAGTTGTCGAATCGGAGAAAAAGGACCCCAAGAGCACTTGAGTTGCGGATTTGTATCGGAGATCCAGAAGTATACCTTTAACTTGTAAATACCTACTTCCTTGCTGCGCTATGTATCGAGGACCGAACAAGCCTGGTTTCGTTCGTTCGAACTTCGAAGCTGTTACAATTAAATGGTATGCAAACGATCATTTGGCGCATACAATTTTCTCTGCTGATCTATCACGAGAAGGCGATCATCGAGCTTCGCTGCACTGTCCCCTCTCTTAGGTGTACAGTACATATGCTCGCCGTCACTCCCTAGACACACCATTTCAGAGCATTCATTACATCTGGTCCCAAAAGGGCCTAAAACAGTCAGAAAAGCTGCGCGGGAACCCAGACCCCCAACATCTAGCGACATTTTTCCGCCAGCCCGATCGGCAATTGTACCCTGTGGAGAAAAACTGGAGAACACCGTTTATTATAATTATCAAACGCGGTGGAGAAACTTTTGCATCACTTGGTATACATGTACCAATGCGGTGCGCTCGGTGCGCTAAGGCGTCGTTGGAGTGCAGCCCCCCCTCAGCGATCGTCTGCAGGCGTATATGCGGAGAGGATTCCGCGCACTGCTTGCGCACCCTCGGACTATCCTCGCACATTCCGTCATTCGCGCGTTTGACGTGAGGGCAGCGACGGCCCTCTCAAGCCCATTTTGGCCTCGTTGGAATCTTGATCATAAGGCGCTCCTGTCTCCTGGGCGCGATGCCTCGCAGTGTAATAGGACATACGCCACGACGGCCTGGAAATAACTCCTGCGCCTAGGTATCGCCTTACGGTGTAGACCTGTAATCCATAGAAGTGTTATTCTGATTTTTTGGATACTCTCACTTAGGCCTATTCTTCCGACTCTTTAGCTGTATTACGGCACATATTTAGGCAGGCATAATAATAGATGGCCGTCATATTTAGCTGCGATAGCGGGACAAAAGGATGGGCATCATTTCCGCCTTCCCCCATCGACCATTTCGAACCCGTCTTTAGCATCAGTTTTGGCGCTTCCTCCCCAGAAGCTCACACACTGTCGTCGCCGTGGGACCCATATTATCAGCTTGACTTTAGCCAGCGCAGATCATCCGTCATTGATGGCGTAGAGGTTTTAAGTCAGATATCTCAGCCCAACAAACACATACATGCTGGACGCAGGGCTGAAACTGGATTTCCTGGCAAGAGACGAAGGTGGATCTATGTTAGGCAGCAAACGCGCGCAGACGGGACCGAGAGGCTTGCGTGGCGACCAGACTTCGCTGGAGCAAGGTAGTCAGTGCGAACTGCGAGTCCGCATATAGGTCATCATGTGAGGACGAACTGGTCAAACATAGTTACATAGACCCCATCACATTGCGAGTTGACATCATTCTCCCATCCTCAGAAGATCGAATACTAATAGATCACCAGCCAGCCAGAATTAATCTAAACAAGCAATAAAAAGCCTGGGGAGACGAAGTCTGAGCGTCCAGCTGCGGCGATAGAAGTCGAGATCAGCTTCATAAGTAGCCTACCATGACCCATTACCCACTGAAATGAAACGCCCACAGGGCCGTTTGATTCGGTAGAAGATGCCCGAGTGCGCGAGAGATTATTGCAGCAGCCCGGATAATGCCAGTAGAAATTTACCAGAAAAGTTAACGCTGAGGGCATGAGGCTGGGTCCGGTGAATTGAGCTCTATCCGGTTATCCGATGCGTCTATCACGGAAGTTCCGTACCTGTGGTGTTTAGAAAGATAAGATAGGAAGCATAGCGATAGCGAAAAGCGTTGGCTTTTTTCTGACCGGAGGTCGTCGATGCTTGTTGTGTAATTTTGGACCTGTCTTTCGGAGAAACCCCATCAATGAAAAGGCAGAGCGTCTGAAGTTTTTTGGGTTGACGTCCGTCCACCTCAGACTTCCACGCTAAAATAAAAGGAGAATCGAAGTGATATGAAAGATGACATGGACGTATCGTTGAGCATGCGTTGTAGAGTACTATCCAGGCCTGCATAAAGCTGTTGACGAAGCATTACGCAAGCTGTCAGCAGACATAGGAAGAGATGTCTTTAACCAGCCCACTCACATGACTGTCTATCATAAATTTTAACGACCGCAAAAGAAGAGTCGAGCACATTGTATCTTCAATTTCAACATGCTCATAACAGTCAACAACGTTGCAGTGTTGCAGTGTTGGCTTCCTAGCTTCGATGGCCGAGATTAAGAGCAGATCGCAATTATCCAACCTGGAGTGGACCAAAAAGAAAGAGGCAAGAATAGGTAAGATCAAAGCATGAATGGCTTATCCAGGGAACATCCTACTCACATACATAGCTTAAGATTGAATACCTCAGAAACGAGAGAACATCGAAGTGTACCACGTGGAAGTCATATTCTCCAACGACCCTTCCTGCTGGAAGGACACTTTGCGAGAGGCTTTCGAGGGAGTGATATGGTTATTGATTGAATAGATCATCGTCGCAACAGCATGTTAAGTTCGAGGGTCCCGTTTTCACCGACATGAAATAACAGTTAGGTGATCACTAGCGCAAAAACACCAGTCTGGCTTACCGTGAGGATACGGCCACCAGTTTTGTGCTAGCTTAAAACATTCGGTAAGTGTCGTATTCGAGAACAATGGAGATGCCCCCGGTATATCTCATGGCCTTTCTATCGCCAAAACATCTGAACCTGTGGATTCGTTCATTTTCCACGGAGAAATCTATTCCCCCTCCAAGTGGCGACTTCAGAAGAAGGCCGTTGGTTAAGCAAAGGCCGTTGATTAAGCAAAAGGACAAGGAGCCGTCTCTCGAAAATTAAAAACTAGTGGTTTTCGAGTCAGATGCCTAACAAAAAGTAATCGCAGAGACCTTGAAGATTTAATAAGTGCACAAGGGGCACTTTCATACAGTTTTATACAGAGCTCGGCTTAAGCCGATCCGCCTTTTGAGATCGTTTCCGGACTTCGCGATCTCTAGGTTCTGAGTCTTGAGACGATGATTAGAGCCAGTAAAGAACTAAATCGCAAGCCACAAGCTCGTACCACAGCGAATTCGCAGGCTCCAGAGTCCAACAGAAATAGATTGAGCAGAAAATAGGAATATAAGAGGCAGTCCTTTGACAAAAGCATTGAGATGATGGTGGTTGGAGAAAGAAATACGTGTCCGAAAAAGGCGACCGAAAAAGAACTCGTGACCCCTACAAATGCCGCAGCCTCGCCTCTGCCTCCTGTTCTGATTCAACCACTTATCGTATAAATCACTTCTATTCATACATCATGCCCCCTCCCGGCCCACCACAAGGAAGTTATTCGCCCCAAATGTCCAATATGGGGTGAGAACCCATCCATCCCTCTTCTTCAACCACAACGTAATTGATTTGAACCCTTTCTGCAGGAGCCGCAACATCACGATGGACTTTACCAAAGGGATCGCAACGGAGGTGCGGTTCCTACTGCAGGAAATAGGGAAGCTGCGCGATGAGCGTCGGCAGCTGCAAGCGTGCGTCCAGTTCTTCCACTGGCTAATCGTTGAGGATGTACTGAAGTACCCCCGTTGTGCCAATAGCGAAATCTCGGAGCTCATGTCGGTCAGGTCGAAGTTCAGCCCGAACGGTGAATTTCAGCCTGAATGGCGGCTCCCTGTCCAGGTACGTCGTCGATTGTTGAAAGGATCGCAAACAGGATGTCTGAGATCATGATCAGGCAATCGAGGCGCCGCCCCCGGCTGCGCCACCTCTACCGGAAGAGCCTGTGCCACAGGCGAAGCCCGGCTGGCGTGTCGTGCACAAGAGGCCTGAAAGGAAAGCTAGGACGGCGCCCAAAGCCATCACAGCTCCACCCCCGCCTGCAGCACCCGCTATGCATGAACAGCCGAAGCCCGAAGCACCTGCGTGGACACAATGGCGACGTACGTTCAACATACATACCTCTTGTTGTTTACATTCTCCTCTGATATCCGTGCATAGCGAACCCCCTTCTTGCTCCTACATCCATGGCTCCTACACCTACACCAGTGACTCCACCTCCCCGAGCTGGCCTTTTCGGTAGGGACGACTCTTGATTGCTCATGATCCAACCCATAGACTTTAAATCATTTCCCTAGGTCCCTCGACGCCGCCTCCAAAATAAATCCTCGTGTTATATTCAACCTTACTTTGCTAGGGCAGCATCTGGATTCATTACGACCCGAGTTTGGAAGAGGAAGAAGTCTACTGCGAAATGTATTTACCACCGATATTGGAATCTCGAATTCACGGCGCGCTATCTGTTTCTGCTACGTCATATAGTTTCATTCTTGGCTGTCTGTTGTATTCTACACTTTTGGTTTTCCATTTCCCCAACATGTTTCTTTTTCACAATTCCGCAATATTTTCCTCGATTCTTTACTTTCTAATTTCGTTTTCCCTTCCACAGATTGCAATCAATCTCGGTCTGCTCTTCCCTTGCCTGTACATCTAATGCGATTTAGCTCTCCCGGAATTTACGCACTTCTATAATTGGCCGTTGTTCTTGGGGTTCCCCACATTCGATTTGACTACTCGGTCCATTTAATACTTCTTCTCAACAGTGAAAGAGACCTCGCAGTGTTCGGATTTCCAGTTGAGATCCTGATCATTTACCGTTTCTTAGGCCTTGAGATTTCTCAAGAGCTTGGGTAACGATTGTCATTTGACCACATACCACCGTTTGGACGAGGCTTCTATTCTCAGCAGTGCACCTGGCTGCTGAATCTTCGACAACCGTAAGCAATTAAAATTTTGAATGTTTAGAAAGTAATGTCATCGACTAGATCTCCGGAGATCCTGAGGAGATTTCTTCCTTGATTGGTTGTAGCAAAATTGGAATTTTTTTAATCAATGGAATAGGAACCAAGATGCCTTCCTTTTCCAGGCGCTTTCAGTTACTCTAAGTCGGATGGTTTATTAGACGATAGTTATATCATAATGTACTGCTTTAGATAAGATAAGATCAAGCCATTCGGCTCCGATGCCCGTTGGCAACGCGTTGGTTGAATTTCGAAGCTCAAGCTGAAGTTGAACTCAACAGCCATCGCAAAGCTCCAAATCCAAATTTTCAGACGCGTTTAACGCGTTTATACCAGCGCTACTTCATGCATTCTCTATCGAATTCGCTTTCGGGGCCTTCCACGGCGAGCGATCTTCCCGCCGACGTTCTCTACGAAATATTCTTGCAATCGCTCCCAGAGTACCCCCTCGACGAAGTACAGCCGAACACCAAAATCGCGCCGCTCCAGCTATGCCACGTCAGCTCCACATGGAGGGCAGTCGCTCTCTCGAACTCATCTCTATGGTTGCATCTGCACTATAATCTTCCGATCCAATGGGAAAAAGGACAGCCTATCGCTTGGAACGCGAAAAAATTCCTTCGTGATGTCGAATGCTTGAAGTGGTGGAGGCAAAATCAAGGCCCGAGACCCCCATCTATTCGCTTAAGTTTTTCCAGGAAGCCGAAGGGAACAAACTGCGAGGAGCTTGCGTTGACCAAGGACGACATCAAGAAGTGCTTCATTGAGCACTTGTCCTCGGCGCGTCATCTCGACGTTGATCGGTTCGGCGAGTATCTGCTTCAACTGGACACTAGCAAGAGTGGCCGTCAAATTGCGCTTCTCAACCTACACTCTTTAGTGACCACTCACTTCCGCGAAAAGAATATGTTCGCATTACCTCTTGAACAACTCAAAATCCCTTCGACATTACGACAGCTCTCTCTCCATTCAGTCGAACTGCAGGAAGGCTTCGCCAAAAGTCTCGCCAGTTGGACTAGTTTGACACATCTTTCGTTGAAGAGGATGTCTTTGGACCCACAGATCTGGTACTCTCTTATTCGTTCAGTGCCGGCTCTGAGGTGGGGATCCTTCGAGTTCTACCTTGACTCCGAAATTGAACTTCACGACCCGCCGGAGTATACTCTTTCTTTCCTCTCAGCACTTTCGTTGACTATCGACAGTCCGGAATTTAGCCCGGATCCTGCCCCGCTCGATCAAATTTTGGTGAATCTAAATTTCCCAGTTCTACACGAGCTGTCTCTCTATATTGCGAATCCAGAAAACTACTTCGCTTCCTGCGCCGCGAATGAATTTAACCGCGGTTTAAAATCTGCATCTGCAATCACGAAGCTCACAGTAGGGATTTATTTCAAGGACTTCCCCGATCTCGTAGAGCCAGAGGAAGAAGATTCGCCTACATGCTCACTTTCAACGGTCGTTCCGGCCCTCACGCATCTGGTGATTGATCTTGCAGACCGGCAGGGGTGCCAGCTTAATGGAGAGACGGAATTTAAAGCAAATTATTGGTCGAGGCTATTACCAGGCTATGCATGTTGGGTGGACCTACAGAATCCTGCCAGCGCCATTCAAAAAATAACCTTTGTTGTCAGCGGAGCGTCTACCCAACGTCAATTAGTCGAGCCGATATTTCGGGATGCGATGGGCACACAGGCTGCGGACATCGTTGAATTGAAGATCGTCAATCCAGACAAAAAGGACTTGTCACCTGCGGGTGAGGGATGGAGGATGTGGGATTCTTGCGTTTATTAAATTTTTGGAAGGTCAATTCAAAGTATTCATATATCTTGTTATATTCTCTTTTTTTGGTACAAGGTGAATAACAGTGTGTCTACATATTTTTCTAGTATCTTGTCCGTATATCATCTGTAAATATTCACATTTTGGAACATGGCCCAATAAACTCGCTTCCTTTAATTTGTTATATAAACGAATTGCACGAGACAAATATAATTAGGGATAATAAGTTGAGAGGTGTTACATGTAGATGAAAGCGTACATCTGCGACCTTAGAACTACGTAAAAATAAGGATACACGACAAGGAACCTTGATACACAGAACAGACGAGAAATTGTAGGTCGTACACACAAAAATTAGAAATAAGCATGGAGAGAAAATTATTGTGACACCACCACTCCCTCCACTGCAATGCCTCGAAAGTTGCCTCTCTCCCCTTCGCGTTGTATGAACTGTTCACAACGCCCATACAAACTTGAGAACGCACTCTAATAGACACTAGTACACCCCCCAGCAATGGTAACGACAGTCCCTGCCCCAACACACGCCGCAGGACCCATATTTATGGGGTCATAATATAACGGGAGAGGGGTTAAAAATGCCGCCTGGTGCACATACCCGTTTCTCATATAGTCCCTCCTCTCATCCATGTTCCCGTACGGTGCTCCACCCATCTTTGCCGCCTTCGTCGTCGTCTTCTGCCTCTCACGATCCTTCGTGCGCGCAAGCTGCTCGTAGCGCTTCGTCATCCGTACGCGTGCTCTAATACCTGCAGGCCGGAAGCGCACTGCATTGTGATCACTAGCGTGCGTTGCAGCTGGGAAGTCCGGGCGGTTGAATGGGGGCAGGTGTGAAGCAGGCGGAGGCGGTGACTTGGAGTGGATGCCAATGACGCGGGAGAGGCGCTTGCCTATCGTGTCTTCGGGAAGGGGGCAGCCGCAGTACGTGTACGGTACATTGAAGCGCTCTCTCCAGGCTCTGCACGTCATGTCAAAGGCGGAGGATAAGTGGAGCCCCTCGATTTTATCGTCGCTGTAGGAGGCGAGGGATAATCAACGTCGATCTCCAGGCTGGTAGATTGAGGATCTCTTACTGATCAATAAATCGGCCGAGATAAAGAGCGCAATCAGCGTCGTATTTTGTGGACATAAGTTGGTGCGTATGCCACACAAGGTCAATATCCAATGTCGGAACGAAGAACGAGCTAACAGACGAGCTCATCAGATCCAGGAATCTATGATATACCATATTTCAGTCAATCGTTGTCGGGATAAAGGAAGTGCTTACGCGTGATATCGCGCCGTTGCATGACACAAGGCTAACTCATCTTCATGGTCGTCAAAGTACCCACGACGAGTCCATCCAAGGTCAAACATTTTCTGCACGAAGCTTGCTTGCCTCAACACAGCCCCAACAAGTTCGACGGAGTAGATCTTGTTATCGCTGTAGGCACTCATGATACGGGGGGTCCTAATAACCCAATACTCGGGCTATTATTTAAATAATATTGAATCATAAGGTGAAGTGTACGCTCACAAGCGGGGACCAACGTGCCTCATCATCTGCGTTCTCGTATTCGACAAACTCTGGCCAAGCGTCACCATCATCGACTGTATCATCTGATGCTCATTCCCGGGAGCAAACATATTTATGTCAGGCTCCTGGATCCCTCTCATCGTCGGGGAGTCGTAAAGTACTTGCTTCAGCCTGCTGCCTTTCTCTGCATCTGCTGGAGAAGAAGGGAAAAAAAGGGTCCCACTATTTGCAAATTAGCTGGTGCGAATAGAGCTTTCAGTGTCCACGAGGACTTACGGGAGATATGAAGAATGCTCTAATGAGGGAAGTATACAGAGATCTTTCACAAGCTTCCCAAAGGCCAATGATTGCTTATTGATGATCCCAGAGGAGCACCCATTGTTCTTGCAGGTAGTAGCGAAGTTCTGCTGAAGATACCCTCTTCCATCCGCAGTCATTAACGCTAGACAGTCAGAGTATATATATGTTAATTCAGTGGTCGTGATAATGGTAAAATAAACTCACCGACTCGTATGGAGCGATTGCACTGGGGACATGATATGATGGTCTCATCCAAACTGCCCACGCAGTCAAAAGCGCTGAATGGAAGGCCTGTTCTGAATTCCCACGATTGTCGTCTTTCTTCTGAGGGTGGGGCGGAAAACAGGAGATGACTGAGCGAAGGATCCTCCTTGAAAGCGAATTGTTAGGGTCGTGACGTGCATCTTGGCTGCGCTGAGGCAATAAATATATTCTAGCTTACCAAAAGCTGCAAGAAAACCTTGTCAAAGAACTTGAGGTTTTTGCAGGCGGATTTACGCATAGAGTCTTCCAGGTACCATCTGGGCGCAGGTTGCTCCGTCCAATTTCCCAAGAATAAATAAACACTGCAGCAAAAAGCGTACCTTGGATTGAGCTTGTACGAATGCCACACCTTAGCAAATGAATTATAACTGAAGTAAACAAATTCAGAGAAGTAGAAGACATACCATCACGACGTCAACGGGAGGCATAACGGCGTTTGCATTGTTCATCACATCACTGGGATTTATTTTTTGACACCAACGATCGAAACTTCATGATAATTGTGAATATGCCATTTTTAATGTAATACGAATGAGAAGACATACCGTTCGACCGCAAGTCCAACAAACCAAGCCCATTTTCTCTCTTTATCCAGAATCTCTACATGGGGGGCCGAAATTTCTGTCTTTTCTAACGTGCTTCGAAGTACGGAAAATTCATGGAGTAGAGCAAGATGCCCCTTGATTTGTCGGCTAGAGACTAAAGGCTCTACGGTAATCATGGAGCCGATCTTGAACCTCGTCGGTGGTCCAGGTGTGTGCAATGAAGGATTGGTCCGGTCGGTTCCTTGGACAGATTGGGATGCCGTACTGGAGGTAGAATGGCAGTGGCAATAAACGTGAAGGTTATGAAGATCGCCATGTATGACACAATTTCCTTCCACTTGCACAACTATGGCATGTGCTGCATCATTGAGGGTATTACTATGCCCTCGTGCGTGAAAATTGTAGTTGCCTGCGACTGATGTGAACTCCCCACCGGTAATGGTGATGTTACTTGACTCAGCAAACATTCCCTATGACCGGTTCTCAACATAAGTGCCTATTACAATGACCAGCGTTAACGTGGACATTCGAGTCACCTGTTTGATGATGGTAGTAAGCCCGGGCCCAAGTACCGTGGCAAAGGTGAAATTCTCAAGGTTTAGCTTGCAATATTGAGTGGCTCAAAAGGGGGATTCTAGTATGAGAGTGGGGAAGAGGTAAAAGTAAAGGACGCGTTGATGCAGTGCTTTTAAGTGCATTTATTTTCGAAGCAAGTACAGCAGTTTTAAGGCATAAGATCTTGTCTGGATTGTCCTGGATGAAGAATGGCCCAAATCTTGTCCATTTGTTGTCGAGTATATTTGAGCTCCAGCCTCTAGATACTTGCTAGGCGAATCTGGATATTCATACATCGGACCAGACTCGGCCTCATGCGGCCTCATGCACACCTCGAGGCATAGCCCGCAGTGCATCTTTCTGTTACAAACGGGTAAATGTCAACAAGATACTGTATCGGCCATATCACGTTAGCGATTATAAAACAGCTCATCAAGTAGCTGGACGGACGGCTGATGTGACTAGAATATGACTAGAATGACCTCCGACTACTAATATTTATAGCGAGGCTATGTTCTCTTGGATCATGAGCGCTTGCTGGGCGCTTATCTGGTTTGGCCGAGATGCCGGTGCGCCGGAAACCCCCTAATTACGTCGATGGATTCGGTCAGGACTCAGTACTCAGTACTCTACTTAGTACCAGGTATATTGCACTTTTAATCATGCCATTGCATGGTACAGGAAATTCGTGGCCGGAGGGGGGGCAATTTTTTGTGATGATGAAATGAAAAGCGGATGAAGGGAGGCATTGACCCTTGATTTTTTCTCCACCACTTTGAATTCAGGCATTCCATATCTCGAAACAAGGCTTTCCGATTCCACGCAATGGCCTTCCCAGAGTCGTCATCCCATCGGATCCATAGGCAATAATGACGGTGCGACCAGAGAGATCGGACAGAAGAGCAACTGCTCTCCAGGAGGAGCACACAGGGCAGAGAAACATCGGCGAGCTCTTCGTGTTCGGCTGGTCGTCATAGAAGTCAATGCGAATTTTGGGGAGACAAAGGGAATACCTAAATCTCCCCCAGATTCCAGAAAGTCGGCAGGAAGACAGTTTGCTGTCAGCGAATTCTGACTTAGCACGGGATCGTCGGGAGAGACCGGATAGATTTTTATCTTATCTTATGTTCCACAATACGAACAGGGGGACATCCAGTATGTATATACACTGTACTCATGTGTAAACACAAAGAAAATTACAACTGTAAAGTCAGAATGAATAACCCCACATCCTCCAGCCCTTACCGTAGGGCGCGAGAGACCCCTCATCGACCTTGACAACCTGAAATTGGACGCTGTCCACTTCCTTCCCCAATGCCTTTCAAATAATGCGGTCTACAAATGGACCATCTGTAGAAGGCCTTTTAACGACAGCTGTTATTTTGCAAAGGGCATCACTGGCAGGAGAATTGGCTAGATCTAACCAGCGCGAAGGATGCAAGAATTTGCTCCAACGCGCCATCCTCTTCGATAATGTGTCGCCATAATCGAACGTCGGGTGCACGTAGCATATGTCGAAGAGCAGATGCACAAGGCGAGGCCCTCGGTCCGTCCATTTTATATCGCTGGATGGGGACGATTTCTGGAAACCGAGGAATTGTAGACCCAAATTGAGCTTCGGAACAACTGGAGCCGCGCAAGCCAGGAGATCATTAATCTCATCGGCTACGAGGGGGAAATCGTGCGGGCAGGCATCAATGTAAATAGAGAGATCACAGAGAGACGGAAAATGTAAATTTCTGTTGATGGAGTGGGTAGGTCTCACTACTGCCGTCTGTGTTGTCAACAGTCATAGAGAGAGTGGTGAGGAAGGGAAGGATGAACTCTGGTGGGGTTCTGCATTCATTGTCAATTGACTCAAGTTGGATATTGAAGTAGCCCAACTGGAGATCCGGAAGTGAGCGGATAAGGGTGTACCAAACATCCGGATGCGTAGATATATGCTCTAGTGAAAGACGAGTGAGCGCAGCCCAGTTGGAGAATGTAGCCGTATAACTTAGCGGTAGATGAACGTGGTAAATACACAGATGTCGCAGCGTTGGAGGAATAAGAAGCGGTGCCAGCGACGGTAAGCGCTCCGGGGCCTTATCCGGATCTTCCTCTTCGTAATAGTAGTTTTCTTCGTTGTAGTCGTAGTCGTCGTAATAATTGTCTGCCTCATCGTCGTCCCCATTCAAGGCAGGAATACCAACCTCTTTGTTCTCTGAGGTGGACGTCGAGCACCCAATCACTGGAAGATTGTCATCCTCACAGTCGCTCAAGTCTGAGTTCCAGTAGCTAACATCGACTTCATCATAGTTGTGCCAGTTGATGTGTTCTTCTGGGCCATAGTACAAGTTCGGATAGCCGGTCACCAAAGAAAGAAGTTTTGGGTACGCAATCTGGGATCTCCTCGCGCCAGGTTTCTTCCATAGGTATTCGTTGAATCGCCCGACGTCTAGAAATTGTGCTGCCGACAGATATTGGATGAGGAACTTGATTTCGCTGGCTGACAATGAACGCTTTTCCCAGCCCAAGCAGTTCGGCACCTCGAGGTACTCGTAGAATCGAAAGCGAATGAAGGAAGCCTTTGATCCCTGCTTTTTCCGCCACCACTTCAAGAAGTCCATGCTGCATCGGAATCCACTCCAGTCCCAGGTGATGAGCTGTCCATCTTCCCAACGAATTGGCAGACGGTAATGCAGATGCAACCAAAGCGGCGGGCATAAGAAGGTGACTTTCCTCCAGGAAGAGCATACATGGCAGAGTTGCATCGGTGCGGTGCGCAATTTTGACTGGACTTCATCGAGGGGAAATTCGGGCAGACAGTGCAAGAAGATTTCCCATAAGACGTCGGCGGAAAGCTTGCTCGCTGTCGAAGAGTTATGGCTCTGAGTTAAAGATCGCTTGGAAAGCAATGTTCTTAAGACGAGAGAGCGTCAGATATAACTGAAGTTTCAGAATTTGTTTGGTGGTTGAGATTATTTAACAAGACGGAATGGAATTCTGCCTAACCGCCGGTAACCGGTAACCGGTCAGCCACGTCGGACTTCAAACCACGGATCTTATCTTATCTCTACAAACATTTAGGACTGACCGGGAGTCGGGTTTGAACAAGGTTGTGAGGAAAACCTGGAAAAGTAAGTTGAGAATGCCACATGATGAAGATAAGCTAGTGAAAGTAGTGTCAATCGCGACACGACTTTCAAAGTTGACCTAGCGGTGGTCGAGTTCAAACAGATTCGATGGCCACGGTTCAAAATCACAACTACCATAAGTTGACGTCGGGTTTGTGTCTAGGTCTACTCAGTGCATAGTAAGGACAGTGAGGACAAAATGACCCTATCAGCAGGCCTGAAACTTTTTCAATAGACTGAACCACCGTACATCTTCCATCCATCGCCATCAGGCGAGAGATCCAAAATATCTTCTTCGACGAATTCCAACTCAACATGACTCGCCTCCATACCCAAAGCCTGTAGAAAGAGAGGCTCGACCAACGGCCTATCCACAGACAGCGTCTGCACAACAACCGTAATCTTCTGAATGACGCTCCTGGGATTCGTCAAGTCCAGCCAACGACGCGAAGGTAGGAATTGCGTCCAATGCAATGCCCTGTCGTATATTGTTGATCCCCGGTCATAATCCATTTCGTTGCGAGTGTGAGTTACGTCGATGACCAGATGCGTGAGGTGAGGGGCAGTGGCTGGAAGTTTCTGTACCACCACCCAGTCTCGTTCTGACATTATATAGTCGCCCCATAGAGCTGGATCGAAGCCGTAGAATTGCAACCCCAATGTGAAATTTTCCACATTGGGTGCCAATTGCAATGCAGCGTTTATCTGGTGCACATAAATGGGAAAGCGGACGGGATCTGCATCAATGTAGAGGGTAAAATCACGTAAGGCTGGGAGATATAGACCGCCTAACAATTCGGCGAGTGGCTCTCCGTCCTCGGAATTGTCAATGGTCATAGAGAGCGTAGAAAGGAAAGGAAGGGTTAATGGTGGCGGGTCGGGGTTATCGGCCCACTGGAGGGAGATATTGAAGAAACCCCACTGAAGACGTGGCACTGAACGGATTAGAGAGTACCAGACTCTTGGAAGCATGTACATAGCTTTCAGGGATAGGTGGGTTATTCCAGACAAGTTGACGAAATTTTTGACAGAGTATGCTTTTAGTTCGACGTGATGGATGCACAGGCGTCGTAATGTTGAAGGGAAATGGATTAGTGGGAGAGGTGGGAGTCCGCTTCCGAGTATTCGCGGGAGGTTCCCGAGGAAGTGACTGGTCACTAGAGAGCGAAGGTTTGGGAGCATAATCTGAGATCCGTTCGTGCTTGTATCCTGTTGGAGCAGATACTGTCCGAACTGTTCGACGTCAAGATGTTCGGCAGGAGACAAATAATCGATGAAAAAATGCATGATATCGGGTGTCAACGGCAGCTCCTCGTAAATGGCACCATCCTCCGGCTGATAAAATCTGAAGCTGATAAACCTTGGGGCCCCGTTGCTCTTCCACCACCTTAGAAATTCGATATCGCGCACAAATCTCTCCAGGTCCCATGCAATAGGTTGTCGGCCATCCCACCGAATTGGCAGCCAAAAGTGAAGATACGACCACAGAGACGGTGTGTCGACGGCGACTGTCCTCCACCACGAACATACGTGGCACATTTTCATCGGCGCGATGCTTGTGTTTGGCTGGACTTCATCGAGTGGAAAGTCGGGGATACAATACAAGAATATTTGGGCAAGAATGTCTTCGGGAAGCCTGCTCGCTGTTGCTGGGTTCCCAGTGAGGGTGTTCATGAAGAAGCGAGCGAAAAAGGTTCAGAGCGAAGGTGTAGTGGTTGACGTTAATGCTGAGCAACAAGAGACGCGATTTGGGGGGGCTTGGAGCAGTGAAAGTTTGCCGACAACTGTCTGTTGTGTTTGCTCTTTCCTTGGAGTGAGTATGCAGGTAGTCCTCGCTAGTAGCGCGCTTGACTCCCGTTCCAATGTAAAGAAAGGGGTCATCGATTGCGGCTCCGAAGTCAATTCTTACCATGGCCGTGTGATGGCCGTACTTTGTATTGGGACTCCGACGTGCGGCTGTGCTCTTTGGCGCGGTGAACAATGCCAGAACAATGAACTTGCTCCTTCCAACCATCACCACTGACCAGGCTCAATCTTTGAACGTTTGGTCGTACTAGCTTATCTTCATGTGGCGTTTTCAACTCACTTTCCCTCAAAACCCTTCCCCGGTTATGAGACTTCACGCTGACCCTCTCAGGGAGGTTTTCGAGCATTGTCTCCCCGAAAATCCTTTCGACTGGGATGGAGTCCAGCCGAACACAACGATTGCTCCCATGCTACTCTGCCACGTATGCTCTTTCTGGAGGGAGGTCGCTTTATCAGCGCCGTCTCTTTGGACACGCTTTCATTACTTATTGCAGGTTCGATGGACCAAAGCTGGTGCTGCTGTCGTCTGGGATTTAGATCGTGATCTGGAGTGCCTGAGATGGTGGAGGAAAAATCGACGCTCTATGGCTCCTTCTATCCGCTTCACATACTATGCGGGACGAAATGAGGGTGGTATCCCATTGACAGACGACATCAGGCAGTTCTTCGTTGACTACTTATCGCAAGCGCAGTACCTCGATGTCGACGAGTTTATCGACTTTTTATTTCCAAGAGATGAAGGCTCTAGACCCAGATGTATAAGCTCCAGCCTTCGATCCCTGGTGACCAACCGTCCGAGCTCTCCAGGACCATACTTAGACTCCGGCGATGAAATGGAGCAATCGGAAGCTGATGAACATTCATCGGAAGACGAGTCTGATGATTCCCGTGTGGACTCTGGAGGCGAAAATGATTTGGAAGAAAATGTCAGTGTCAACGTAGAAAGTGTTAGCAATCACAGCGATGAAATCCAAGAAGATGCTGGTCGGCCCTCTGAAGATGGAAATGATGAGAACGACTTTGTCGACGTCACCATCGAAGCCCCATGGGCAAGGGTCTTCAAGCCATTTGTTTTTCCTCCGAATCTAACACGGCTAGCCCTCTATGACGTCGAAATAGCCTCAGAACACATGGATCCCACATTCCTTAGTCAATGGTCATCGATAACTCATCTTTCGCTCCATTGTGCCGTCATGCTCCCAGAGGTCTTTCATTCACTACTATGTGCACTGCCAAATCTTCAATGGAGCTATGTCAATATCTTTCTCAAGTTACCAGATGGCGGGTCCAGTTTCGTTCCCCCCAAACTCACCCTCCCTTTTCTCTCGACACTCTCGTTCTATCTTGATCATCAGATGGACGACCCAGTTACCATAGAGGGAAATCTCCTCAGACAACTTTTTACGAGTCTGTGTCTCCCCTCACTACGTGATTTGACCATCTACATTCAGGCTCTCCCGTGGCTTTCCTGCTATACTGCTTCTCGGCTTAACGATGTGTTTGCGTGCGCACCGGCGGTCACCAAATTTACTCTGGGACTCGAAGTCCTCAGTATTCGTCGTAGCGCGGACGACATTATAGAACCGGATGATATGCAGGTTCAGAAGCTTTCAATGCATGCCCCTCACCTCGCGCATGTGGTTTTTGACATGGGGTACGCCCCTAAACAATCAACAACGTACAAGAAGACGTTGTCAGATAGGCTGGCGGATCTGAAAAACTTCCTGACCTCTACGGGTTGGCTGGATCTGGCGAGTCCCGCAAGTAACATCCGCAAGATCACCGCTGAGGTGGCATCTCCATCCGAGGAGGGCGCTTTGGTTGAGGCTTGCATTCGAGAAATGCTGAAGATATCGGAAGGGATCGATAAATTAGAGGCGGAGGGTGTCGAGTTTGAGATTGTGGCAGAGGATATGATGAGTCTTTCACTGCAGTCTTATGGATGGAGGATGCTAGGCCACTAGTGAGTGGTAAATATTCATTCCAAAGTTAGAGAACGAGAGGTAGTAGCCTACACTTTTCCATATAATAATATAGCTACAGAACATAGTTGCATGATTAGCGTGATTTAAATGACGTAGACAAGCACTGAGACAATGACGCGTGTTGACGTTGAACGTTGAACGTTGAACGTTGAACGGTGTTGGCAAACCTACACTCTGCGGTCATCCTTCACATCTACATCGCCAACACCCAATCCCGCTATTGATCATGGGCCTCGTTTATTCCCTCTACACCGAGTCCTTCCCGCCTCAATCCGAATTCACGCCTGACAACATCCCGGATCTCTCTGGAAAGGTCATCATAGTGACAGGCGGCAACAGCGGTACGCCTAAGCCTCATCTGACAGCGCCTCTGTTCTAATATCGAATTGAACTTTGTCGTGAATGATTATATATATAGGTATCGGGAAAGAGATCGTCAAGGCACTTCTGGCGCACAACGCCAAGGTGTACATCGCATCTCGAAACGCTGAGAAAGTCAAGGCCGCTGTCGAAGATCTGAAGCAGCAAACAGGCAAGGAAGCCATATTCCTACCCCTCGACTTAGGCGATTTGCACTCAGTTAAGGCAGCCGCTGAAGAGTTCAACAGCAAGGAGAAAGAATTGCATGTCTTGTTCAACAACGCGTGAGTCTCAATATTCATGATTTTTACGTGTACCTCTCAGACCGCCATAGCGGCGTCATGATGCCTCCTATCGACATGTTGACTTCCCAGGGCTACGATCTCCAATTTGGGACGAATGTCCTCGGCCATTTCTACTTCACAAAACTGCTCATCCCCGCTCTCTTGACCGGCGCTAAATCCAGTCCGGATGGAGTTGCACGCGTGGTCAATACGTCTTCCTCGGCGTCATTGTTGATCAACGATATTGATTTCAACACCTTGACGGACACGGTAGCTCGGAAAAAGAAAGGAACGGTGGCGCTATATAACCAAAGCAAACTCGTAGGCCTACTCAGTTGGTCATTATTGGCGATGTGACATTTCGTTCCTTCAGGGGAACGTGCTCTTTGCCAATGAACTGGACAGGAGGTACGGCGACATGGGTATTGTCTCTACCTCTCTCAACCCTGGAAATCTCGAATCCAACCTTCAACGATACGTGCCACGGTTCATGTTAGCGATCTTGGTAGTTGAACTCTTTTGACTCGCTTGTCGACCCATTCTAATATCAAAACTCCATTACAGGGTCTTTTGCTATACCCAGTGTCATATGGTGCTCTGACACCGCTTTGGGCTGGGACGTCTCCGGAAGGCGCTAACATGAGGGGCAAGGTAACATTTATCACCTCTTTGTCCACTGTGTTTGACTGAAATGATTTTTAGTATCTTATTCCATGGGCGCGCACGTCGGAAGGAAATCTAGTAGGCAAAGACGCCGCACTAGCAGGAGAATTGTGGAAGTGGATGGAAGAGAAAGTTCAAAATATTTGATTTACAGACACTAAAGGATTGTGGAAACGTTCGCAAGGACTTACATAACGATACACTGCATAGATACAAAATATAAAAAAGGGACATCGATTAATATCAGTACCGCATACCTCATTATGCAGACGCACGGCCCTATTTAGGTATTACGTTTGTCATAATGTCCTACAAAATTTCGGTTGTCTTTCCGTGGCTTTGGGTTATAAAAAGGCGCGTTGGTGTTTACAAGAATGCTGTAATATCCAGTCCCACAGGCAGACCAGCTCTAGGATTTATCATGGGTCTCGTTTACTCATACTACACCGAATCCTTCCCGCCAAAATCCAAATTTACGCCTGATGATATTCCGGACCTCTCTGGAAAGATCATGATAGTGACAGGAGCAAACAGCGGTATGTCTCAGCGCTCTCTCGCTGGTATAGTTCAAGTATCATCGTTACGTTGCAGGCATCGGAAAGGAAACCGCTAAGGCGTTGTTAGCGCACAATGCAAAGGTTTACATCGCTGCTCGAAGCGCCGAGAAAGGAAAAGAAGCTATCGACGATTTGAAGCGGCAGACTGGGAAGGAGGGAATATTCCTTCCACTCGATCTAGCAGATTTGTACTCGGTTAAAGCTGCTGCTGAAGAGTTCAACAGCAAGGAGAAAGAGCTGCATGTTCTATTTAACAACGCGTACGTCGTCATCTTGAATGTTTCTAGGTATGTGGAATTTATTAATAACTTCGATCATGGTATACAGCGGTGTCATGGTGCCTCCTATCGATATGCTAACCGCTCAAGGTTATGATCTTCAATTTGGCACCAACGTCCTTGGTCATTTCTACTTCACGAAGCTCCTCATACCCTCCCTGTTGGCTGGCGCTAAATCGAGCCCCGATGGAGTTGCGCGCGTGGTCAACGTCTCCTCAGCGTCGTCCTATTTTATTAGCGATATCGACTTCAATACCTTGACCGACACGGAAGCGCGGAAGAAGAAAGGAACGGTGGCCCTGTATAACCAAAGCAAACTGGTGCGCGTTTCCTTCCTCGTTTCCTGATCTTTATTGATTTCCATTTATATAGGGGAACGTGCTCTTCGCAAACGAATTGGACAGGAAATACGGAGATCAAGGGATAGTTTCGACCTCTCTAAATCCTGGAGGCATCCGGTCCAACATGCAACGATATGTGCCATGGATCTTCCTTAAGCTGGTTGTACGCAAAGCATTTGATTCCATCTGGCGTATCCGTTCTGATGTCATTTTTTACAGAGTTGGAAGCTGCACCCAGTATCATATGGTGCTCTGACCCAGTTGTGGGTAGGAACATCTCCCGAGGGCGCCAGCATGAGGGGGCAGGTACGATGAAATCAAACTTAGCTTGTGTTGTCTTTACCTGACAGATGGTTTTAGTATCTCATTCCATGGGCTCGCAAGTCAATTTACAGACACCCCGCAGGCGAAAACGCTGTCCTTGCAGGAGAGCTGTGGAAGTGGATGGAAGACAAAGTCCAAAATATCTGAATCTTGGAAATGATTAATGAAGGCTAAAGCGCTATATGACGATCATACAATTGTACAGATACAGAGTATACCTTGGAACACACCGAAAATTGTCAATTATCGCACCATACAAACATGACTTCCCAAATATGCGATCCCATCCTGGAAAAGATGCGTCGAGCAGCACGCAAACGGGAACCTTCTTTTCTTCCCTCCCCCTTCTCCAGCTTCCTTCACAGAACGATTCGCCTGACTGGAACGAGAGGCCGTGGACCTTGAAGACGCGCCCGACATCCGGCGGACAAGCGGTGGCTGTCTAATTTCCTCACTCTGCTCCGCATCCCTCTGCTTTCCCTTCTCCTTTTCCTCGACCCCCGAAAGCCCGTTCGCATTCTTCTCCGATCGCCCAAGCATATTCCTCGTCCGCCCAAATGCGAACTTGCCCACGAATGTCCGCAGGCGCTTACCCTGCGTCGAAGGGTCCGCGCGACGCGAGACGTCCTCGTGTATCAGTGAATGCGGGGCGGTACTGGGCTCGTGACTGCGTGCGAGCGCGACTGCCCTCCACGCCGCGCTGGAGGCCACGAGGAGCTCAGGGAAGCGCAGGTGCGCTACGTTCACCTACAGGGCCGATAGGGTAAGCGTCAATTCGACTCGGAGCCGCAGATTCCAGAAAGTGACCGCGAGGCCGCGCCAAAGGGATAAATAGATAAAAACGAGACCGGAACACGCACCACGTTGTAGTACTCTTGAAACGCGTCCTTCATTTCTGTCCATTTCGCTTTGGTCGCGGCGTCGTCTCCGTCTGCGGGGAGCAGGGTAGGCGTTTCGGACCCGAGGTCGTCCTTCACCCACTCGCACCACTCGGCGAGGCTGGTCGCAGAGCGAGAGAATTCAGAAAAGAGGCCGAGGTTCGCGACGAGGTCATTGCCCACGTCCTTGAGGTAGATCTTCATCGTTTCAGCTGGCGAGAACGGGGACACATCAGTCAACACGTGAAGAGGTGCGGAGCTAGATAAACATACAGTGTGATGGATCTGGGGGAACAAGTACAACAAACATATCGTCTTTTGTAGACGCTGCTATCTAAATAGATAGTGGCGCCATAAGCAAAAAATAATGAAAGCAATTGAATGAACTTAATAGCTTACTTTGTACACTTCCTGTCTGATCTCCCTGAAGCCCTCCATAACGCTCTGGGATGTGGATTGTGCGTTCCCGGCAATGTCACGGAGGGTGTCAATTGTGATATCGGCCTCCCAATCCGGTTCTTCGGTATCGTACATGATCGTAATATCTGTCGCGAGTTGATATCCTAGTTGCGCGACGAGCATGCTCGAGTCGATCAGCCCGATGAGGTTGAGGATTTTGTTCAGGATTTTCGTGAGCAGAGGGTTGGGATCGGATGGGCTATTTGATATGATAACGAATGAATTGATTAGGATTGTGGGTGGATAAATGCTGAAAGGGTAGTCACCGACCTCCGCATACGAGAGAATGAGGCTAGCCGATCTAGGGTCTTCCTTGTTGTTTTAGCGATAGCGACAAGGTCGAGCGCCGGGGGCTGAGATGAACGCAGATTGGAGACAGAAGCCATAGAGAGAAGGGAAAGTGAGGTTGCAGAAAAGCCATCTTACTAGCAAGTCTAGTCTATATAGCTTTCTTTCGCTCGTTCATGAGGCATAAGCGTATCGTTTCATGAAAGCATGAAAAGCAAGCCCACCAGCCACGTTGCCGCCAGGGATCCATCAGGCTTGTAAAAACGAGGCTTGTGATGTGCATAAGTTTCCAAACTGCGGTCGTAAAGCGTTTGTGCTCATTCATTTTGTGTTCGCCGTGTGATATATATAACGGCATGAGATCACATTTGCCTCGTGTGGCGACAACCACGAGCATTTCCGCCTTCATCAGTGGTGGGCCATTGAAGTATCATTGCAGAAGTCTAGCTTTTGCAAAATGGAGATGTGTCATAGCTCAGTCGCAGCTGTATCGCCTTCGATCTGACCAAGCACCAGCATTAATTGTACAAAAGTCACACCATGTACATGTATCGACGAGGGCGCCAAAAGCGAGTGAATGGTGCAGACAAAGTCAGGGATAGTGTTCCAAGTTGCTAACCAGCTGGAGAATGCCAGAGAATGTCCCAGAACTGTTTCGATGACAGAACAGGTTGACCGATGACCTTCTTTTGTCTTGTCAAGAGCATGACAAGATAAACGAGGCTAGCCAGGCGCGAGAGGTCCCCATTCTTCGTAAGTATTGTGGGAGATATGTGGGAGATATGTGGGCGATTCATTCTGAAAAGACCAAGAGAATTGGTTTGAAGCCGCTAAGAGATACGGGGATTCCGGTTATCAAGGACAAGGTCAGCTAGCAGCTGGTCAAGTCGTCCCGTTTTCTAGTTGATGGTGCCAGAACCAGGAGGTTTTGAATGCGCCCTAGTCTTTCGAGTTCATGATGAGGCCAGAGAACATAAGTATCCCTGCCGCAATTCGAGGAAAGGTAAGAACGAGGAGCGGGAACAACCTTGAGTCGACCGGAATCCGAGGCTAGCCGAAGATGGGTCAGATTAGGGCCGGTAAATTTCCAAATTCGGTGCACAACTGCACAATTAAAACTTCAAAACTTGACTCTGCCCTCGAATCGCTTTCCCGTTCACCAGACCTTCAATTATATCCAGAATGAGCACGGTATGCATGTAGATCCAGACCTTGAATGTAGGCTCTGTCCTGCTTTCAACTAATGTAAGCTAACATGCCCATTTCAAATGGCACTTATTCAATTTCAAGTACCTAATCTTGAGTACTTACTTCGAGAGCCTGAATTTTTGCAGTTAACTACACTCCTCCAAATATTTTCTTGTCTACTTTATTACTTGTGTAAATCAACTGAAAGCTACGTATTGTAGATAGGATATCTAATGACTATGTAAGGATGCCGCAGCAGGTCTTCGCGTAATATCTGTAAGTTCGCTCTCTGCCTCTCTGCACTGCAGGAGAACGTGCATAAATCGGTGTGTCGGCTCCATAGAACCATATCCCTTGATTTGAGAGCCCTGGTAATATCCTATGAAACAAATTCAAGCAACAGGTCGATATATGGAGGGCCAAAGTTCAAACGAGTGGGAAATTCAGAATTCCAAATAGGGAAATCTCACAGATTTCTTGGTTCCAGCACTATTCTACTCTTTACCACCTCTATCTCCGCGCAAAGGACCTTTTATGAACCCTCCTCGAGGGTGCAAAGTTTTTTTTTAACGTCATCCCGATGTCTACTTTCACCACTTACGCCGACTCGGCCCAAGGCGACTCGACAAACGTCAGCCTTATGACGCCAGAGACCCAGAGTCAAGCAGGGGGCGACGACGACGGAGGCAAGAAAAAGAAGACGACCAAGAGGCGAAAAGTCAACCACGCATGCTTGTACTGCCGCCGAAGCCATATGACATGCGATGAGGGACGACCTTGCCAGCGATGGTGAGGATTATCTGCTCTCTCAAAACTTGAACTCACGCAAGCATTCATGACGCAGCATTAAACGCGAAATAGGACACTTATGCCACGACGAACGACGACCGAAGGTTGCAGAAAAACCGGCAGCCGCACCAGCTGCAGGCCAGCCTATGGATATGTCAAGAACTTATGCCCCTGGTATGGTTTATTATGTTTTTCTTCCTTATTTTGCTGACTTTCTCTTCATCAAGTAACTGTATACCAAACTGCACCACCTCAATCGACTTCGACGTGGCCTATGTCGATACCATCCTACATGTACCAGCCAGAGGCTTTTGGGAGCGAGTTTTCGGTCCTGACGTACGTCTCATTACGCGGTCTCTTTTCATGATTTCATGAATGCCTGCTCTCAGTGATTTTCTCGAGACTCTCGATGATGGAACGTTCTTCACTCCCCCAACGACAGTGGCACCTTCACTCGTATCGTCTGCGTCATTCGCTACCACCAACACAACGGTAACGACAAATCCCCCCTCTGCTACTACCACTCTAGCTACAGCCCAGCTGCAAGCGACTATATATCCAGCAACCACGGCAGCTGTTAACACTACCCCGGTCAACCAACCGGCTGCACCACAGGAACCGTCAGAGACTATTCTCCCTGCTGCGACCAAGACGGAGCGCTTCTTGCTGACCGCTGCCGATCAGGAATCGGGCTCTCGCGACGAGCGGCTGAACCAGGTTATCAGGAGCAAATATGAGGCGGGATTGTTAAAGCCTTATAATTATGTCAAGGGCTATGCGCGACTCTCGCGCTGGATGGACAGGAAGTGAGTTTCTACCCACGTTTTTCTTTCCCATGTCATTGATCGAGGAAACAGCGTCTCGCAAGAGTCAAAACAACAAATCCTCCAACCGCTCTCTGTACTACGGCCCAAGTTTCGGGTACGTCTATAAATATTCCCAGCCAGCATGCGCTTAACTTGTCCTAATCTCGACGCACCACAGGCGGTCGCACAATCACTGCGCGATCTCGTACGTCTATCTTTGTTGTTGTAATGCCGCATTAACCACACCTCACTGCAGGATTTGGTGTTCATTGAAGAAGCCTTCGAGCGCATGCTGCTTGACTACGATCGCGTGTTCTCGGCAATGGGTGTGCCCGCGTGTCTCTGGCGTCGAACGGGCGAGATATACAAGGGCAATCGCGAGTTCACGGAGCTCGTCGGTGTGGATGGGTACATGATGCGTGATGTGAGTTGCGGCTTCCCTTTCATACCGTCCGACCCCGGTCCGTAGGTCTTCTCCCTTCCCTAGGAAGCAACGATGCGCTCTCTATCTGTATTGCCGGATCTCTGCATCTCAGGGCGGTGGTGGCACTGTACGCGGGACGTGAGATTTGAGATACTCATTGTTGTCTTGTGATCGCTCGACAGGGCCGACTTTGCATTTACGAACTTATGGCGGAAGAGTCTGCAGTCAATTATTGGGAGGTCAGCTTGCTCCATATCTCTTCCCAAGATTAGTTTGCGTGCTTACATGAGATCGTTATCGTGTACAGAAATATGGCCATGTCGCATTTGATTCTAGCCAGAAGGCCGTTTTGACGTCATGTGTGCTGAGGTATAAGCCCATGTTGAACTCAGCCACCGCTAGCCCCGTCGTCAGCAAGGCTACACTTGCAGGTACGCCATCCGCTTGCTCTCTCTTTGATCTTTGATTCTGATCTATTCGCGAAATCACGGCAGGCACACCAGGTGCTAGCACGTCAACCGCTATCGTGAAAAAGGAAGACGAACAACAACCTATGGAAGAAGGCTTCATTAATTGCTGCTTCTCCTTCACCATCCGAAGAGACAAGTGGGGAATCCCCAGCATGATTGTGGGCAACTTCATTCAGTGCTAGGACGGTGGAGGAGCAGCAGTAGGCTTGATGCTGGTGTCAGTTTGTCACTCCGGTTTGTGTGGACAACGATCAAAAAGCTATGGATTGGATAAAAAAAGGATAAGGGAGTTGACTTACAGTCTAATTTGTGTATGAACATTGTAGGTGAAAGGGCTCATGGTACTTTTTTGTAATGTACTCACTAATAGGGGATCTGCCAGTAAAATATTTATTTTCAGTTCGTTTACGCTGACGATGTCCTTTCTTCCTAAATAGATTGTCCTTAGCGCTCAGCGTTTTGTCTTCTCCCACAACACGAGGCCACGATAAGGTCGTCAAGTGTGTGTGACCTTTTGGGGCCCGAGCGTTCATTGACAACCATTCAAATATTCAACATCGACTCCATGTTGTCCATTCCATCGGACCCTCCATGAATTCTTCTGCGTCTTCCGAGGCCATCTCAAGCATAATGGCATCCACTTTCTTCCTGTCCAACATCAATGTCTCCTGAAGGGCCGCCTTGACCAAGGGACCGTTTACTTCTAGGTTTGGCACAAAAACTTTGATCTTCCGAAGACCGTTGTTTTGGGCTTCTTGGATCTATCCAGCGACCAGGTGTCAGAATTTCTCGCCACTGTTTTAGACTGAATGCGCAGTCTACATAGTAACCCGGATACACATAGCACATGTTGAGCTGTAGAAGAGTGAGGCTAGGTGCGTAGGCGGAGAGCGGCTCCACCGCGTGCCAATTCATCCCGCCACCACGATCGAAAGAAGTGAAATTGAGTCCTAGAGTAAGCTTCCTTAATTCTGGGGCGGACTCAAGAACCATGTTGATTTCTATGATGACCCCAGGGAGATCATCTCCATCTACATCGGTGAAGATGGTAAGATCACGGAGGGCCGGAAGGTGCACATTTCTGACGAGAACACTAAGAAACAGATTTATCACCAATGTGTCGTTTCTATCCCTTCCTGTATGAACTGCCAGGGAGAGTGTCGAAAGGAAAGGAAGTGTAACGGAAGACATTGAGATTGTAATGACTTCTCCGTCCGGATACGTGGAATGCAAATCGAAAAAACCACATTGGAGATTTTTTGTGCCGCGTATCAGAGAGAACCAGACGTCGGGGAGAATTGCCACGTTTTGCATCCAGAGATGAGTCAACCTGGACCACTCGGTGAAGGAAGAGATAAATATCGTCGATAATCCGCCTTCATGGATGGCCAGACGCCGGATTGTCGGAGCGATATGAAGTGGCAGCGTTCGCATAAGTAGGCCCACGAACAGGGTTTGTTTATGGAAGGCAGCACCGTCATGATGTGCAACCAAGGTATGTAGATTTCGAAATACAGTGAGAGATCCATTTGCGCTGGCGTCTAGCTCGAACAACGGTAAAGCAAATGGACCTACATCAAGGTACTGTGCCGACGCCATGTATTCCAAGAAGAATTTCATGACCCTATCTTCCAAATAAGAGTATGCCACTCCCTCGTAATCATAGTCTGATTCCTGGCCGAATTGGAAGCGAATGAAGGGGGCCTTCGTGCCCTGATTTTTTCTCCACCACCGCAGGAGTTCAAGATCAGTTTTGAGCCGCTTCCAGTCCCGAACGACGGGCTTCCCGTCGGCTCTCCAGACAATGGGCAGGCCATAATAGATATGCGACCAAAGTGAAGCGTATGAGAGCGCGAGTGCCCTCCAGAGAGAGCACACATGACAGAGCAGCATCGGGGCGTCGAGCAAACTTGGCTGCGGTCTATTGAGAGGATCGTCTGGAAGGCACCGAAAAAATATTTCCCTCAAAACATCGTAGGGAAGTGTGGTCGCTGTTGGCCGCATGCTAGCTGTAGTTAGTCTTGAGCCGATGAAGATGATGGCAGGAAGGAAGAGTGGCCTGTTTCCAGCTTATCGATGATCTTGATGACAACGACGGCCATCGCTAGGGTCAAAACAACACCTACTTGAAATGGCTTCGCGTTTGATAATCATCACCATATTTCAACAAAAAACCATAACTCAACAATAAGTTCAGTTTTCAGCTGAAGCTTCAAGCTTGAAGTGTTGACAATGGGAATTAATAACCCCCCATCACCGAAAACCCGCTGGATCCCTCCCTTGAGACAGCCTTAAAATTAAAGAGGGTAGGACAGCACTGCAGTATTTTACAAGTTTTGTCTGGGCTAATAAATAAAGTGCCTTCCTTGGCAACTTTGCTGTTTCCGTACACATCGTGTCCTGGATCGTATGTCGACATTGGTGGCAAGTCGAACATGAGAGTCGTCAAATTCACAATGGAAATCGGATTCATTTGTGCGACATCTTGACAAGTCCTTTTCCAAGGACGTCAGAATGCTACTGTTCAATGTCCTGTACTAATAGCCGAGAACTTCAGTCCTCGTCCATCGTAACTCCGACCTACGTATTAGCGTTGCTCCATGTGTACACCTGAAATTTATTCCTCGAAGACAAAGGGATCTGCCGTTTGCGAGCTTCGATCTTTATGAGCCGCATGGAATTGCTTTTTGACTGTGGTGATTATATCTAATAAATGAATATCATACTTCAATCGCATCGCCAGATGTCCTACACTAATCATTTTTTCCCCTTGTGTACCGGAGAATGTGCATGATGTGTCCGAGAGTTCTGCGCGGTAGGGGATTCTGCCTTCGCGTTAACAAAATTCAAAATGGACACGGAACAAGGATCGGAATATACCGACGATAGGCGCTGCATCAGGGAATAAACGTATAAAATGAGCCACGATTCAACTATGGACTCTCATCGCAGGTCGATCCCCTCTACTTCTACACACTCCTCTATTGTTTTAGCTTCTAGCAGGTGCATTTTTCAAATCTTCACAAATACAGAGGTCGTTTTCCTTTATTGACCTTCATCTCCAGGTGCAGGTCATCATGCATTCCTTATTAGTCCAATTTATTGCGATCCTTTGGATCATTGGAAGTATGTTCTTGTGCTAATTTATGGTCAATAACTATCTTATTTATCTCCTTAGTTGTCTTTGCAGCTCCTCTTGGGATTGAATATAAAGGAGCCCGAGAATGCGGCGCAGCGTGCCAATAAAGCGAGATTCGAGAAAGCAACCACAGACGGCAAGGCATATCACATCCAAATTTGAGTAGCACATTAATATTTTCACTCTAGCCAACGCACAAATAACTAACATGCAGGAGGGTCTCACGAAGTATAAAGCCGGTGAAAAAAAGGCCACGAAACTGTTCGAGGCAGCTTTTGGAAAAAGCGCTGACATCGATGTGGTCGAGAAAACGGTGTCTGCGCTTGAAACCGACAAACTCAAGGTGAAGTTGCAAAACACAAATTCCAGGACGATGAGATCGCATCGATTCCGTGGGACGCGCCAGATGTAGGCCAAAAGAGGAAGCGGGGTGATCCAACATGGATTCCTGGCGATGCACAGTTCAGCGCACAATTTCATGGTACTCACATTGTCTACTCATGGTCAAAAATATGTTCGATGGCACTCATGCGCAATGAAATGTTATAGGGAAAGGCCCTGATCCGTTAAACGATGCGGGGTGTGCAGGCACAATCATTCATGAAGCGACGCATCAGCTTATGAAGACAGGGGACAATGTCAACATGAAGGGGGACATTATCAAGGCGAATGACGGAAAGTCGAAGCCAAGTGGCGAAGATGGATGTAAGTCACAGCTTTATTAAATCACGGAAGTTACAAGGATGATAAGTGATATTAGACACATCGAATCACAATATGCACAAGACTGTGGCCCAAGTCAACGCGGACAAAAGATATACAGATGTCAGAGATACAGCCAAAAACATGCACCACAATGCGGAGTCGCTGCATTATAGACTGAATTACTAATTTAAAATCCTAATAGAGTGTTTGCGAGCTAATGCTCCCAGCCTGGGGCCCTACGCAGGTGCGATGTCCATTTTTACGCTCGAGCACTGTTGGAAGGAGATGATGAACAGGTAAGTATATATGGAATTATAATATCCAATTGCAACGGAAAATAATGACTATTGTTTTCCTAGCAAGTGCAAACATCCATCCGACTATTTCGCCAAGAAGGCTGCTGTCAATGCGAACAAAGCTGCTGCTGCTGGAGCACACCCTGCGTCCGGGGATGTGCACTTTGCTCCCGATTCGAAGGCGGCTACGCATCCTAAGACGGGGGGCCGGCAAGTTAACACCACATGTCGGAAAGGTGGCGACAGTGCACGACACGAAGACGGCATCGAAACACGACGAGACTGGGAAAGTGCATCATGAATCCTAACGTGGTACCGCCAGTTCACAATCTAAAGGCATTACATACCAACGAACACAAGCCTGGAGAACATGATCCGCACTCTGGACCTCGGGCACCCAATTCAAAGGCAGCAACTGTCGGTGCGGCAGTAATATCAGGTGCAAAAGCGGCTCATTCGGACAGCAAACAAGCCGCACATATTAGTCCAAAATCTGTTCAGGACAATTCCCACCAACCCTCTCCGAAAATGAGGAAAACACGGAGGCGTTAGGACTGAATACTGGGGGTGTCAATGGGTATCGCGTTGACAAGCGGCGTGTATTGGATACTCTCAGATCCTTATTTGAGTGCTAGTGCCGGTAACATAATGATTGCATTGTAATCTTCGAGCAATCTCAGCGAATGTGTTGTAAATGTTGTGTGAATATGAGATTGACGATTCTACTGTAAGGCATCCCAATAGGCGCGCACGCGGCACGGCGCTTATCCGGTTACCCCGATATGCCGATGCCGGAGACTGGAGTCCAACTTGAGTCCAACACAAGTCCAACACCGATTTAAACGATAGCCACTGCGGAGGGATGTTGAACAGATGAGTGGCGGAGACTCTAGAGGTTAACATAGTGAACATCATTGACTGTACTTTCCGTGCTCTACATAAGGTCCTCGAACCGGCAAAATGCTGTCTTCATTTGATGCAAAAGGTTCTTAATTTTACCGAAAGGTGACTGGGCAGTATAAGTATACGTACTATATGTGCTCGTAAGTACTGTACGCATTTTCCAAGAAAATTAGGTGAATTGTGTATACTTTTTATAAACCTTGAAAATCTGCAGTTCAATATATGGAAGGACCCCACATCCTCCACCCCTCGCCATCGGGCGAAAGGTCCCTCTTGTCTCCCTCGACGACCTCAAACTCAATACCGTCCGCTTCAGTTCCCAACGCAGCTCGAAAAATATGCTCTACCACTGGACCATCTGTAGATGGCGTCTTCACAACAACTGTTATCTTTTTAATGGCGCTTGCGGGATTTGCCAGATCCAGCCAACGCTGGGAAGGTAAAAGCTCTGCCCAATGTGTCGCCCTGTCTAACACCGTCGAACCTCCCTCTGGGTCGAAATCCGTGATGTATCGAGTGTCGATGACGAGATGCTTCAGGTGTGGTGCCTTGGTCGGAAGCTTTGTTGTCTCTGCCCATTCTGCTTCCGTCATTGGCGGCTCGTCAAAATTGTAGAAACCAAAGAATTGAAATCCCAGGGTAAGTTTGGTGACTGCAGGTGCAAATTCTAGTCCTTCATTTATCTTAGCCGTGACGTCGGCAAATGCTTGAGGATCTGCATCGATGTAGATGGACAAATCACGTAGAATCGGCAGGTGCAGACCGATCAGAAACTGGAGGAGGGGCTCGTCCCACTAGTGCCTACCATTCAATATAAAATAACTGCGGCAACACTCAGCACACTCGACGTGATAGTTGCCGTGGGTTTAAGAACTGAAATCCTAGCGGCAACTCCTGAGTGAAATGAAATTGAAAATATACGTCAATTTCATTAGTTGCCAGTAGGATTTCATTGTAGCCAGTGTGCTTTCATATTATTCAGTAGGATTTCAATAGTATCTGTGTACGCTTTCAATAGCATCCGTGTGTGATTTCATTAGTTCCCACACATGATTTCAATACTATCCGTGTGCGCTTTCATTAATTGGTGTGCGCGCTTTCATTAATTGCCACGTGCAATTTCAATAGTATCTGTGTACACTTTCAATAGCATCCGTGTGCGATTTCATTAGTTCCCACGCATAATTTCAATACTATCCGTGTGCGCTTTCATTAATTGGTGTGCGCGCTTTCATTAATTGCCGCGTGCGCTTTCATTAATTGATGTGCGCACTTTCAATAATATCCGTGTGCGATTTCATTAGTTCCCACGCATAATTTCAATACTATCCGTGTGCGCTTTCATTAATTGGTGTGCGCGCTTTCATTAATTGCCGCGTGCGCTTTCATTAATTGATGTGCGCACTTTCAATAATATCCGTGTGCGATTTCATTAGTTCCCACGCATAATTTCAATACTATCCGTGTGCGCTTTCATTAATTGGTGTGCGTGCTTTCATTAATTGCCACGTGCAATTTCAATAGTATCCGTGCGCGCTTTCAATAGCATCCGTGTGTGATTTCATTAGTTCCCATGCATAATTTCAATACTATCCGTGTGCGCTTTCATTAATTGGTGTGCGCGCTTTCATTAATTGCCACGTGCAATTTCAATAGTATCCGTGCGCGCTTTCAATAGCATCCGTGTGTGATTTCATTAGTTCCCATGCATGATTTCAATACTATCCGTGTGCGCTTTCATTAATTGGTGTGCACGCTTTCATTAATTGCCACGTGCGCTATCATTAATTGCCGTGTGCGATTTCAATAGTATCCGTGCGCGCTTTCAATAGCATCCATGTGAGATTTCATTAGATGCCATGCATAATTTCAATACTATCCATGTGCGCTTTCATTAATTGGTGTGCGCGCTTTCATTAATTGCCACGTGCGCTATCATTAATTGCCGTGCGCACTTTCAATAATATCCGTGTGCACTTTCAATAGTATCCGTGCGCAATTTCATTAGATGCCAAGTGCGATTTCATTACATGCCATGTGCAATTTCAATAGTATTCATGGTTGATTTCATTAGGCGCCGTGTGCAATTTCAATAGTATCCATGCGTGATTTCATTAGGCGCTGTGTGCAATTTCATTGAGCGCCATGTGTGATTTCAATAGTATCCATGCGCAATTTCATTAGGCGCCATGCACAATTTCATTAGGCGCCATGCGCAATTTCATTAAGCGCCATGTGTGATTTCAATAGTATCCATGCGCGATTTCATTAGGTGCCATGCGCAATTTCAATAGTATCCGTGTGCAATTTCATTCCTCGCCATGTGAAATATCATATTTGTCACTGGTATATCACATGAGCTTATACCACATGACTAGGGGTGGGAACTGCTAAAAATAGCGAATATCTATTATTGGTGTAGGGTGCATATGGGCAGCTGTCCTGCATACCTTAGGCCAATATAGGACTATGCTATATCAACAGAAGTGTATTTGTCAGCAGAATTTACCTGTACAAGTTTCGTGATTCTAGCTTCACTGGTTGTGGAGATAATCACAATATACTCTGTTCTTTAAATAGAACCAGTGTAAATAATCAATTTCTCAGCCCCAAAAGCATATTTTCCCACGATCTAAATTGAAACTTGTACTTTGAATCTGTATCTATGACCTCCAATTAGATTTATGCTTATCGGATTACAGTTGCATATAGAATAAGCTTATCAATATTTAGATTGATTAAGCTCTAGCGCCTGCAATAATTGGAATATTGAAATGATCAAAATGGGCCCTTTTAAAGCTCATATGCCCCTTTGACATCCTCAAGTAACTAATTGAACTCAAAACTTTATCTTATCTCATCCTACGAAGAATGTCGAAATATCTACGCTTCTGTACTGATTGACCTACTTGATATTTTGAGTTGATCTCAATGTAGGTCTCAATAAAAAGTGATTTAGAATCCAAATTTTAAGTTTGCAAGATATTACCACACCTCCAATATAGCTAACTCAGAATGACATCTCTGAGCACTTGTTCAAATTATCTATATGCATACCTACCCACTTTGTCTGTTATCTGAGATAGATGCATGAACAAAATAGTTGGGGAATGAAATATCAATAAAGTACATCTCACATTATCATATCTTCAAGATTTTCAATAAGCACACCTTACAGAATTGAGCAAAGTGGGTAAGTATGTATATAGGTATATCAACCAAGTGCTCAGAGAGGTGATTCTGAGTTAGCTATATTGGAAGCAAGGTAATTTCTTGAAAACTTAAAATTTGGATTCCAAATAACTTTTTATTGATACCTACATTGAAATCAATCAAAAATATCAACTAGGTCAATCGGTACAGAAGCGTAGATATTTCAACATTTTACATGAGGTGGTATATGGTAAATTAGATCAATCAGTAAGATATTATATGATTCTGAAGAGGTATATAAGCTCTATAAGGGCCCATTTTGATCATTTCAATATTCCAAAAATAGCAGGCACTAGAGCCTAATCAATCTAAATATTGATAAGCTTATTTCACATGCAATTGTGATCCGATAAGCATAAATCCAATTGAAGGTCATAGATACATATTCAAAGTACAAGTTTCAATTTAGATCGTGGTAAAATATGCTTTTGGGGCTGAGAAATTGATGATTTACGCTGTTCTATTTAAAGAACAGAGTATATTGCGATTATCTCCACAACCAGTGAGCTAGATCATGAAACTTGTACAGGTAAATTCAGCTGACAAAATACACTTCTGTTATATAGCATAGTCCTATATTGGCCTAAGGTATGCAGGACAGCTGCCCATATGCACCCTACACAATATAGATATTCGCTATTTTTAGCATTTCCCACCCCTAGTCATGTGGTATAAGCTCATGTGATATACCAGTGACAAATATGATATTTCACATGGCGAGGAATGAAATTGCACACGGATACTATTGAAATTGCGCATGGCACCTAATGAAATCGCGCATGGATACTATTGAAATCACACATGGCGCTTAATGAAATTGCGCATGGCGCCTAATGAAATTGTGCATGGCGCCTAATGAAATCGCGCATGGATACTATTGAAATCACACATGGCGCTCAATGAAATTGCACACAGCGCCTAATGAAATCACGCATGGATACTATTGAAATTGCACACGGCGCCTAATGAAATCAACCATGAATACTATTGAAATTGCACATGGCATGTAATGAAATCGCACATGGCATCTAATGAAATTGCGCACGGATACTATTGAAAGTGCACACAGATATTATTGAAAGTGCGCATGGCAATTAATGATAGCGCACGTGGCAATTAATGAAAGCGCGCACACCAATTAATCAAAGCGCACATGGATAGTATTGAAATTATGCATGGCATCTAATGAAATCTCACATGGATGCTATTGAAAGCGCGCACGGATACTATTGAAATTGCACACGGCAATTAATGATAGCGCACGTGGCAATTAATGAAAGCGTGCACACCAATTAATGAAAGCGCACACGGATAGTATTGAAATCATGCATGGGAACTAATGAAATCACACACGGATGCTATTGAAAGCGCGCACGGATACTATTGAAATTGCACGTGGCAATTAATGAAAGCACGCACACCAATTAATGAAAGCGCACACGGATAGTATTGAAATTATGCGTGGGAACTAATGAAATCGCACACGGATATTATTGAAAGTGCGCACATCAATTAATGAAAGCGCACGCGGCAATTAATGAAAGCGCGCACACCAATTAATGAAAGCGCACACGGATAGTATTGAAATTATGCATGGGAACTAATGAAATCGCACACGGATATTATTGAAAGTGCGCACATCAATTAATGAAAGCGCACGCGGCAATTAATGAAAGCGCGCACACCAATTAATGAAAGCGCACACGGATAGTATTGAAATTATGCGTGTGGTAAGAAATCGCACACGGATGCTATTGAAAGTGTACACAGATACTATTGAATTGCACGTGGCAATTAATGAAAGCACGCACACCAATTAATGAAAGCGCACACGGATAGTATTGAAATCATGTGTGGGAACTAATGAAATCACACACGGATGCTATTGAAAGCGTACACAGATACTATTGAAATCCTACTGAATAATATGAAAGCACACTGGCTACAATGAAATCCTACTGGCAACTAATGAAATTGACGTATATTTTCAATTTCATTTCACTCAGGAGTTGCCGCTAGGATTTCAGTTCTTAAACCCACGGCAACTATCACGTCGAGTGTGCTGAGTGTTGCCGCAGTTATTTTATATTGAATGGTAGGCACCACTCCTCGTCCTCCCCGTTGCCTTCTGAGTTGTCAAGAGTGACGGAGAGCGTCGAAAGGAAGGGAAGGGTGAATGCAGGTGGGTCGTAATCATCATCGGTCAATTCGAGGAATATAGAGAAGAAGCCCCATTGGAGATTTGGCAGCGAACGGATAAGAGAGAACCAGACGTCGGGCATCATGTATGATTGGAGCGATAAATGAGTTAATCTGGACCAATTGGAGAATAAGGTATCCACAAGGTCGGGCTTTAATTGAACCTTGTAGAGGCTGAGACGTCGTAACGATGGAGGAATCAAAATTTGCGGGAGAGGTGGCGATCCACTATACTTTTTGATATTCTCTTTACCAATGAAGTGCGTGGTCACTAAAGAGTGTAGGTTGGGGAGCGGGGATGTAGTTCCGCTGGCATCCTGCTGGAGTACGTATCGACCAAATCGTTCCACGTCGAGATGTCGGGCAGAGGACAGATAATCGACAAAAAAGTTTTCGATTTCGGCCGTCAAAGGAAACTCTTCGTAAGAAGACTTCGTTTCTTCGCCTGGCTGATAGATTTCGAAACGGATAGAGGGTATCCTCGAACCTTGATTCCGTCTCCACCACCTCAAGCACTCCATATCGAGACGGAACCTTTCCGCGTTCCAAGCAATGTGTTTCCCATCTTTTGTACGAATGGGCAAACGGTAATAGAGAGTTGACCATAGGCGCGAGCTGTCGAGCGCGACTGCTCTCCAAGAAGTGCATACATGGCACAGTTGCATCGGTGCGATTTTCAGGTTTGGCTGGACTTCGTCGAGAGGATATTCCGGGAGACAATGCGAGAAAATCTCGTGTAGAACATCGGATGGGAGCTCAGATGCTGTGTTTTGACGTATTTCAGAGTTCATATTTTCCAAGGAGAAGATTAAAGCAGAATTCAGGTTGAACCGCTGCAGTCTGTGGGTGCGGTTGAATGTATGAAGGTCAACATCGGGTCGAGTCAACGCAACTTCGATAGGCCCCCGGAAGCTCCACCAAGAGCTTGACCGCCAAAATCCGGCCAAATGGGTCTCAAATCCGCACATTTTTTGGTCTCAAATCCGCAAATTCGGACAAAGGTTGCAGGGTCCATCCTAAAACGGAAATTTTTGCTAGAAATTTTCGGAGGCGCCTTATGGCGCCGTCTTAGAACAACAGCCATCTAAACACACTCAAGAGTCAAGACATGATTCCTATGCCAAAAATAAAGAATATAATTCATATTATAGCTATAGTACTATTTATTTTCCGACTGCAGGAGCTACTCTGGAGTCTGCCTCCGGGATTGCTAATCTTGAGAGTTGGCATTTCAGTAGCAATTATTGTTTGGGTTCGAGGTTGATCAAATATTCGCCAACGTGATGCCGCCGATGGCGTCAAGACTTTCTTATTGAAGGGGTTTATGAGCGCATGTGCATGAAGGTGATATTCTGCGTGAGTTGTTCCGCCAAAACAAGAGAAGTCCGGTGGTAGGATCTTATCCTCGTCAGAGGAAGCCGTCATCATTGGCGTTGCTCTAAATATCATTTAGTATATTATTTATTTGGAGTATCATATAAAATATCCATCCGAGTTGCAAGGTATACACGGAGCGAAACCCAAGAGACAGAGTCCAAGTTCGCTGTCAATTGATCCGTATGTGCCAGGCAGTGCACCAAAGCTTGTCAAATGAGCCCAAACCCTCCCAAATCCGCACATTTGTGGACAAAGTTCGGCCTGCGGCGCTGAAAATTTCTCTCAAATCCGCATATTCCGGACTAAGATATGGTCATTTTGGCCTCTCAAATCCGCAAATTTGCGGTTAAGCTCTTGGTGGAGCTTCCGGGGGCCTACTTCGATGCTTCCATGCGCCACGAGCTCCGACTGAATTTGCAACTCCCAAATATAATAACAGTCAACAAAGACAGAATTGGGGCTACGTGCAGCAAGCATTTTGTGCGTAAAAGTCCGTCAACGAAGGCAGAAATTGGGGTCCTGGATTAGAACAGTATATAACCAGAAGAAAGGATACTATACGATAAGGCATTCTTCTAAAGTAGAAGGATGATGCCCTTCGACGAACAGAATCAGATAAAAGAATATTCCAATGTGATCACGACTCTAACAAAATAATGAACCAATAATCTAGAAGTAAGGATACGATAGACCATATTCAATTACCGGAAACGAATTGTGGCAGATTAATCCATAAATCCCCGAGCTAAAATAAAATCAATCGTCTTCTTGTTCTTCTTGAGCTTCCTCACTATCGTCGTCGTCGTCTCCGTCTAACACCGTCATCATATCATTGAGACTGTCGCCGAAAATATTAGTTTATGTGGATTCGGTGAACCGAATATGACCAACCAATGGACAAGGGGTTGTAAAACCCTAGCCACAGAAGCTACCGTCTCCTTGAAGTCTGGGGAGAGAGCTTCGCTATCCGTGAATCTAGACAGTCAATATATTTAGCTTTGTCCTCCAAAGACGCCAGACAGGAACCTTACTTATGCATCACCACAAACGAACGACATTTCAAAAGGTCAATATCCCTACGTTTCCCAAGATTAATAAAACAGGAAAGCATGTCCCAAGGATCAAACTCACTTGTGATCCTTCGGAACCCCTTTCGGAGCCACCTTCAGCTCATCATCCATCCCAAATATATTCTGGGACTCTCCTTTCGGGTGGGGCCTTGGCTCACCGAAGAATTTGACAAAATCAGGTGCGGAGATGACGTTCCATAGACGCCGTGAGCTCCGTTGGATGTTAGTTCTGACAGGACGAAAGTGAGATAACGACGGAATGGGGGAGATGACAACGGCTTTACCTGATGTTCGCAAGCTCATTTCGTCCGGGACACCAGGATCCTGCAGCAATCATACTCTGATTTCCAGGGCTCACTTCGTAATTCAAAAGACGAGTAAATAACAGCAAGGATGGTTAAATGAGACACTCACCAGCTCTAATGACCAAAAACACGATAATTAGCGAAGATCTTCAATTTATCTTGAAGATACTTACACATGATCTGCACAGAAAAGTGAGCTAAGGTCTAATAAAAGCGCGATGCGAGACCTACATCCTGCAAAAATGCCCTTGCGACCACTTCTCGAAAAACTCGCCGAGAAATTCTTTTTGTATGGTGTCTTGTCATTGCTGAACCTCACCTGATGCCTCAGTTAGCAAATAAATGTGGAGACAAGGGATCGGTGCACACATCACGATATATGCGATGAATTACGTCTTTCGGAGGAAGTGGGGGAACTTGTGGATCAACGTCGACTAAAACGTCGGTAAAGGCCTCCACGAAATCTTTCCACTCCTTCTCGGCCAGACGATAGACAGGTTCTAAAGGATATCGAGTCAGATATTGACTTATAAGAACAAACTCAAATGGCGTATTAGAGTACCATGTAGTTTGAACCTAAATGTTAAAGTCAGTCGGGCCAAATGAGCAATAACGAAGACACACACCACTCGCGATCGTTACACTTAGGATCCGTTAGTTTACTGAGAAAGTCAAACGTGTTCTGCGATATTTGGCCAGGCGGAACGTGCCCTGTCTTCGGTGCCTGCACAACCACGCCAACGACTTCCTGCCCTTCTTCGACATCATCATACTCGTCGCTCTCGTCAGCCTGCTTCTTCTTCCTGGGAGATGTCTTCTTCTTGGGGCTGCTCTTTGCTGATGTGCGTCCCTTGCGCTTGGGCTTCGCGTCGAACTCCTCGTCTAACGCATCGCTGTCGTACGCCTTCGCCGACTCCGGTGAGCTGGCGGCGTCCGACCCAGCTTCGTCATAATCCTCGTCGGCCTTCGTAATCTTTCGTTTCTTGTTTGGGGAGCCGGGCTTCTTGGAGGCGCGTGTAGACTTCTTTCGCTTCCTCGTCGCCGCATCAGAGTCATCGTCTAACGCGTCACTGTCATATGCAGCTTGCTTTTCAAAATATGACGAGGTGGCGCCTTCGTCTTCATTCTTTGGAGCTGGTTTACGAGTTCTTCTGATAGACCCGACGCTCTTGCTCTCTGTGGCAGTTGCCTTGGCCGAGGCGCGTTTAGGAGTAGTCTTAGCAGCCATTTTGAAAAGGTGTAGTGGTGGAATTAGGATGACAACGCAAGTCTGAGTTGATTCATAATTGGATGCCGTCACGTCACGTGAACTATGTCGCGATAGTCACTTGTCACGCGAGAATCCGCGGTCGCCATTTATCTGTTTTGATTTTTTTTTTCTGAACTCTCCAGCGGCGCGTTCAAGAAGGAGTAACCGCGCTTCATAGGTGACATAAAATTACTTTCCACTACATGTTCTGATTTTCTCATTTCCCCGTTAACACTCTGATCTTTACTGATCATCTCCACAAGACACCCATTCTGTACAACGTACAGCCTTGGGGATGGATCACTCTAGAATTTCTCCTCAACAATTGGAAGTCTGGCTAGGCCATGACGAACTATCTTGAAAGAGGATTATTCCATTCAGACATCATGATAACACCGTCCCCTTGGCTCCCCTTAGTCACTGTGGCATTCGGATTCCCCCACATATATGTTGCCCCACAATCTAACTCCTCAATGCGGGGAAAGCCCGCGATATTACATATGTTCTTGTCAGCTTGGCTGATCGGGATGGGCAGGGTCTCAAGATCTCATACGGTATGCAGCCCAACTGCGCTCTCCATTAGTCTCCATTCCGATTTCCCCGCCTTGCGAACTGGAGCCGTTATTCCAAGCCAGAGTTGCAACGCAGATGGACACAAGATTGCAGTACATAATCTGTATGTAGTAGTACATTGCGGATACACATGGGGGGGACGCTTTCCGATCCCTGATGCCGCCTTCCGCCCCGGCGCCAGTCGATCGCAATATTTACCATGTGCGCGCGATGCGGTGCTCCGAGCGGGATGGCGGCGGGGGAGGCGTGCGTGCGTTTCTGGGGCGTGGCCTGGTGTGGCAAAAGGCTTTGATGCAAAGGGTTGACTTGTGCTTTTCGCCTCGCCGAGGACGGTAATTCTTTAAACGACCTTCTGCCGCTGGATTCGAGTTGGGCCTATGGCAGGACGCTAGAAGCTACGAAGGCCTTTATTTATAGGGATGCCGGACGTCACTGACTGGGTGAGGGTGTTCTTTGTCGGAGACGAGGCGGAGACGGAGGAGGGGTGATCTACGTGTAGATGTGGGAATCGGTCTGAATCGGCGCGTTTCTCAAGCCCGGGTGGTCAGATGAGCGTGTCCAGTCAACAGAAATTCCATTGAATTTACTGTATAAGATTTACACAGGCATACCCAACGTCTGTGGGGAAGACGCCAGCATATCCTGCGCAGCTCGCGGATCTGATTATCTGTCTGATGGAACTTGTACGTTTCGTGGAGGCTTTTCAAGGGCTAGAAGTAGCATAAACTTCGAGCTACAACCTTCTTTGTTTATCAGTCTTTTTTTTAGTTCCCAAATACTCAGGCTGTTGATTGAATGCTTCTGAGTGCCAATCTGTTCAAGTCAAGGTTTATATTTCGGGTGCATATGTCGCAAGGTAGCGTTTCTGACATACTTAGCTGCATCCGGAGGCGTCAGTTGACCTCTTGCATTCATACCAAGGCGAGATGATTTAGAAATATGATTCCGACATGATAATCAGTAGCCCATATTGGACAGGCTACAGCTGTACGTTTCATGTTGATTAGATTGCTTCGATGTGAACTGGGTGCTATATTTAATCACCTTGGGATGCCGGTTAAGCGTTCATTATATTTTACGCTACGATGCCGATGAGAAACAACGAGGACCGACTTGCAAGGTTTGAACTCTGGGTCCGGGAGGTGCTTCGAATCCCACCTTGATAAACTCTTGATGATATTCCTCCAATGATTGAGCGTCTATTTCGTCAGGTACCAAGCAAGGCACCTGGCTGGCTGTAGCTGTGATGATTGCTCTGTAATGTAATTCCTTACATAGAACCATGACTTGTGATAGATCCTGCACTCGTGAACATCACTAAACGAATTTCTGATTATCTTTATTGTACGCCAGCTGAATAGACAGTGTTGCGGCATCTTTTGATAAACGCCGCTTGTTAGATAGGAATTAAAATATTAAGACCGGTCTCGTAAGCGCCATGCTATTGACTGTGGCAAGGAATGCTTTCCATACGCTCTCTGCTACTCCCGGTGAATAGAGCTCGTGGCAAAGGACGAATCTGACCACCAGCACGGTGAGTATTGCCTCAACAGCGCGAGACCAAATGCCGAGTCGGATAACCTCAACCCCACCGCCGTATTGCCACTAATATGTAGTGTATATCCGTCTCAAGGTCCGCCTTTGCTCCGCGATATTCCGAGGGGTAAAGTGCATCCGTTCTGCCGTCGCTAAGTCTTGCTTTTCTCCCCCGTTGCCCTTCTAATCGAACGGGTGTTCCGAAGACAACGCCCAAAAATCCATCACGCCCTCCGACGTTGGGCAGCGAAAATGGGGGAGTTGTGGGGGGCGAAAAAGACGACGCAACCCGTGTTATTCGCCATTAGGAAATAGTTTCAATGCCGTAGATCTGAATGGGAAAGGACGAACCTATGCCAAGCTAAAGATAGAAATTCTATATGTTCCCGTGCGCCGTGCGGAGTGTCGCGATCGGAGACCTCCATTTAGACATCCACCCCTAGTAATGTACTTTAAATTTATTATAGAAACCCCCACCTGTTCCTCTACTCCCTCATACCCCAACATCCATGGCTGAACAGACTATCCCCATCCACCCCGTCGCTCCCCGCCTCAAGAACGGGCCCAAGAAGCCCCATATTGGTCCCCACATCGACGACTACCATCATGCGCACAAGGACACCGTGGGCCATGAGTCCGACCTCTGGTGGGCAAAGGTACGCCGCCCACGGGCGCTGTGAAGATGGTCACCGTTTCGCTGTGAAGCTGACCGCCGTTTTAGCAAGCGCATGCAATGCTCCACTGGGATCGTCCGTTCAAGACCGTCCGCGCGGGTGGTTTTGAGACGGGGGACATCGTCTGGTTCCCAGAGGGCGGTCTGAACGCCTCCTACAACTGTGTCGACCGCTGGGCATTCAAACATCCCGACAAGGTGAGACCCGCATTCCCATCCCGCATCTACGTCATCTCAATTGCCTCGTGATTTCAGACCGCCATCATCTACGAGGCAGACGAGCCTGGCGAGGGGCGCTTGGTCACCTATGCGGAGCTCCTGCGCGAGGTCTGCAGCGTCGCCAACGTCCTCAAATCATTCGGCATCAAGAAGGGTGACACCGTCTCCATCTACCTCCCCATGACATGGCAGGCTGTCGTCGCCTTCCTCGCCTGCGCGCGCATTGGCGCCGTCCATTCCGTCGTCTTTGCTGGGTTCTCGGCCGAATCTCTCCGAGACCGCGTCCAGGACTGCAAGTCCCGCGTGGTCATCACCTCCGACGAGGGCAAGCGCGGTGGAAAGACGATCGCGAACAAGGCCATCGTCGACGCCGCCCTCAAGGAGTGTCCCTTGGTGGAGCATGTCCTTGTCCTCCAAAGGACAGGAAACAAGGTCGCCTGGACGGAGGGACGGGACAAGTGGTGGCACGACGAAGTCCTCAAGGTTCCCAACTATTGCCCCATCGAAATCATGTCGTCGGAGGATCCCCTCTTCATTCTCTACGTGAGCGATCTACAAATTGATGGCGGCGTCTCAGTCAATCTAATCTATTTTCTCCTTAGACATCCGGCTCCACCGGAAAGCCTAAGGGTGTTGTGCACACCACCGGCGGCTACTTGCTCTGCGCCGCGCTGACCGTGAAGTACGTTTTCGACGTGCATCCCGACGACAAGTTCGCCTGCATGGCCGATGTGGGTTGGATCACAGGCCACACGTACGTTATCTTCCCCGCAATTGTCAAGTATTTTTAGTCTAATTGCACCCATTCAGATACATCGTGTATGGCCCCTTGGCGAATGGCGTCGCCACCACCGTCTTCGAGTCGACCCCTGTATACCCCACGCCCTCGCGCTACTGGCAAACCGTTGAGAAGCACAAGCTGACCCAGTTCTACTCTGCGCCCACCGCCATTCGTCTCCTCCGCCGCCTTGGTTCCCACCATGTGGAAAACCATGACCTGAGCAGTCTGCGTGTGCTTGGAAGTGTCGGCGAGCCGATCAACCCGGAAGCATGGAACTGGTACAACGAGCATGTAGGGAAGATGCAGTGTGCGATCGTGGACACTTTCTGGTACGTCAGGCTCCCCATTTCCCCGCCCACTTTCTTCTCCGCCTTCTCTTCCTCCATAATAATATGCGGGGCCGGGAATACGGAGTGGGGAATGCGGAGAAGGAATGCGGAGAGAATTGAATGCCGTTATTGACTGATAGTGATTAGGCAAACCGAAACGGGCTCTATTGTGGTCACGCCATTCCCGGGCGCCATTGAGACCAAGCCTGGATCCGCGACGGTGCCGTTCTTCGGTATCGAGACTGCGATACTCGACCCCGTCACTGGCGAGGAGCTACATGGAAATGGCGTCGAGGGTGTGCTCGTTCTCAGGCACCCCTGGCCTTCAATCGCGCGTACCATCTATCAGGATCACAAACGCTATCAGGAGACCTACATGCAGGTACGCAGTTTATGTTTCGTGTTATGTTTCTGCCGACATGCTTGTGCTGCCCATTCAAAAGAAATTTACCTTGGCTCACCGCATTTCCATTTTTCTCTAGCCCTACCCCGGTTTCTTCTACACAGGTGACGGCGCAGCACGCGACGAGCATGGATATATCTGGATCAAAGGCCGCGTTGATGGTGCGCCGCACCCCTCCTTATCTCACTTCTGTCGATAGCTGATGGTGCCCATCTAGATGTCATCAATGTCTCGGGTCATCGCTTGTCCACGGCAGAGATCGAGTCGGCGCTTATCCTGCACACAGGCGTTGCTGAGACTGCTGTCATCGGCACTGCAGACGAGCTCACGGGCCAGGCCGTATATGCGTTCGTTACCCTAAAACCGTGAGTCGCCTTTTAGTCTGATGCAACGCGCCCGCTGACGACTTTCTGTTGGCAGCGAGTTCCACTATGACGTCGCGGAAGAGGCGAGCCTCATCAAGGAGCTCGTGATTCAGGTGCGCAAGGTCATTGGGCCTTTCGCCGCCCCGAAGAAGATCTACATTGTCAGCGATCTCCCCAAGACGCGCTCTGGAAAGGTTCGTTCTTTCTGTACACCTGTACAAAGAGAATTCAGCTCACCATGGTTTACAGATTATGCGTCGCATCATGCGCAAGATCGTCGCCGGCGAGGGCGACCAACTCGGCGATCTCAGCACACTAGCTGAGCCAGGCGTGGTGGAAATCATCAAAGCCAAGGTTGCTGCTTCGCCCTGATCGTTGCTGATCATGATCGGCGGCGTCGGGGGCTTCCTTTCCTTGTCTTCGTTAGCTTCGGGTTGAGGGCTTCTCATCTTCTTTCTTCTTTTGCTCACGATATTCAGGCGACTACCTTTTCCGTACTGCCTCCATCCACTATTCAGATGTCTTATATCTACGCTACATATTTAACCCTTTGCTTCTCCTTACACTTTCTCCTCGCGTTCGTCATACCAGTTTATTGTTTCTTTATCGGGATGTTGGAGTTGAAATTAGCGGAAGAAGAGAATATACAATGATTTGTCAATGTACATATTGTAGCCATCTGGCACGTTGTAGTTTAGCTGTATGTGCTTCGAAAACGCACTCCTCTGTCTCCTATAAAAAGTTGCTTAATTATTAAACTTAGTCGAGCTTAAAACGGGTATTTACTGTGCGCGGCTGCGCCACATGAAAAAGGCAAATAAATTGGGGAATCCGTAACAATACATGGCTAATTATCTTCTTTTGTCGACTTCTAAAACTTCTTCCAGAATTCATTTACCAGATGAGTTGACCTCTGTTCCACATTAAGCGCCCATTACTTTTACCACAACAAAAGTACTCACCCATCAACGAAATACTCCCCGCCCGTCATGTACGATGCGTAGTCAGAGAGTAACAACAGCGCTTGGCCCGCCATCTCATGGGGCTAAAAAAAAATGAATTAGGATACGTTATTCGAAGGAATTCGATATTGTTTACCTCCGCGAAGCGCCCCAAAGGCAAATTCTTCCCCTGGAATTCGCGGATTGCCTGATCCATATGGCTGGTCTGATCCGTGTTGACTGCGAAGCTCAGGTCAAGGCCAACACTTCTTCCCTAAAAGCCCCTTAGCTCACCATATCCAGGAGAAAGGGCATTTACACGAATCCCATATGGGGCCCACTCCGCGGCGAGCCCTTTGGTAAGATTAGACACGGCTGCCTTCGAGGAGTTGTAGAACACCTGAAGGATGACGCGGGTCAAAGTTAATCTTGAACTTCTCTGCGTTCCTCGGCAATTTCAGTGGACTCATTGCATACCTGGGTGAGCGGTTTGTTTGCCGCCGTCTGATTGATAATCTGAGAGCTCATCGACGACGTGATGACGATGGATCCTCCCTGTTTATTGTCCGCCCACAACCTGCAGTTGTTGATGACGAAACCCTCAGCAAAAAGCAAGGAAGGGAAAGACGGCAGGGATTTACTTAGCAGCGGCACGCGCGGTGTTGAAGACGCCATAGACATTGACGTCATATACCTGGTGGAAGTCTTCCAAGGTGAGGTCGAAGGCCGGCTTGACGACCGAGACGCCTGCGTTCTGTGAAGAGGTGCATATATGCGTATTAAAACTGGAGAAAATAGGGCAAGGGAGGTCTTACCGCGATAACCCCGGCGATGGCACCCATTTCGGCGTGAATCTGGCGGAAAGTTTCGTTCACGAGGTCGGGGTTGGATACGTCACATTTGTAGGCCTGCGATGCAGGGATTATGAGGGTTGAAGTAGGGATTACATCGTAGCTATATGATTGAAAATACCTTGGTTTTGACCCCGAATTCCTTGGCGATGTTGGCAGTCACCTCTTCGGCATCTTTGGAGCTCCTGCAAAGCGCATATATTCAGCATATAGCCAGCCAGAAGGGCAAGTGCATGCAGAAAAGGGCCATACCGATAGATAACGGCGACGTTGGCGCCAGCCTTCGCGACCTCTCTTGTAAACGCATAACCAATCCCGCGATTCCCTCCAGTAACGACGATGCACTTCTCTACATTGCGACAAGTATACGACATGAGCTAGCGCCCATCTCCTTGTTGCCTCCCAACCGAAGAAAGGAACAAGAAAGGAACGCGACTTACTTGAGAAGTTGATAGAGAATCCGGTTCCTTGAGCTTGGGATGTCATTCTGTATGCGATTCAGTGGGGGATTTGGGGCGAGAAGGTGGTGGTGTGGGAGAGACCAAGAAGCCGCTGAAATCGCTTTATATGTGGCGCACGCGACGTCATGGTCGCCAGGAATGGCAAGTGCGCGCTGGGAATTTGGATAACGGGCCGTTTCTCTCTCTTCGTTTTTCAACTTTCGTATTTTTACATTGACTACCGAGACTATTCTGAGCACAAGACGATTAACGCATGGCGAGTAGCTTAATTGATACAGTCGGGCTGCTACGTATACATGTGTTTATGTAACCTGCAGGTTTATCTGGAGAGGATGCCATTTGAATCAGATTCAGAGAAAGCGCTGCTACCGCATATATTCACCCACTTTCTCCAACACCTCATGAATTTAAAGAGAAGAAAACGGGCATAAGCTTAGAATCTCAAACTCTTTTACTCAAATACTAACTTATGAATTTTTCTCCTGCCATCTCCCCTCTTTCACGAAGAAAGACTCAAAAGTAGGAGAATTAATGCACATGCTGTCTTGTGCAGCATCAATGCCTTCACCCTGTTCCCCTTTCCCCCCCTTCATTCTGTCCATAATTGGATCACTTGCTCCTCTTTATCAGACTATGACCGTTAAACATTTTACGTTTAGGCTTATTATCGAAAGGAAGAAGTCCGGACTAAAGCGCTCCTAACCTGATACATTTACCCAGTCACTCTATCTCCAACACCCGTGAGCCGGTGCTTCGATTCATGGATTTCCACAGTGCGACCATGTATTTCTATCGGCACCTTACACTTGAAATGCATACTTACGCGCATCCTAAGTCTGAACTGGACTAATAAATAATATTCAGAATATTCATGCTCAATCCCTCCCAATGTACGGCACGTTTCAACACATCAAGAACTCTTTGTATCATCAATTTTTCCTGACTCCTCATAGGTCTTCGAAGCTTCTTCAAGATGCCTTTTCGTCAAGTTGAACTTCCTCAGACTTCCTCAAGCTGAGTCTGCTTTTAATTTCTTTACGCCGGGCTGATGCGTCACGGGATGCAAATTTACTGCAATAGATTAGCCGACCGCCATTCTGCCAGCCAGCGCCAGGACCGCAACCTGATTTCTGACACTACAGGCTGTCGGTCGCCTTAAAGACACATTCCTTGCCAACGGTAGTCGTTCATTTCCTTCCAGAACTGAATTTAGCCCACTGACGAAGATCCAAGCATTCAGGCTTCAAGCTTCAGCTTTGGCGTCTCCTTTGACAGTTGGATATTGGCTGGAACCGACACCCTTATCAGGTGAAGACAAGAGGAAAAAGCTGTCCTAGAAAGGTCGGCGAAGGTGCAATACAAGGTTCACTGCGTTTGGAATAGGAAACTCCGGGCCAGCAGTGCGTATCTGTTTCTCCACATGGCTGATTCACTAGTAATCATCTGTTTTAAGAGCTGCAAGTATACTGTCCACGTCGACGCTTCTTCGACCATTCCATCTTCATAAACCCACTTTCTTTTGGCATAACCAGCATTCTGGCCTTCAGAACCCCGCAATCTAGCGGGACACATCATCATCTGTGCCATCCAACCCGAGGCCCATGTCCGTCCAAACTCAGCAGATCCACCGGCGGAAGTCGAGCAGAGAGGAAGACAAAGGCGCCCTTATCAGCCCACTTCCGAGCGTCGAAATCTCTGTGCCAGCTGAGCACGAGCTGCCTTCTGTGACGATAGCAGCGCCGCCGCCGCGCGCCCGCACGCAGTCGACTCCGCAGGCGCCGCACGGTAGCCATAATCGCACCGTGCCGTCGACGATTGGGAATCCGCCATCGGCTGGTGCATACCGATCGTCATTCGTAGCGCGCCCCCTAAATGGGCATGCATCCCCACTCCGATCGTCATTCGCGCTGCCGCAGATGAATGGTCACTCGCGTACACGGTCGACGTCGACCCCATTCTCCCCCGTTTCACCTTCACCTCTTTCTGCCTCGTTTCCACCTCACGCACACTCACCGCTGCACACGAACGGGAACGGCATGTCGATTTCACCCCCAGCGCTTGCCACGTCCCATTCAGCATCTGAAACCCTGGACGGACCTGCAAGCGCAGCATCGAAGCATGCCCGACGACACTCGCGAATGCACTCGCGCAACCTATCTGTATTCTTCCCCCGCCCTGGATCGCTACCGTCCACTGCCATCTCAGAAGACGGCTCGCAAGAACTCGAGCTTCCAACAGACGAAGAGGCCCCCCTGGTGCCAGCAGCCGGGGAAAGCGTCAGCATCCCAGGGCGGCGCTCGCAGCGGGGCCCCCTGACGCCCCTGGGGCAGGGCTTCACTTTCGGCCAGCGCCCGCCATCGAGCTTGCCCACACCCGAGCTAATGGCCCCAAGCCATTCGGGGAGCTCGACGTCCTCGACCGCCTCCAAGCGCGGACATCACCATAAGCACTCGCTCTCGCACCAGTTCTTCTCCTTCCTTGAGCCCACCGCCGGCGCGGAGGACCTGCACACGCAGCCTACGCCAACGCCCATGTCGCCGTGGAACCCTATCTCCGCCATCCCTCCCGAGTCTGCGGCACAGAACGCCGGTTTCAAGGTTCCTGTGCCGGCTCATCAGGAAGAGCGAGAGGAAATCTCAAAGAGTGCGCTGGTAGCGTCCGGGTCACAATTCATCTTAGGGGCGTATCTGTGGGTTGTGGGGCAGCAGGTGGGGTCACTGTCGGCGACAGGGCTCGGATACTGGGTTGTATTTGACGCGTTTGGGATTGCGCTGAGTAGGGTGGTGCCCGGCTGGCTGGCGTCCGACTCAAAAGGCAACGTGAGCGATAAAGAACGAGAGCGGATTCGGAGACCTTATGGGTACGTATGTATTACTCCTCGAGGCTCGTCTACGTCGTTGACATCTGCCATTCTAGCACTGGACGGGTAGAGACGGTGCTGATGTTCGCACAGGCGGTTTATTTAATGTTTTCGTCGGTCTATGTATGCAAAGAAACCATCGAGCACCTTTTGTTGAGCGCAGGCGGCGGAGAGGGACACCATCATCATCACGGAGACGAGGAAGTGGGCTTGGGGTACGTCCCAATACTTTCTCTTATCATGTTCTTAACGCTGAAGGATTACGTCTAGCATTGATTTTCCTATCTTTATCACCTTCATGACATTCATTTCTCTAATTGGAACCGCATTTTTCTTCGGAAATAATACTAAAATTCTTAACAGTTAGTGCCCCCATTCTTTGTTACTTTTAACAGCCCATTGATGTTGATTTATTTATGACAGTCACCGGTAACCGTATACCCTCCTTGCTTACACTCATCCGTTCGGTCTGGTCACCATCCCGCCACTCGCATGACTCGCCGCCTACGAGCTCCCTCGCGCTCATGTTATCCAATCCTTTCGTCGCCATTCCCCTCTTTTTCTGTCTGTCGATACTTTTTGTTGCGTTGTCCATGGCTCCGTAAGTGGTGTCTTATTCATGATTTGTACCTGGCTAACCCATTTGTTTTGGCATCTGTTTAGAGAACAACACCGCATGGCCGATTTAGCTTTAGCGATGGTCATCGCGGGCCTGACATTCAAAGTCGCGTATAGAGCATGCATAGTTCTCGGTGCTGTCCTTCTTCAAACATCGCCTCCACGTGGACTTGCAAGCGGGAAGATGGAAGCTTTCCTACGTGCCATGCGCGAGGTACGTACTGTAACATCACCTCCTTTCCATTTCCTCACCGCCTTCCTCCAGGTCGAACGCCACCCACACGTCCTGCACCTACCCGCACCTCACATCTGGCAGCTCACGCCGAGCTTCGCCTCTCTACCCAGCACCAAATCACACTCCCTAATCTCTCCAACGTCCGCGTCGCTCAAGCCGGCGCCGTCAGAGTCGTTGGTGGTGACGCTGGAGCTGCATGTGCGCGAGGACCTTGGGGACGACGATGTGCTGAAGTTGACGAAGTGGGCGTGGGAGCGCTGTGTCAGCGCGCTAGGGAGTCTGAGGGATTTCAGGGAGCTCGGAGAGGAGGGCGGTCCGGAGATTACGGTTGGGGTTGTGCGGGGGTAGTCTTGAAGGCTGTTTTTGAGCAGAGGAGGAGGGGTTGACGTGGTCGGCACTTTCGTTTTGTTTTGTTCTTCGTCGTTGAGCTCCCTTCCTCGCTTTTTTCTGCTTGTCGCGCGATATCTGATAGCACCTGGTGACAGCTATCGGAATCTTGATGGCATGCCTTCCCAATGTGAAGGTATCTGCTTTTTAATATAACCTTCATTCGTTCTTTGCCGCATCCCTCCAAATGAAGGTTTGTTTGGATGCGAGGCTTTGGAGACTTGCTCGTGCTTCTGAGAATATCTTATGATGGTTTGGTGTTTCGGCTTGGTTTGTTAAGGCCAGAATTTCAGTGATCAAACTATTTGGCGCATACGGTATGCGCCAAATTTGCCTTGGAAATTGGATAATTATGGTGCACTTCGAACGCCATGGTCCGCCATACTTATTGCACTTACCTTCCTTATGGATCTTTTTTTAGAATATGAGTCACTGCCAAGGTCCCTACCCCGCTTTAAACACCTTCCCAAACTTTCTCCTTGCTATCAGTGACCACCACCACCACCTGCATTTGCCTCGAAAAACATCTATTGAAAATGGAACACGGCGTTAAAGCTCCTATGGTTAACGGTGAAGAAGTAAATAGCACTTCGAGAGATGTCGAATTTCCGGACTTGTACGAAGCGTCTGTGCTGGAGTTGCAAGCTGGATTGGATGCGGGGCACTTCACCAGTGTCGATCTAGTCAAGGCAAGCATGTTTATCTGGGATAAAACTGGAATTCGCCAGCTAAATATTCTCTATATATATGTTCCAGGCGTACCTTGCTCGCATCGAAGAGGTAAACCTGAAAGGCCCTGGTTTACGAGCCGTTCTTGAGACCAACCCGTCAGCTTTAAGCCAAGCCGCAGAACTGGACAAAGAGCGCAAGATCGGTGGAAAACGAAGTGCCCTTCATGGCATTCCTATTCTTCTCAAAGTCTGTATTTTCCTTTTCCCTCGTATGTAGGTCTCTCATCAAATTCATAGGACAATATTGCTACTGATGCGACAGAGGGTGAGCAGGGTCTTTCTTTTGAAATAACTAGGGCTCGTTAATCAGACAAAATATTGTAGGTATGAACACCACTGCAGGATCGTATAGTTTACTCTGCTCTATTGTTCCTGAAGACGCGGGAGTTGTGAAAAACCTTCGCAAAGTGGGCGCTATCATTCTAGGTTGGTAGTTCACCCTTGTCTGTTTCGGGACATTTTCTCAAAGTGGTTTTCAGGGAAAGCAAACCTTTCCGAATTTTCTTATTTTCGACGGAATCGTGTTGAGCTTCCTGGTGGTTGGTCAGGCAGAGGCGGGCAGTGTACGAACGCATATTACCCAAATGGCAATCCATGTGGGTCCTCTTCGGGATCTGGAGTTGCTGCCTCAATTGGTTTGGCTGCTGTAACACTCGGCACCGAGACGCATGGAAGTCTGATTTCACCATCGAGTCTGAATAATGTGGTTGGCATCAAGCCGACAGTCGGATTGACTTCCCGTGCAGGAGGTACAGTGATTTCCTTTTCCTTTTTCTCTTTGTTTTTCTTCAGACTGGAAGCAATTGACGTCTATGCAAACGATTTAGTTATCCCTGTTTCCTCGAATCAGGACAGTGTCGGCCCAATGACCCGTTCAGTGGAAGATGCTGCCATAGTTTTGTCCATCATCGCGGGGAAAGACCAGAACGACGACGCCACTCTTCCACAACCATCACCTGCGCCAGACTATACCAAAGCCTTGAGCAAGGATGCACTGAAAGGAAAGCGTATCGGCGTGCCAAGAAGATTTTTTAAGGACGAACAGGTAGCCGATGGCAATCCATCTGTAGGGGTGGCATTCGAAGAGGCGCTCAAAGTTTTGAAAAGCATGGGCGCTACAATCGTAGATCCGACAGATCTGCCAAGTACGGCGGATATCAAAAAGTCGAAATATGAGAGGCTGGTTACGGAGGTTGATTGCAAAGTGCGTTGGTACCCCTTTTCCTCTTTGATATCCTACTGAGTCGGCGTCGCCAGATTGATCTGAATGCATATCTCACTGCACTCAAGGAATCGCCCACAGGGGTGAGATCGCTTGTGGATATAATCAAGTTTAACGACAACAATCCTGCCCTCGAACAACCACAAGGATACGAGAGTCAAAGCAAGTTTGTGATTTTATCATTGTCATATCAAACCGATGAATTTTGATAATGTTTCCTACCGTGTAGACTCATCAGCGCTGAAGCAAGGGGTGGCCGGGATACGGCGTATCTTGAAGCTCTAGCATTCGACCTCGAATATGGCCATGCTCGAGGCATTGATGCTGCTTTGAAAGAGCATGAATTGGATGCCCTAGTTCTTCCATCTGCCCGTGAAGCTTGGTGCCCCGCAGGTACGCACTGTTTCGAAGTTCTTAAGCCGAATATGCTTATTGATGCACGAATCATTACGTTTAGCTATTGCTGGATATCCAATCATAACGGGTAAGCCATTCTCCCCCAACGATATTTGGTCTAACTTCCACTGATTGTGTATTAGTACCGCTGGGATTCTACCCTGAAGATACACCTATCGAGCGAAATGGAAACTCGACGACTTGGCCAGTTTTGCAAGCGCCTGGACTGCCGTTCGGAATCTCATTTTTCAGCACGGCGTATACTGAATTCAAACTTATTGGTATTGCGTATGCGTATGAGCAAGCAACGCGAGCAAGGTTAGCGCGTAAAGCCTATCCTGAGGCAATTCCTAGGACACAGTTAAAGGATATCGTTTGAAAGAAATAGTTCTCAGGATCTCAATTTTGACCTACTCTTATCGCCATTTTACCCGAAGGACAGTAATTACATTTGTATGTCTGGAAACACACTCGAGAAACGAATGTATAAATGCATTCATCAAGTACGTACTCACATGGCATTGGCTTACTGGTACCTTCACTTTCTTTTTACCGCACCGTGGATCGAATTAGAACAATGAATCAACCTAGCATCGGGGATCACGAGTCAATATGAGGACTATCAGAATAAACCCTAGAAAATGCATTTACCTGAAAGAACTGTCCCGATCGTATTCACAATTGACTCCACGGCGAGCATAACCTGAGGTTTCGGTGGCGGAGCATGGTGAGATCGCGTCCGCTGACACATCTTCACAAAATTGTGAATTTTCTGCCATTGATCGGGATGTTATCGTTTTTCCGTCGCGATCCCAATGCTCTCCAAGTTTGGGCACAGCGCGTCGAGATACTGAGCAATATTCATTAGATCCTCAAGGTCAGAGCAGCCCGTCGCACTCCCAGCTTCCAATGTGTTTAACACAAACTTCACGCCATCGGTTGGGCAAGGAGGGACATTGAAGAGGGCGTCGAATCTGCAGTGAAGTGAAATGAGGGAGGGACAGCTCTTCAAAATGGTATGCAGCATGCCGAAGGATATACCGCTTCCAATTGGAACTTTGAGGACCATTAGCTTGGAAGGCGTAGCCAAAGTAGACAGATGAGATAAAGAATCGTCAAGGTCGCAGTTGGTGTCCCAGCCTGAGATTTTCAAATAATGTAGAGTAGACTGCGATAGTAGTGCATTGATTGTAGATGGCCTGAGACTGGGCATGCGACCTGGAACTTTTCCAACGGATTTTTCCGGTTTGCCAACGATCTTCACTTTGATGAGAGAATGGGTTCCTGCTGCCAAGAATTTCTTCACGATGTTCTGAAAACGTTTCGGTTCAGAGTCCGTGTCTTTGGTAATTTGCACAGGCCCTAATTTTGAGTTCTTTGATTTGCCGCCTAAGAGCGTCACAGACAGATCGATCATCTCTTTGGAACAAATGAGATCAACTAGGTCGTCCAGAAGATCGATTCGGGCGACTATGCGAAGTTCTTGTAACTTGGAAAAACCACATTCTAAAGACGACTGGCCGCATTCCTTTGGGTCTTCGACAGATCGACGCGCGTAATTTGTAATAATGACTTCGAGCTCAAAGACCTCAAGAGGGAGGCGTGAAAGGTCTCGCAAAGTTGTCCATTCGAATACAGGTCCTACGTTGCCTAGTCGGAGCACGCTGAGCTTGGAGAATTTCATGCATGCTGAGTGTATCGAAGGCTCATATGGGAAGCTTCCATCAAAGTCGATGCTAGTCAGATGAGGTGTCTCCACGGCAAGGATACGGAGAAATGTCAAGAGCTTGTTGGAGCGACCTTCCGGGACATCAGAAATGTACAAATATCTGAGCGAAGGCACTGCGAATAATGGGAGGTAGGCCAATGTTGTATCCGAGTCTTCAACGCAGAGTTCATATAATACCGGGAAGATGACATTCAAGTTTTGGCGAGAATGATACTGAGTGAGTAGCTGGACCAAGCGCAGGAGCGTTTCAGTGGGCACTGATGGGGCATCATCTGTGAGGGTGGCGCTGTGCACCATATGCACGAAGGTGGACAACTTTTCTAAGCTCTCACTCGAAACGACACCCCGCAAATGCTTTAAAAAAAGCTGTCAAGCCCTAAATTGGACCAGAAAAGCATAGTCCTTACATATTCTTTGTCGACTCGTTCGACTGCAGGAGAATCCAAAGCTTTGAGCAATTGTACTAGGGATCTGAGTCTTGACTTCCTGATAAGTGGAACAACCTTTAAATCTGAAGTTGTATGCGAGAAAAGCAGGTCAACAGAACAATTGCATGCGCAAAAGGGAAACCGGACCATCATCCTCAGCAGTGAGGGGCGCGTCAACAATAACAGAGGAAGCGGCCTCTTTCCCGTCAGGATTGGCCATTGTAGATCGTGTTTGAGTTGAAAGCGAGGCAAGGGAGATTAACGACCAGTCGCAAGCTCAGGATCGAGCAGTAGAATGATGTCTCGGGTGAAGTGAGGGAAGACGGAAAATTCGTCAGGTCGCGTCGCCGGCATATGCCGTATTAATAAACGACGCGCAACCTGCGCGCAACGTTCGCGTCAACGTCCGTCGTCAACCACCACATTAGGCATCGGAGAAATCGAACTCGCTCTTCATCATCAGTCCGCTCAGCTTCTTACGTTATCTCTTTTGTGAATACAGATGTGAATCGATAATACGTTTTCAGCACTGTCAGCTCCCCTTGAGCTCACCTGAGTCACCTCATTTGCTTTTCGCTCCTGGATCCAGTGCACTACAATCATGTTGGATGCGATACTGGGGATCTTTTTTGTCTATTTTTCGAAACCTGGTCCTTGTGTGGTCCACTAGGGCTGTAACTTGACGTTGGGCAGTGGTTTAGACGCGAAGTATGCGCAAGATGGCGCCCATTTGTTCAAGTCGAGAGGAAGGGCGGTTCGAATATCACTATTGAAGTTGGTATTGTGTCTGAGGGAGCTTCTGAAAGGACGCTGGAACAGAGGAGAGACCGGTACATGTAGGTCAGCGCTGATTGTGGTTTGGAATTTATTCATGCTGGAACCTGGTGAGCTCAGAGTCGGTCTCTTTCTGCCATGCTGTCTGACAGGATCGCACGAGCATTTATTCGGCTAGGAAGTTCTATTCGTTCTCGTCGAAGCCCCAGCATCTAGTACGCATTATGATCATTATCCAATGCATATAGTTACTTACATTCAGATTTTTAGCATATGTTCACATTCAACTTCGCTTCATGCACGGCTCTCAGAGCACCCAAACATAGTAGCCATCCTACTCTGCCAGCATCTTCGAGCCGAGCCTCTTTGATTGTAGATAACTGCTGGTAATGCGAAATACATATTTTAAAAAATTTACTGTCGATGCTGATTCTGCCTAATCTAGACGACAACACTCAGGCAAGCCCACCCCCTGCGCCACTTTTCGCCATCGGGGCTTTGTGGTACGCTCGAGAGTGCTGACACATTTTCACGAAAGTGAAGATGTCCTTCCACTGTTGGGCATGACACGATTCATCCGTCTCCATCTTCTCCAGCTTCGGACATAAGGCGTCAATATACTGCGCGACGTTCACCAAAACCGGAAGATCGTACGCTGCAGCACTTCCAGCGCCCAACGTCTTCAACCCAAACACTACACCATCGGTTGGGCAACGGAGCAGATTAGGCTGAAGGTCCGTGAATGCACATCGGAATGAAATCAGGGAGGGGCAGCTCTTCAGTATGGTACGCAGTGTAGGAAGTGATATGCCGCTGGAGTTGATTGGGAGATGGAGAGACTCGAGCTTTGAGGGCCGCCCCAAATTGGCTAGACGAGACAAGGGTTTCCCAATGTCTGAGTTGATATTCCAACCCGATATTTCCAAGTTGCATAGACGTGAATTTAATAATAATGCATCGAGTGTAGACGATTGGAGTTCCAGTGGATCATGGCTTGGAATAGGTGGTTCACCGGTGGAGGACGTTGGCCAGCAGCAGAAGACCCGAATAGTTTGAAGGGTCTTCGTTCCGGCTGCTAATGCTTTCTTCGTTATGGTATCGAAACGCCTTGGCTCTGAATTCGGACCTTCAGGGATCTTCACAGTCGCTGTACTTGTAGAGCTTGAAACCGCTTTCATGGGTCTCTTTTTGAGGGGATATGATGGTTGAATTGGTACTACAGGTGGGGATTCGGCAGCGATGAGCGTCAGAGAAATTTCGACCATTTCTTTAGAGCCTATCAAATCAACGAGGTCGGACATCAGGTCCACTCCGGCTATGACATGAAGTGTTTTCAAATTTGGAAAGCCAATGCCGGAGGAAAGAAGGTTAGGGTCTTTCGAAGTCACAGAGCATGTTGCGATTTCGTTCCCTGACGCTACGCTAGGAAGGGAAGAGGAAGGTGTTTCTAAACCAAATAGGGATCCCACTGTGCCAAAAGGATTCGTGTTTTTTGTATCCAATCCATCCAAACGCTGGTCAGAGATACTGAATGATTTTTGTTGGGCACTCTCGACCTGTGAACGAGATACATAACTCGTAACATGTGTTTCAAGAACGAGTGTTTCAAGTTCTTGAAGTGTTCCAAAGTCCTGCAAAGTCGTCCATTCAAATGAGGGTCCCAGGTTATTGAGACGAAGGTCGCGCAACTGGAAGAATTTCATGCACACAGGGTGCCCTGATAACGTATACGGGAAGTTCCCATCGAGCTCGATGCTCAACAAGTTATGAGCCTGCTCCGTAAGAATGTGAAGAAACGTCCAGACTGCATCGTGCTGAGCTTTGGGAACCTTTGAAACATATAGGTATCGCAGCGACGGTACTGCGAATAACGGGAGCTGAGCCAATGACATATCAGAGTCGATGATGTTGAGTTTATTCAACGAGGGGAAGATGCCGTCCAATTTTTTGTGAGCATGGTGGCGGGTAAGAAGTTGGACAAGATGCAGCCATGTTACAGGGTTCACCGATGGGTCATTATCAGTGAGAGTAAAACGAGTGACACCTTGAGCGTAGACAGATAATTCTTCTATGTCCTTGCTCGAAACGGGACCGCGCAAATGCTAGACAACGTTGCTTCCATTAAACTGTCTAGATAGCGCAGAAGTACTATGATGACTTACATATTCATCGTCAATCAATTGGACTCCAGATGAAGGCAGAACGTGAAGTAGCGGGAGGAATGAATCAATCGCGATGTTGGGATGGACTACGTCAGTGGACGGATGTTCTGCTGCTGAACAACAGGAACAGGTTTATTGATGAAGGCAACAGGAACGAGGTCGAAAGAAACGAACCCTCCTGATCGACAGAGACGACATATGAGTCAATCTCGCTCGTTTTACTATTAGGATCAGCAATCGCTGATGGATCACTTGATTGGTCCAGGACGATATTATCTTGAGGAGACTCAGATGCCAGCATCCCGGATGAGGGAGATGCAGAGCTTTCCGAGTCAATGGAATCAGTATTCCCGGTGCAGTGATGGTCAAGAATGAAAGAATGAACGAAGAAAGATAATCTGCGTGAGATTGATGGTGATAAAATAAGCGCCCAATGGCATGAAATTTTCCACACGCCGTCAATGGCGTGTGCGCAGGGATTCTCAAGTCCAAAGGCACCTTATGCTTGTTGCTCGCCTTATTTGACTGTAAATAAGTGCCAATACTCGGAGGAACAGCTAATCTATCTTAATCTATGCCAAACCGTCTGCATCATGTGCAGGGAAGTCCGTACTATTTAGCGACTTTGGTGTAGTGCGGTCAGATCTAGCCCGCTGACACATTTTCACGAGATTGTGAATGTCCTTCCACTGCGTCCCATAAGACCGTTCTTGCGTCTTGATATTTTCCAGGTGCGGACATAATGCATGAAGGTACTGGGCGATGTTTATCAAGCGTGAAAGATCGTACGCAGGCACTTCCGTATAACCCACATCCAAAACCTTCAATCCAAATGCGGAGCCATTGTTCGCGTATTCGGAGGGTACATCAGAGAGGTTTTTGAAGCTGCATCGGAAGGAGACAAGGGACGGACAGTACTCCAGAACAGTTTGCAGGGTTCTGAGTGATATACCCCTCGTGTTTGATGGAAGATGCAGAGACTCCAACTTTGACGGCTGTGGAAAAGCAGTCAAAAAACGAGATAAGGCTGCTTCAAGGTCCCATCTAATGTTCCAGCCCGAGATTTCTAAGTGACGTAGACTCGAATGAGATAGTGACGCTTGGAGCGTGTGTGCTTCAAGCTCGAGAATCTCGAGCATTGAGGATCCCGAACCAAATACATTGGTAGCCGGCGCTGAAGACTTCTCCTTGACGCAAAATATCCGCATCGTTGTCAGAGACTGCGCTCCTGCTGCTAATGCTCTTTCAGCGATGGTATGGAAGCGATGCCCATCTGAATCTTTAGAAATTTGCGCCGCTGATATCGAGAAATTGCTGCTAACCTTGTTGGAGAGAGGTGACGATGTTAATGGAAGAAGGGGCAACTTGGTGGTAACAATCATCAGGGAGATCTCGACCATCTCTTTAGATCCAAGCAGATCTATGAGGTCAGATACAAGATCCATTTTGGCGACAAGGTAAAGGCGTCTTAAATTGTGAAAACCGACAGATGGGGAACGATGACTGGATTCCTTCGAACTACCAGATGAAATCAAAGGTTCTGACGCTGGTGGTTTGTTTTCATTAATCGGTGCGGTAATATCACCTTGTGCGCGCGATGTATACTCCGTAGGATGGGCATCAAGAACAAGCATTTCAAGCCCTTGGAGTTGTCCCATGTCCTGCAAAACTGTCCAGTCAACTTTAGGGCCCAGATTGTGCAGACGAAGCTGGCGAAGCTGAGAGAATCTCATGCACGCTGAATGAATGGATATCGTATATGGAAAGCTCCCATCGAGCTTGATGTTGGTCAAGTTAGGCGCTCCATTTGCGAGAATGTGAAATGAACTTGAGACTGCATCGCGTCGGGCTGCAGAAACTGGTACGGAGCTGAAATTCGATATTTCTAGGTATCTGAGCGATGGCACCGCCAATAACGGAAGGTAGTCCAATGCTGCATCCGACTTGATGAGGAGTTCTTTCAGCGATGGAAATAGACCGTTGAGATCTTGCTGAGCATGGTAGTGAGTGACGAGTTGAATCAAGTGCAGCCATGTCCCAGGGTCTACTGGTAGGACTTCATCGGTGAGCGTGAACCGAGTTATGCCTCGGACGTAGATCGACAGTTTCTCGAGACTCTCAGTCGAAATCGGACCACGTATATACTTGGAAAATTGTCGAATGATCAGAAAATAGGCGGGGATCATAGCAATAACTGTGTCGGACTTACATATGTATCGTCGATTAATCGAACTTCAGGCGAGTCTAGTGCCTGGAATAAAGGAATGAAAGAGTCGATGGTAAGTAGGATAGGCTGCTTCATTGCGGCTATATATGAGCAAAATAGTTTTTAGCAAAATGGACATGTACACAGACTCGAAGAACAAACCGCCGTCAAAGGTTCCCTGTTGTTCGTTCACAGGATCAGACATCAGGTGCAGAGCTTGATTTCGGCCAATCTTGAGGACGAAATGGAAAGGAATCGGTCGTATGTTGTGCAGTGGGAAGCTTGGAAATCAAGCAGGTCGAAATGTCAATGGACAGCGCCAACCAGCGGAAAACAGGTGCGCGATGCATGTGCATGTGCGTGAGCGCTTGAACCAGAGAACACCCGTGAAGGGCCGAATTCAATTTCAATGTCCGCTGACCGGCGGCGACCCACCAACGCCTACTGTCAAAATGCCTTCCATATCCATCCACATCCCACTTTTCGGGTGTTTTATTGTCTATGTCTATCCTCCAAGCATATTGCTCAAAAAGACCAATTTAACAATGCTCTTACTTCGTGACGAATATGATGAATATGTTGCGAATAACAAGCGAATAAGTACGTCGAGGCAATTTACACATACAGTCATTCACCGGTCTCTGACACAACCAAATTGAATTGACCTCGGAGACCACTAGCTTTGTAGAATTAAAACTTCTGAATTGACAGAGTCATCAATCTAGATATGTACTTCAATGTTGTGTGTTAAAAATGGCAAGAAATAGCATCTGGGTGGCCTCAGAATGGATATAAGATGATGAGGAGCTTTTGGGTCAAAACCGGTCAATGACACAGCGTCACATTGCATGGCAATATCCTAATTTGGATGCTTAGTCACTTTCGCCGCCACTGCCGACGCCTGGCCCGTCTTCGTCTTCCGAACCTTCCTCCTCGTCTCCCTCCCTCTTTCAATTTGTGATAGCTTTTTTTCCAGACTTCCCCTTGGTATTCTGCTGTCATATTTTGTAAATGGCCCCATCCCTCTTAACAAACCCACAATGTGCCATACCAATTTTGAATCAGATAATTTATGTCCTGCTCCTGTGTCTGCAATTAAATCTTCTTTACAGTTGATTCAGATAGTTAAATTTAAATTTGGAATCTTATTCTGTTACTGTATCTGTATGCTTGAATGATATCTTGGGTTGAGCAGTATGCATGTCCCTGACTCTCTGTTTTAACAAATTGTGATCTTTTTGGCATTGCAAAAAGTCACAGCTTGTTCCATGAGGTTATTCTTCTGTTTTCTTGCATTCCACACTCAAGTTCATTGGATTTTTGCGTGATTCACCATAGTCCTTCCGTGTCGTCTCAAATGTTTGCGGTAAAAATAGAATACATCCAAAAAAGGCAAGTGTGACATGCGCAGATGTCTGAATCATCCTCTCACTTCTGTATTCCACTATTTGGTGAATGTATGGACATCCTACTGCACTATATCAACTGTTTTATATATCTGTGATACTAATTCACTACTCTGAGGAATTTAAGTGGGAGAAATTGAACAAGAATGTGTCAGGAATGCGCTAGTAGTATTCACATTTGCTGCAAAATCTGCTCTCTTGCCAGATTTTAGACGTTAGGCAAATGTTCAACACTATTCATTATAATTACTTATACATATATATAAAACAAAGAGATTCACCAAATCTCATAGGATTTGATTGAGATTTGCGGTCAGAATCTGCTTTTGTGTCATTGACCGGTGTGTGTCATAGACCGGTGAATGACTGTATCTACTTAATTCTAACCGTGGAAATTTGAAAGGGGGCTTGAGCGGAGATGTTCCCCCAGAAGATATTCCTTGACGGAGATGTGGACCAGTTTGACCCTTCCTATTTTGGTTTTCAGTATGCATATGGGCATTGCAAATTAAGAACTAGTGCTACATACCTTCAGATAATGTGATAAGCGCAGAGCATTTCTCAAGTACATCCCGCTCATTTTTGTATCGCCGTGCTGCTACATATTTTGGCCCGCCATCCACGTCCAGGTCCACCGCCACGCTTTCAGCGATTTCTTGAAGAGTCATTGGACGCGCAGAAAAACAGAGCCATCGCAGGAATGTCTGAACATGAAGGCAATATTTCTTGTTGATAGTCGATAGAATTCGTGCGTATGTTTCATCCAAACCCTCGGGTAAGCTCTTGAGCTGCTCCAATACCATTTCATCATTAGGGCAGTCTTCCAACTCCTTCAGTTGTAATGTGATCCATTGAAACCTATAAAGCATAAATTACAAGCCGAATTCATGAAGATTTTGACGACTTACATTCCATCAGCCCCTGCGACAAGTAGATTCTACTGCTCGCTGGGTTTCTTCACTCCATCCCCTCTTCTCTGCCAGAGCTTCAACACATTCCTCGATATAGAGTTCAATGCCTTGATTTGATTTCTGTGCCAGTTCCACGCGCCTGCAGCCTAGACCAGGGTCTTGAAGAACATTTTCAATGTCTGGCTTTGGGCGACTTGCTAGGACGACGTGTAGATTTCCTTTCCTACTCTGGATGCTGCGTTGAACCCACTTCAACAACTTGTCGCTATCAACACATTCGTCAAGTGAGTCAACAATAATGTATACTGAACCCAATGTGTCAATTATTTGATGAAGGGTGTTCTGGAGCGCATCAGTGGGAGGTTGCTGATGACCGTAATAATGCTGATACAACTCCGTCAAGGCAGCAGGTATGCCCTCACAGTAGTTAGAGAGTTGCCGGATAAGAGATCGGATCAGGCCATCGTGATACTGGAGTGACTTTTGGCCATCTCTTCCATCGAAGAAGAAATAGGCGGAGGCGGCTGATAATTCTTTCCTGCACAGTTCAATGATCGTCTGGATGATGAAAGCACTAATAGTTCGATTTGATTAGCCTCTGCTCGGGGGGAATTTTGAGTGTTCGACGCTTACCATAGAACGGTTTTCCCGCATCCCGCTACGTAGTCCATCAATTTTAGCACTGAAAGACGATAACGGATGTTATTTGGGTGCTTACCTGTTGCCTTCATCCAAGTAAAGCCAGCATTTTCCAGGAAGTCTTCCAGCCATCCTTCGGTGAGAACCCAGTCGCAGGTACCCGCTTGATACTTCTCCAATGCGGCATTATAGTTTGGTGAGCTGTCCGGTGCAGACAACCATGTCCAGATCTTGTCGGCTTCGAATGGGAAAAATATTACTCGCTATGGCAAACGACATCTGTATATCACACATACCTAGCTCTTTCTCCTCCTTCGTGTCAAGCTTCCGTTGCATCTTGTTATCTATGAGGGTTATGACTTCATGGCCTGTCTATCTATCATGGTACCCGCAATACATACTGTCATCCTTGATCTCTTTCACGATTTGATTCGTCTGCATGTTTACTCTCCTGTCAAATCTCTCCTTGAGGCCATCACAGAATTTCCTACAGTCAGCGATGCGCATCCTCAGATTATCAGACACCTGGAGAACGGCAATGTGTCCTGTAAGAAGATGAGTGTTAGATATGATTGAAATTCAATGTTCAACATTGAAATTACTCACGCGTAAACTTCGGCTTCGCATACTCATAAATGAGAGAGGAGACCCTCAACGACATTCGACCAATCTCATCAATGACGTCCTCGGTACTCTCTATCACCACTAAGCTCCCCTGCTTGTTCGCAACCGCCAACAGCTCCTTCAGACACTCCGCTAGCTCTCGGATGGCGTCGTCCTGAAGCTCTACTTTTTGTACAGCCTGATCGAGTCGATGTCTATATGTGAAGCATTTGACCTTTGAATAAATTACTCACGTCGTATACAACGGACAGAACAGTCCACGACGCTCTCAAGATGGGATGGGCCTGGTAAGAGCCAAAGCGCTGACGTGAGAATGTAAATGGGAATGAGATGCAGCGAGGACGCACAGTAGCCACAATATCTATGATACTCTTTGTGAATTGCAATGCTGTCCCAATTACTACAGGAATTTTGATGGTATTGTCCTCGAGACGAGTGATGCTGCTGTCGATGGATTCCATGAAATCCTTGAATTCTCGGTTCGTCTCAGGATCGAGAGATAAGTTGAGCTTCTCTTAGGCGTAATGATGGCGCGCTCTCAGCTTTCAGGTCAAGAGTCGTGTTTTCTTTGGGAGGGAAATTGGAGTGAGACTTCGGTTGAAGTGACAAGCAGTTAATGCACTAACCGTTCTGCTCAAGTAAATCAATGAGTTTTGTTGTGTGTTCTCCGATTAGATGATGATCGCGCAAAGGGACTTTAAGACGGCTTCGACGGTAGACTTTGATCTCGATTGTCGACGATGGGTGGACTCCGCTAAACATAAGGAAGAACATGAACACAAACTGGATTTCGTAGATGAAATCCGACTCACAATTTCAATTCCTCTTGCCACTGCCACCGAAGAATGGGATCACTATTGTATTTTTTTTTCTTTTCCAACTCTACAGCAATGCAACCGTCCACTGAGATGGTTGCAAAATAGGACCTTTCTCCCTGTAGATCCCCTACAATCTCGATAGCTAATACAGACGACGTGAGCAACAGCATCTTGCAGCTACAGAAAATACACTCTACCTTTTAAGCGGACATGATTTGGTACTGGAGACTGATGTTCGTTAGACGCCATGTTGTGGAAGGGACGAGAGCGCGCTTGCCACTACTCTGATTTATATATGACACAAGAAAGCCACAGCATTGCATCCTCGTGTCGTTTTGACGTGAGGGCTATGTTTGTGGGTGATCAGTCATATAAATAACTTCGCCATTGACATCGGCCCTCTGATATTAGCGCTCGCTCAGATATTGGCCTTTCTACTATGTAGGTCCGATTCTCGAGAGGCCGATATCGTAGTCCCCTTTCTTTCTCATTCTGTTCTTGAAACTCGATTTACAGAAATGCTCGGAGTGGAAAGCTGTTGGTCCATGCACTGCGTAGGCCTAGGACAAGAATAGATGCACCCATCAAATAGACGCACAGCATTACATTGCAAACTACCCAAGTACAGGCAATAGCTAATAGAAGAAAAAGATTCCGCAAACTCTCGCTGTGAGCGCGGGTTACTGCGCGCTGATATCAGAACAACATGCCCCCAGCTTCGATCAAGGCATCTTCCAGTCAATGTATCCATTCACGACGTGCAAGTACCGTTCCTTAATAGGATGTTCGCTCTACCTAAAACGCTACCCAAAAGAGTGAGGTCGCGATTTTCTATCGCCCGACGCAAAGGAAAAGACTGGTATAGCTTTGAGAAGTGGGAGGACAGCCTCATGCCCGACCCCTAGCAGTATTCGACCTTCGCGACAGCCGACACAGGGAGGCTCGGTGACATTGACGCTCATCTATTCGAGGCTCAGACTGGCTTCCAGGTCATATTGTGTATGTGCGTAGTATGTTCCCTCGTGGGCTAAAAGAGTCGAGGCATTGGTGGTTTTCTTCTCCGGGCGCCAGGCGAACAGGGAGGCGTAGAAGATAGAAAAGGCGGAAGGGGAGGAAGAAAGATGCAGATCAGGGTGGAAAATCTCAGCATAAAGCCCAGTATGTATTCCAAGACCGTGTTGGAGAGGAGAAAAGGGCCCCAGTAGTCCGATTAATTCTTGAGCCAGAGCCCAGTCTGTACTCCTTAGTGGGAAGGTCAGTTATAAGAGTAAAATTGAGATATGGCAAGAAGCGAGATGCTGAGACATTCATGCGTCGCTCGCGCTCCTCAACCTTTCCTACATCATGTTTCGCCACACGTTGAAACGATTGCGCGCGTAGGCCTGATAGCATGCACTGATCCACATCTTTACGTCTTGCGCAAAGACGTACACCAGAGGCGACAGGCGGTTTGGATTGCCCGGTGTCGAGGGTGTCGAGCGGCGCAGATGATGGCTGACCACAGGGCGCGTTAGCAGAGTTCGCGTTTGCATGCGTAAGGCGTCTAGCAGCCACCCGCGAGTGTCGATACTTACCAGCGACGCCAGGATAAAAGTAGGTTGGCAGGAGGTGGTGGAAAGAAAGGAACGGAACGACCGAGTCTCACATCGGACATCCCCGGCGGTTCCCGTATCGGCGCCGGCCCGCCGACTACGACCTGTTCATGATCACTCGCTAGCGCTTTGCTCCGCCCGTCACTCTGATTTACCAAGTACGCAATTCATCGCACGTATGTAGAACTTGGAGGTGGCACCTCCTAAGTCCATATTTCCAACTATCGATCCTCTCCTCTCCTCTGGAAGTTATCTGCATCGCATTGCATCACGCCCGTGCAGCACCTACAATTTCAGCCGACTTTACTAGCTCTGGCTTTCCATCTTTCCAGTACGCTGTACGCCCGCCTGTGTTGCGCTCTCAACGTGGAATTGTGAATCTGGCAATGGATTCTCGGAGATGGAACTGTTATATTCTCGATCGTCAATGAGCGATCATGAACAGTTACAGGTCTCGTGCGTTATCGGACCGTCGAAGATAGTCTGGATGGAATGTGAATTATAAACTCGAAGGTACGCCACTCTTTATCACCTTTGTCCCACTGACGAACCTACTTGATCATAGGAGGCCTCTTCAGTGAGCAATGCTGCTTTCCGCAACCCGGTTGTTGCTGCCTTTCTCAACCACCTAACTTCCACATAGTATATTACGCACATAAGATGTGGTATGTCGAATTCACGACATATTTATGCATATAGGAAGCTAATCAAAGACGACAGGCGATGTACTTCACATGCGCAACAGCTTTAGCTGTACCACGCAGAAGGAGTCGTTCGAGTCCAACTATAAGGAGAAGTAAGGATAACAGAAGGAGATGGGAAGGAGATGGAGATGGCGATGGATGAGAAACAAATGAAACGTGCCGTACAAAGTAAGTAAACTGCGCCCTTGTTTTTTCTTCTTCTTTGTTTCTGAAAAACAAAGATCAGTCCGAAGAAACCTGTCTGCGAATCATCGTATCCCCGTGTCTGTAGGCTGCCTTCCACGCCCTACTTTAGGTCCACAAAAACGTCCCCAGCGACCTGCAACACGAGGCGAGCCTCTTTCGGAGAGTCCACCCCACGACGATGTCCCTCGCTCGTCCTATGAGGGATCCCCGTCACATCCGGCGCTCTCTTCGACCTCGCTCTCTACCTCTCAGTAATATATCGAGAACACCTATCGACAAGTTTTCCATCACTCCAAACGCGCCCATTCTCATCATACCAGCTTACATGTCGCATTGATGCCCATTGACAACGTAGCTAGCATAAAGATAAGTGGGCGAAAGGCGCGATAGTCCGACTCCATTATTAGGTTCGTTGTATATATGCTATCTTTCGAAGTGCCTCCGATGAATGACTTCCCTTTCGTCAGATGGACTAATTTTGGGCCAATGCAACCGTGATGCTTCCGTTCACATTGTCAGAAGCCCTCCGTGTTTTATCTCAGGCTATTTCAGTCGCTCTCGATCGTAGGTCTACCCGAAGGCGAGCATCCGCAGAGTCAACGGCGAGTAGGTACTGCTCTACAATCCTCAGCTTATCCTCCAATAAGAAGAAGGCATGACTATAGAAGCAAGGGCTCTTGCCTCTACCTGTCTCTCGATTGTCTGCAGCAAATTAATCTATCAGCGCGCAATCAGTATCTAAAACACAGCGAGAAAGGAAGGCTCAAGCTTCTCGCCGCCTTAGATTTTCGATTCCAACTACACACACTACGATATTTATTTGGCCTGAATGAAGTGCATCGAGTGTACTTGGTCTTCTAACCAAAAAACAGCACCACACCTATGTGTCGATGCAAAATGTATCAGAATCAATAGAAGCCGATACTGGCGCCTATTCGAACTTCGAAGACTGTTCTCATCGCCCAACACAGCATCGCTGTGGGAGCCCTCTCGCTACGGGAAATTCTTGATGGAGTGCAGGAATGAGTTCTCAAAATACGCTGATGAGCCATATGAGGCGCCTCAAGCAAACATTTGGCCTGAATAATGAGAGGCGAATTAACGACCGGTGTCAAAAGGGCGATGATTACTAGGAATCTTGAAGTTCTGATAGAATTCATCGGCGCAGCAGAACTCTTTCCGAGATGGCATTCAGAGAATGAGTGTGCTTAAACATATGGGAGCTAGGAACCTATTACTGACCGTTTAACTGAATCACTTTGATGATCTTGTAGACGCATCGCAGGGTGTGCAATTTTTTAGATCTGTTCTCAAAGCTTCTGATTCAGAAAGTCCAATTGATCGGCTTCAAGAACAGCGAATAAGTTGATTGTCTCCTACAAGGTTTTATATCCACAGAGACAACAGAATGAAGCACAATACTACAAAATCTAATGACTATCTCTATACTTATTCTAGGTTTATCGGGTCATAGGCGCTCGTTCAGCGCTAGTCCACTTTGCCGAGATGCCGGATTAGCTTCCGGGCATCCATCAATCACAAAAATCATGACAGCGCTCATCTAGTTGTTCCACATTCCATCACTCATCGGACAACAGCTTCTTGCGATGTCTGCGCATCTTTCTACGCTCAGGTGTGCACTGTGCTACTTCATCGTTTGATGATTGATCACGCTGACTCGTTCACCAAGTTATAACTCAAGGGCAATGTATTCGTTCATTGTTCCTCACTCAAATATACGAGCAGCTACTACTCTCACCACAACATGGCAAAGAACAAGGGCAAGAACAACGTCAAGAACCCCAAGGACTCGGACATCGTAGTGCCGTTCTCCAAGATGCGGTTTGAGGACTCCGCCCAGAAGCCTGCCACGTCAACCACTAGACCCCGTCACGGCAAACGCAGACGCGGAAAGAAAGAGATCAAGGACTCTTTCGAACCCGTGCCCAGGGCGCAAGGGGGACTTCTCGTCACAGCAGAGTTGGATAAAGCTATGGCTAAATGCAAGGAGAAAGTAGAGGACATCGCCAAGCAGTGTCGCGCTACAAACCGGAAATTCAGGTGCCATCTAATTTCTTCATATGGCCCAAGTAATCTGACTCGAAGGGGTTCAACGAACAGAGATATTGAATTTGATCTCGAGAAAGACCAATATCTTTGCCGCTTCGGGTTATCTGGCAAGACCGAAGATGAGGGCGATGTGGCAGTCAAGCGCGTCACCGAGATCTTCGATAAACCTGTGTTCTTTGGGCCTGATGGTCCCAATGCCAGCGATGTGCGTCAAGGCGATCTAGGTGATTGCTGGTTTTTAGCGGCATTGTCCGCTGTATCTACAGTTCCAGGCCTCGTAGAGAAATTTTGTGTCGCGGTGAGTGTTAATCGATAAAATAAAGCCATTCTTCTTACTTATCGATTTATTATCAGCGTGATGAAGAGGTTGGCATTTATGGCTTTATTTTCTTCCGCGACTGCCACTGGCAGACCGTTATCATTGACGAGTAAGCATATTATCGTTTCCAGTACTTCCTACATTTCTTAACAGCTGTTTTTCACACGTGCTTTGCCAGCCTTCTCTTCTGGTCCCCAGCAAAGTTTGACGAGCTCACCGTCCAGGAGAAACAGCTTTTCCACAACGAGAGACATATATACCACCAAGTTGTCGAAAAGACTGGAAAAGGCCTCCTATATGCGCGTTCGGGAACCGTAGGCGAGACTTGGGTTCCCCTCATCGAGAAGGCCTACGCCAAATTCCACGGCGATTATGCCTCTCTTGATGGTGGATTTTTATCAGATGGAATAGAGGATCTCACGGGGTAAGTTCTTTCGAAGAGGAATTTTTTGTCTTATGACTCAACGCAGTAATTCATAAATTATAGCGGTGTTTCCACATCTTTCCAAATGTCCGACCTCCTCAACGCCAACAAATTCTGGACCGACGAACTCCTACACGCCGACCTCAAGACGCGCCTCTTCGGCGTCTCCCTCGATATATTAATAAACGAAGCGCGCAGTCAGGAACTTGAAGAGGAGCCTACGGTCCAAGGCCTCTTTTCCGCACATGCATACTCGGTCCTCCGCGCTTGCGAATGCAAGGGCAGGCGTTTTCTGGTCATCCGCAACCCGTGGGGAGACAGCGAGTGGACGGGACGCTGGGGCGATGGCTCGAAGGAATGGAAAGGGGAGTGGTTGGATATCCTGAAGGATCTTGACCATGAATTCGGGGACGATGGGCAATTCGTTATGGAGTGTGAGTTGCGGCCTTCTTAGTTCTCATTTTGAGGCGTATTCGGAAGGCTGATCGAACATTTGTTTACTGGCTTTTAGACTCGGATTTTTTGGAGGTATTCAGCCAAGTCGACCGGGCGACGCTCTTCGACGCGAGCTGGTCCATGTTTTTCCACTGGCTACGCGTTCCTCCTCAACGCTCTTTCCATCCGTGGGCATATGGCGATGTAATCTGTATGTCGTTCTTGAATTCGCGAGAATTTCTAATCAACTGATTGCTCTCGTAGACTATTTCACCCTCGATAAAGCGTCGTCTGTGGTTGTAGTCCTCTCCCAAATGGACCATAGCTACTTCCAAGAGCTGAACGGCGAAGACCCGTGGTGGCTCCTCGACTTTCTTGTTTTCAAGAAAGAACCAGTGCAATCCATTGGCACGTCTGGCATCAGTCTGGGCAGCCAGCGCAGCGTATCCTGCGAGTTGTACCTTGAAGCCGGAGACTATGTTGTTTTGGTGAGTACATCGTCCTGAGTTCATTAATGGTGCTGTAGGCGACATGCTAAAGTAATTGACTATCTCAAATTCTGTAGCCTAGGGTGGAACCAAGGAACCAAGAAGCTATACCGTCTGTACGTATCTTCTTTTATCCCAGATCTTCAGAGGGCATTTCTGACACAACATTTGACCTGTAGACACGCAAATTCAACCGTGTGCTGACGGAGAGGGCTAAATCTCGATCGTTTGTGACAAGTAAGCACCTCACACGTCCCTTGTCAATAAAAATCAAGTCTTTGACAAGCGTCCTGCCTTCTTATATTCTAAATAATAATTTAGAGTAAGTCCCATTCTTTTACCGTTATTGTGCAAATAAATTAAATCAGAGATCCAATAGCCAGGAGACCGATCTCCCCTTGTCACTCGAAGAAATTGTCCGTTCAATTGGCCTTGACTCCGAGTCGGATACCGAGGAAGTGGAGGCAGAAATTAAAGAATCAGACGCTAAAAATGAAGAGGATGAACAAGTCGATGAAGCTGATGAAATTTTCGTTGATTATTACGAAGACGGAGGTCCCGACAATTCATTGTACTTGGGTCTCCGTGTCTACACGCAGAATGGCGCAGTTGCCACCATCAGTGGAGAGTCAAATGTATAGAGCATTTCTGTGGATTTGACCAAGTGGATGGTCCTCCTATGCAGGCTGCTTCAGAGGAACAAGAATTGAATGAAGGATTTTAGATGGATGGATATATGTAGCCAATGTTCACGATTCAATTTATTTGGTTTTATTCACATCAAGAAAATTGAAAGATCGACGTATTCCAAGCACACAAAGATTTTATACAACATGGTCATACCAAAATAAAGTGTATTATACTTCTTCGAGGACCTCCGGGACACTATGCAATAATGGCAGCTCCACGACGAAGCTTCTCGTCTGCGCGCACGGTCTGGCACATCCCAACCAAGGAATATATATGTTCCCAATCTTCCGCATCATATCCTTCATGCGTGTTGATGGATTCCAATGCCGGAAAGAGTAAGGAGAGATACGTAGCAATCGTGATTTTGTCCTTAAGCGTCGAAGGCGATCCACCACCTACGGAGAGGACTTCCAATCCATGAGGAACAAATTTGGGCCCTAAATCGACTTGTATGCCCGGGGCAGCATCGATCCCTGTAACGAGGCATTCAAAATGGATGAGGCGAGGATAATAGTGCGCGACATGCTGAAGAGTTGATATAGTGATGCCCCAATTCAGCTTCTTGTCAACAGGAAGTCGGAGGTTCTTCAAAGACATAGGCGGAAATTCAGGTGCGGTGGCCAAGTCGATGAGGGTCTCGTTGACTTCAGGCAAGTACCAATGATTAAATTGCAAGTCCTTGAGAGTCGAGCAAGATAAAAGCGCCCGAAAAGTGGATGACGGAAATTCCAACGGATTTGACGATGAGAAGAGTCCACAGGGGAGGAAATCCGACAAATAAGAGGTTTCTAAGCGGGCGACAAAGAATGTGTCCAGATTGACAAGAGAAAGAAATTTCTCAATCAGGTCTGCGACAGCCGAAACCTGAGCGATGATTGACTTCCTGGCTTCTTCTCGTTCAGCCGCGTCCCTTCGTTTCGCTTTCTCTTCCTCTCGCAACTTGTTCTGTTCTTCTTTCGTTGGCTTCTTTGCTCTTTCCTCTCCTTTCCATCTCTTTCTCATCACTTCCTCCTCCTTTGGCTTCATTTCCATTGCCATTTGCCACATTTCCTCTTCCTTCTTTTGAATTTCAATCTCTTCGAGTCTCTTGCGTTCTGTTTTAGCGCAACGATGACAAGTGAACGCTTCGGCTTGCTCTTCGTGCGCTGCCTTAGACCAATCAATCTCCGGCTGGCCAGCTGGGATCAAACTAGGAAATGAGTCCAACGGCTTTAGAGCAACCGTAAGGTTTTCGATGGGAATACTGATGGAGTTTTGAAAGGCAGGCGCGTCTTGTGGGTCTCCATCTGGGGTTGCGCATTTGTCGATAGCAGGTACAGCAGCAACAGCGAACTTGAGTGGTTGTCGCAATGCCCGATCATCTTGGACCAAGGTCAACGAAACCTCCTTGACCTCCTGCGGGAAGAGATAATAGACGATATCGCCCATGAGGTGTAAATTAGCGACGATAGTCAACTTTCGAAGTGGGCGGAACGGAATGATTTTTGAATCAGAGGTGCTGGAAGATTGACATGGTTCATACGCAGCCGTGCGAGCATCGATCATGACCGTCTCCAATTCAGGCAAATCAGAAACTTCGCGCAAGAAGGCAAAATCGAGGGACTCCGCCGCATCAACGATGTTAAGCTCGCGAAGGTGGATGAACTCCTGGGAGCTCTTCAGGGATTTATCAGAGATACCACCAGGTCTTAGGGTGATGCTCGACAGGTACGGCGCGCGGAGTACGAGTTCCTTTAAAAAGTAGGAAATGGTGCGCTGGCGATTCGGCTTGACTCCCGAGATCTCGGGCCTTATCGGCATCTAGAAGGTGAAGGCGGTTCAAGGAGGGTAGAAATGGAGTCGAGTAAAAGTATTTCGGGTGCTATGGCGGGATATTTTCGAGATTGTACGGGTAGGTCCGTCAGAGTCAACTTTTCGATTTTTTGTGTATAGGGTGTGAGCTGTTGGAGGTCGGACTTCAATAGAGGGCGATCGATATGCTAAAATGTAGACAGATGAGTACACAGAAGAGGGGGAAATAGACTATTGGAAAGAAACACTAACGTATGCATCTTCCTCAAGAACCAGTCCTGGCAGATGCTCGATAACGGGCACAAACGAATCAAGAGGTGGCAGCATTGTGATGGAGGATTCACCATGATTTGCTAAGGAGTTATCAATATCAGTAACCATTAACACTTCTACCACAGATAGCGAAGAGCTTAGCGTACTTGTGATATCTTTGCGCACAAACGTAGGAGTCTGCAAGGCATCTTTCCCATCCTTGGTTGGTGCTACGTCGTCGGAAAAGGCGCTCGAATTGGCGGAGGACATATCCGAGAAACTTTCGAAGTCGGAAAGCTGTTGAAGGGTAGTATCGTCTGTCGGAACAACTACGAAGTCCATATGTTCCTAGGAGGCACCGCGATGGTAAAGAACAAGAAACGTGGGCAAACGGGATGCTTTATATATCATCAAGGAGCGCCCAAGTGTTGTGTGTATATCCGTATCAACCAGTGTCGCATTTCCGTGTCAAGCATAAGTGAAAGTTGAGTCACACCAATTATTTCGTTAGATGCGAAGGCTTTTCGGAGAAAGGCTGTGATTGTAGCAGATGCCACGGTGGGATCGAGACACAAGAACTGAGTTGCAATGGTTTTGCCAATACGTTGAAACGAGAACTGGATGAGGCGAAGTTTAGCGAGTTTAGGTAGGTTTAGATGTGGCAGTCGGCATTCGCCGTCGCACGGCTGCTCGAATACACAAGTTACAATAAGCTCTTGATAAACTCACCAAAATATAAGGTGTCAATGATTCAACAAAACACATCCCTAGGCCGCCTCTTCGGTGTTATGTACAAGAAGTAAACTGCATACAAATTCAAATTCAAAGCATGTCTTACAGAGCAGAGCAAAATCAGAAAAAGAAAAAATACTGTAACAAATATGATTTTAGACCTTCATTATTAAACCAGGACCGCGTTTCGAACACGAAGCTTCTCATCTGCTGCGCGAACATCTTGACACATCCTGACCATGGAATGTATATCTCGCCAATCATCGGTGTTGTACCCTTCAAGCCCATCGACAGCCTTCAGCTTGGGGAACAGCAAGCAAAGATACTTGGCGATATTTGCTTTATCCTCCATGGCACTTGGCAATTCCCCGCCGACGGAAAGGACTTCGAGCCCACAGTGAGGAACAAAGTCGGTTCCCAAATCAAGATTAAGCTGGACATCCTGTCTCGTAGCAATGGGTTGGATGAAGCATTCGAGATGGACCAGGCGAGGATAATAGCCCGCAATGATCTGAAGAGTTGATACGGCGATGCCAGGGTTCAGGGCCGGGTCGACAGGAAGACGCAACTCTTCCATGGATATGGCCAATGCGGCCGGTGTTGTCGCCAATTCCATGAGAATATCGTTGACATCAGGCAAGGACCAACGACAAAACTGCAACTTTTTGAAAGTCGGGCAAGATATGAGCATTCGGAAGGTAGAAGACGGGAATTGGTAGGGGCTTGTTTCTTTGTCTGAGACGGTGATGGCGACGGTTGGAAGTAGTCCCGTTTCTACACGGTCAACAAAGAATGTGTCGGGGCATCCGGTGGTCATGATTTCCTCCACCATATACGCGAAAAATATGGTTTGCGAGACAACGTTGGTGGCTCTTTCCCGTTCTCGTTGGGCCTTGAGTTCTGCTTCTGCAAGCCGTCTCCTGTCCGCTTCACGCTGTCTCCTGTACGCTTCACGCTGTCTCCTGTACGCTTCACGTTGTCTCTCGTCCGCTTCACGCTGTCTCCTGTCTGCTTCACGCTGTCTCTCGTCCGCTTCACGTTGTCTCTCGTCCGCTTCACGCTGTCTACACTCTATTTCTCGAGAGGATGCCCTTCCTTTCTTTCCTTTCTTATCTTTTGTGCTCGAAACTGGAAAGCCGGATATGGGATGAGGCATTGAATCACCGAATACTGATTCATTGAACAGTGACCGTTTCGCCGTCTCTTCATTGTTCTCCATTGCAGACCAGCCTAACGTTGGATTACCGAATATTGATCCCTTAAATAGTGGCTGTTCTGCCATCCGTCCGAGTGTTGCAGCCTGCGCTGGTGGAGAGGGATAGATATCTTGTTGGGTAGTTAAGGAGGAAGTAGGAACCTGAGAACTGACTTCGGCAGCAGGTGAGTTGGAATCGACAGAAGTTTCAATGGCATCGGAGCTGAGACCTGGACATGGAGGTTCGGAGTCATCAACGGCTTGGACAGAGGCGTCAGACGCCTCGGGCTGGTTCCTATCCCAATGAGGGGGCAACTGCAACGACTCGCCGTTTTGAACCAGAGTCAACGATACGTCCTTGACCGCATGCGGGAAAAGCGAATAGATAACGTCGCCTATGAGCAGTACATTGGCGACGATGGCCAGTTTATGGAGGTGAGGAAAGGGTCTGGCACTCGAGTCAGCTGCGGGGCCGACGGATGCGTCGTCGACATCAGTGGGTCCGATATGGGTACTGGCGGGAGCGAATGGTTCAGAGCGTGTACCCGTATTCACAGACGGTGGACGTGGTGTATAATCCGCCGTGCGAGCATCAATCGTGAGTGACTCTAACTTCGGCAACGCAGATATTTTCCGCAAGAAGTCAAAATTGAAAGATTCTGCGGCATCGATAAGGTGAAGCTGGCGCAGGTGGTGAAATTGCAAAGAGCTTTGGAGTGCCCTTTCGGAGATACGCCCAGGCCCCAGGATGATGCTCGACAGGCGAGGAGCTTTGAGTACGAGCTCCTGTAGAAGCGAGGAGATGGTGATCTGCCGCGTTGATGGTACTCCGACAACTTCCAAGGATTTGAGGGATGGGACGATACAGAAAACGAAGAGGTATGATAGGGACTGATTGGCATCGATAAGGCGAAGGTGTTCCAGAGATGATAAGAATGGGTTTTTGGGACCCTGTAGCATGCTGAGGCGAGCCAGAGTTTCGGGCGCGACTATCGGAGAAAGCTCGTCCAGTAAAGTATCATCCGTCAAGGTAAGTTCTCTGATCCTCTGCGCGTAAGAGGTGAATTGTTTGAGTTCCTTCTTCACGAAAGGACCATTGACATACTGAATACGATCAGCCCAATCAGTAACGGAAAAAACATAACAGACAAAATGACCTACATATTGATTATTGTCTACTATCAGGCCAGGCAATAGCTTGATAACAGGCAGGAAAGAATCGACTGCTAATAATGGTTCAACGGGAGATTTGGGCGATACCTAAGAAGATTTTACGATTATAACAAAGAAAGAGAAGAATATAGCATACTTTTCCCTTCTTTTTCTTTTTCTTCTTCTTCTCTTCCTTTGGTAGAGCATTAGAGCTCATAGCTAACGATTAACGCGTTTGAGTTGGGATTGCAAGGCAGTACCTCACAAGGAGGGAAAACAACTCACACGTGGCATCAGTAGATAGAGTAGGTCCAGATATGCTCGGGTCTCCCCATCGTGGCTGGGGGCAATGATGTCGGAGAAGTCACTCAGAACTGGAGAGGACATGTTCGAGAGAGTTTCGCAATCGGAAAGCTGTTGAATGGTGGTATCCTCGCCAGGGAGAGGTTCGGAGTCAAAGTCCATGCGCTCCTAGTGGTCACTGAGATGGTGAGAAACAAGAAGCGTGGGCGAATGGAGGGCTTTATAGATCGTCGATAGGCGCCTCAAGCCTCGTGCTGGTGTCAGCGTTGGCGAGGAAGGAAGAGAGGCAGAGGCGCGTTGAGTGACCACGCATGGTGGTTGCAGACAAAGAGGGTTAGCCGAGATTGATCGATGTCGCTCCTCTTCCGTTATCCCGATACCGGCCATGGATCATCGCTAGCGCTCAGAGCTCCTGGGCCTCTACGCCGCGTAGCCATTGTCTATGAACGCCACTTGCATCCAGCTCTCGAAACCCTTGCCTACCGCGCCAGCACCATTTACATCGGACGTCGTCTTCGCCTTCCTCTGTGCCTACAACCTGCCGCATCTCCAATCCCGCTCCCCCCGCTTCTTGTCCCTCGCATATACCACCATCCCACCGACGCCGTCTGTGGTCCCGCCTTCCACTGGGGCCCGGCGTTCGTCTATCGTATGCCACCGGCCTAGAGCTCCGCCCCCCTCACTGAGGGTAGTCAGCTTGCATGGTCCGCGGTGACGTATCCTGCCCCTCCAGCACCCTCTCGCCAGCGAGTCGGTCATCACGCGCACTGTATATTCTCGATTCCTCCCCTTGCGCGCCCGGGCCTTCCGCTCCCCGTCATCTCTTCACGACGCGTCATGTAACACCGCATCGAGCTGACGTGCTTTCCTACGCCAGTAGGTCTGCAGCACAACTTCCGACCTTACTCCAGTCAATAGACTACGAATTCCAGCGTGCGTGGAACTTGAGTTTGAGCTCATCCGTCGATCCGTCGATCCTCACCGGCACCTCTGGACGTTATAAGCTGCATCGAGCTGTGCAGCGCTACGGCGATCGCAGATTAACTCTCCCCGGGCCATAATCCTCTCCAAACTCCGCCTATCGCGCCAGCACCGCGACCATTCCATCACGCAATCTGCTCACGTTCCTCCGTGCTTGCACCTACCGCTCCTCCGAAACACCGTGACGGCCATCCTGCCCCTTGCCCCTCGCGTATTTCGAGCTTCGCGCTCACGACACCCTTTGTCGTCCTGCCTAGAGCTCCATCATCATCCTCACTGGGCGAAGACAACCGAATCCCCGTCCAGCTTGAATCCTCGGGATACCGTATCCTGCCGCTCCAGCACATCTCCCGTCGCCCTTATGGGCAACCCCTGCATCTCTCAGCCAAGTCGCCCACTACGCATACACTTACCCCTCGCGTGCGCCTTGCGCTTTCCCCGCCTCATATGCGTCACATAACACACCGTCGAGCTAGAGCGCCTCAAGAGCGCCTTCGTCTTACCCGTAAGCAAAGCTTCCGATCTCAACACCTTCAACGCACACGAAACATGAAGACTTAACGGCCCCTTCAGTTCATCCATTCCATCCAATGTTGATCCCCGATCCCCTCCTCTGGATGTTATGAGTTCTAGGCGTTGCGCATGTGTAGTACCTATGGCCTTAAACCAATTTTGGCTCTGGGCTCTGGCTTTACAACTTACTTACTTTCCGGCTCCCCGCACTGTACGACGGAGATGGAACTGTTACCGCGTCCATGAGATCATGAACATAACAGTTGTCAGTCGCAGGTCTCGCGTTATCAGACCGTCGCAGATGATCTCGACGGGATGTGAATGGATACAATGAGGGTACGTACGTATATGCGACTCTTTTCCATTTCTTTGCCCCCGGCTGACGAAATATCTCGACTCAAGGCTGTGAGCGACGCTGTCTGACATGACCCGTTTCGTCTCTCCTTCCAGCATACCTTCTCGTGGATCTAGATATCATGCATGGTACGTGTAAACCAATGTAACTTCGTGTAATCAGGGAATTAATAATCGAAGATAACAGGCAACGTGTATCATGCACCATCAGATTAAACCCATCGTATCAAACCAATCATATTACATTGGCTGGAGTGTCAGTCCATGCTGCCTCAAGGGTTGCCTCTAAATCTGTGCCGTCTTCATCCGTGTTAGCTATCGTTAGTCGTCTCTCGAACCTCCTTGCCTGCCCATCTTTTCGTCCTTCGTTGGCCGTCTCATCTTCCGTTAACTAGTAGCTTCGACCTCCGTTGGCCGGCCTCCATCCGGCCTTATTCGAGCCGCGCTCTCCTCGTGTCCTCCATCTCTCCTCTTCCGTCGTTCATCGTCTCCTCCATCGTTCGTATATTCTGCATTGGCCGCCCTCCATCACTTTTTGTCGATTCATCTTCGTTCGTTGTCCATCCCCGTCGCCCTTACTTACTTGCCAACATACAAGGGGGAAGTTTTTTGAGCAGTAGATACATATGTATTTGAGAATATAAAAAGTGTGTAATATACATATCAACGTTGGCAATTCTAACAAAATCCACCGAATGTGGTCCGCGATGAGGCCTATGTTGCTCGTAGGCAAAAAGGGGCAAGACTCGGCTCGGGTACAGAAATTCTTTGACCTGCAGCAAGCATCGAATGTTCCGCAGTTCCTGTATCGTCATCTGCATTGTAGCCGAAGGGTTGCGGTAGACGCCAAAGAAGTAGTCTCGGGTGCAGAGGAACGGCGCTGATATTGGGCAGAATCGAAGACGATAACAAAGTCTTCTAATTTGGGCAACGCAGAAGCTTCTTCCAAGAAAACGAAATCGACCGTTTGCGCTGCATCAATAAGGTGAAGTTGGCGCAAATTCTGAAACTGCAGCGAATTTTTCAGAGCGCTTTCGGTAAGGCATCCACAGAGGGCGATGTCCGAAAAATGTGGTACTCCGAGGACGAGTTCATTTAGGAAAGAGGAGATCGTGAGCTGTCGATTCGACGAGACTTGTCCAATGTCCAATGATCTGAGGGAGGGAGATATGCAGAAAAAGAGGTATGAGAAAGAACGGTCTGCGCTGATGAGACGGAGACGTTCCAATGAGGGGAGCATTGGACTATCGGGGTCTTGTATGAAGGCAAGGCGAGCAAATGTTTCCGAGGCTATCTCAGGTGATCCTGGTTGAGTATCTGATAGCACTAGCTCTGCTACCCTCCGCGTGTAGGATCCGAATTGCTCAAGCTCTGCGATCGCCAGAAGGCCATTGACAAACTGCGAATTCACCATGGTTTTAGCTTGACAAATATTTTCAGAACTATCAAGATAACTCACGTATTGATTATTGTCAAGAACCACGCCAGGCAGCTTCTCCGTAATCGACACAAAGGAATCATTTGGTGGCAGCATTTCAACAGGAGATCCAGAATAATTGAGAGAGACATTGGATAGGTTGGTCTCGGCATCCGAATGCAAGAAGCGCTGCGTGTACTCCACTGTCCGAGCATCGATTCGAAATGACTCCAGTTCCGGCAGAGACGAAACACTCCATAAGAATTCAAAGTCGAGCGATTCCGCCGCGTCGTTGATGCAGAGCTCGCGCAGGTGGTTGAAATTCAACGTGTTTTGCAGAGCACCCTTGGATATGCGCCCAGGTCCTAAGGTGATGCTCGACAGGCGAGGTACCCTGACCACAAGTTCCTTGAGGAACGAGGAGAAGGTGGTTTCGTGGTCTGTCGAGTCGGTGGCACTTGGGGGTAATTTCTAGGGATTTGAGGGATGGTGCGATGCAGAAGAAAAGATATGACAAGGATTGATTAGCGTCGATGAGACGAAGACGCTCCAATGAGGATAAGAAGGGATTTTGGGCGTCCTACACCATACCAAGACGAGCCAGGGTTTCAAAAGCGATGTTACGACTGTCTGTTGGGGATGGATTGTTGGTCAAAGTAAATTGTTTGATCCTTCGTGTATGAGAAGTGAATTGTTCAAGTTCCGACATCGTAAGAGGGCCGTCAATGTACTGTGAGCAATCATAATCACATAGATCAGTCACCAGATTGTTTTTGATAAGATATATAGAAAAGTACTGACGTATCCGTTGTTATCGACCATCAGATTGGGCAATAGTGCGATAAAAGGCAGGAAAGAAGTATAGTCAGGCAGCACTTCAATGGGAGAAGATATTGACATCAGCACTCGAATCAGAAGAAGAGAATTTGACATACGTGTCGTGTCATCAGATAAGGTCGCATCAGGTTGACTTGGGGCCAAAATATCTCTCTGATCGTTTGCGGAGGCTGGGACGTCGGAAAAGACACTCAGAACAGGAGAGGACATATTTGAGAAGCTTTCGATATCGGAGAGCTGTTGGAGGATGGTATCGTCGGTCGAGATAGATTGTACACTCATACGTCTCTGGGAACCACCGTGATGGTAAGGAACAAGAGGCGTGGCCAACATCTGGAGGCTTCATATATCTTCGATCAAGCGCCCAAGCCTCGTGTTTCCGTGTCAATTCATTTCCGTATTGAGCACAAGTTATGCCGCCTCGCTTCGCTCTGGCGGTCAATTGCATTGTTACACCAGAGAATGACCAAAGTATACAAAAAGTTAACATAAGTCAGCACTGGCATTGTATTCGAAATTTTATAAAATTTATACCACTGAACAGTAAATAATACAGTATATAATGTATAAGCTACAGATACTAATACTTATGCTCGCCGTGAATAAGGTTACCTCGTCAACGGAAATAGAATCCAGATGCTGGGAAGGAGAAGCACGCAGCGTACCCAAGAAGAGAACAACGGTCAACGCCAGTCCTGCGGAAGGAGTTCAAAGATAGCGTGCGGCGTGCAGGATCGGCACAGGCGCGGTCGCACACAGTCGTTTGACGGACAATCGATTGACGCCGGAAAGCACCACGAAGTGCAACCGGACTCGGATACAGGGCGTCTGCGCAAGAGCTAATCAAGAACAAATTGTGAGCACACCATATATTAAATTAATATCAGTGAGTGCTCACCATGTTTTATGCACTGGAAAGGTCTAGCAGCTGCGCGGAGACGGCGCTTATGCTTCTTGGAGATGGTCAAGGTGTGGGTATTGCGGGGTGCATCTAACGATATGTAAAAGTACATTAGTCTATTAGAATTAAAATGAATGATAGGAACTTGCTTATTCGTGTAAATGAGATTCAAATCCAAGACAGGCGCAATAATTCATAATTACGGGAAGCGCACAGGGGAACACAGGCTCAGACAGCTAAAATCACAAAAGGCGGTGAGTAAGTTTAAATTATATACAGTAGCGGCCTTGGAACATGCCTTGAGGCTATTGGAATCGAAGACATTTCCAGTTGACGGGATAATCGCATGTCAAGGGTAAGAGTCAATTAATAACATCTACTATCAGAATGATTCTGCACTTATCTGACACACGCAGCTCGAGAGTGCACCTTCACAATGAGCAGCGTGGACGTCCTTTGAGATGCTCCGCCGAATTTCTGCAAGGGCTTTACGAGGCGCAATGGCTATACAGCGCGGCTGCGTTGCACCGCCGTATGAAACGTAAATCAGCGAGTGTGCCGTATCTTAAGATTACTGAGCACTCACATTATATGCACAGATAAGGTCCAGCTGTAGGGAGACGATATTTACGACAATTGGCGCTTCGTGGAGACGGTTATGTGGGCGCTGTGGGGTGCCAGTGCATCAGGCGCTAGTAAGTCAGTCACGGTTTGTGCAGATTTAAAGGAGCTTGCCTATTTACATGCAATTGAGATTAAATGAGGGTGAAGATGAACGACAGATGGAGGGAGATGGGAGGTGGAAGGGGGGATTGCGATGAAGAGTGGGCGCACCGAGGAACGCACTGCTTAAAGGCCAGCGGCTGAAACAACATTGCGTCAATGGTTGCATTCTTCCCCCGCAAACAATAATAATACAGACAGAGGTGGTTCCATATAACAAAGGATGCAGCCGTCAAGGATCAAATAAAGACCAGTCACCAGATAATGGATTGCGTTGCTCAAAAGAGCATTACTGTATGTAACTGTCAATTAAGCATGCCTAAATAAGACAGAAAAGAGCCTAAAATAGGTAGAAGCCAAACACGAGTACACGAATTCAGGACATCTGCTTAATACATGAGTAATAACGGCACTTTGACGCTGCCATTGGAGATACACCACGGCCTATGTACGATGGTTTTTTTTGAAGATTTCGTTGTTCAAGGTCTGCGGGAAAGCTCAGAGAACCTCCCGTTGGGTAGGCAGACTGGAGCAGGTGGTAGAAGTCGGAATCGGGTTGGGCATCGTAATAACATCGGCATGCATCATGAGTCATTAATATTTGAGGCCGTGAAGCCTGAGGTATATCGTGGGACCGAAATTTGGCGTCATGACTGGGCATCGTCGAATTTCTGGTCGTCAATGTAGTGTGTCTTCCTATCTGAGAACCTCATGAGTGATGGAGTATAAAAATGGGAGTCTTACGCACCGAAGTCTGACGCCTGAAAGCCGGAAAAGACCTTGTGGAGAATGGGTAGAAGTGGTATTCGGTCAGCTCAGACCAAGCTCAGACAGGAATGGGCAGTTGATCGGGAAAAAATTCGCACGGTCAGTACTTAAAATCAAACAGCCATTAATCGTTCTCTGTTTTCCTCTAATCCGACACCTTTGCCCGGACACATCTCAACGAAATACAGAATGAAGGCCGTGAAGGTGTGTTCGATATCATCGTACTTCTACTTTGTCAACTGACATCTATCATTTTATTATAGTTCACCGGATATTCTCAGCGCGGCCAGAATTTCTCAGTCCTTTTTTGTTGCGCTAGCGTGACGCGTCTTGCTGGAGTCGTAATTACACCGAGACGCTGAACAGAGGCTAGCACAATTACCCAGTGACATGTCTTCCCAAAATCTCTGCTAGGATGAATCCTTGACCCTCGACCTCCAAGACCTCTGATTGGCCATTCGCGAATCTTGATTCTATCTTTCATTAATTTCATTCCCCATGTCCCCCATTTGCATGACGACTTTCTTTGAGGACAAAAACATGATGTTGGGAGCATTCACGCAGCCGATTGGAATGTCAGACTCATTGTTGTCGCGGAAGGAGAAGTTGTAAGTGCCTCGTTTGTTGACTGCTAATTCTAACAACTTACTGTTGGATAAAGGAAACCATGGCTGTCGGAGCGAAGAGTACGTGAAAACGACGCGCCCGTTGCCCATCATAGAGTTTCTCCAGCCACCGTGAAGACAAACTACTGGCCATTGATTGGAACTATTTTCCCGGCGGCTGGAGCGATTATCTGACTTCGTTGGACGAGGGGTTGGCGTATCTGGTGCTCGGACTCAGAGGCTTATCCTACAACGGTACGTCAGCGTTGCTTTGGATTTTACTATTTTAGCTTACCTCGCGTTAGATGGACGATATTTAATTTATTTATCATGAAGGCTGGCATCTGTTCGTCTGCCAGCAAGTGCATAATTCCTCCTTGTATTCAGCAGTGTGCACCAATCTCATGGTTTTCACCGTCGAAGGTGTGCTCAGTGTCAATGGTGTTGATTTACTAGTGTTCTCGATGAGGTGAGGTTCATTGCTTAAATATTGTCCGCTTGACTTACCTTCTCCGATAATAGAGGTGCTTTTCTTCAGCAAAATCGACGGAAAGTACCCATTGAATCGCTCAGCGCCTATCGCTTTCATCATTTGGCGAGCTCCAACAAGTTCATATTATCTGTCCGACGTATTTCACCAAGTATTTCGATGGAAATCAGGCGGAAGAATACTCAACGCCAACAATCAATTTCGAGGGAAAGTTTGTTCATATAGCGGCGTGCTGTCAGCTCCTTCGTCACGATGTCCAGCTCATCCGACCTCCGCCCTCCGTCGCTCGTCTGCCACCGTCTTTCGTCCTGGCTCCCTCACATCTCGTCCGTTCGACTTCTCTATCTCCCCTCCATCGTTCATCTTCTGTCATCATATATTCCTCCTTATTCTTCCTCCGTTTCTTGTCTCAATTGCCTCCGTTCAGTGTCCATACCAGTCACCCAGTCAGGCATTCCCGTTTCTGTCCAAATAATTAAATGCTCCCTCTCTTCCTTCAACGAAAGAAATTCGGCCACGATGGAGGAAGATAGAGCAAATCGCGTACCACGTATCCTCTTCGCCTACATTGTGCCCTTATCTTCGACGTCCGTTCGCCTCTCACATTTCAACATCTTTCCTCGAGGCTATAAATCATGGGCCATCGTGCTACATCATCGTCGTTCCACTCATGCCCATCAAAAAACTAAAAACGACGACGTTGGCGATCGCAACTCTGCGCCTAAGGATCAGGCGAGATCTTACTGTCAAACACGAAAGTTTTTACAATGCACCGGGCCAAACAGAAGGAGTCTGTTGCGCTTTGAACTGCTCAAGTCTGATTGGTATGGGCGAAAGGGCGAAGTTGCCCAGAAAAGGCGTACTCTCACGGTCAATAAAAGTCAACAGCCGTTAATCGTTCGTTGTTTTCCTCTAATCTGACACCTTTGCTGGGTACATATGCCTCAATGAAATTCAACTGGAATGAAGGCCATGAAGGTGTGTTCAATACTATCTATTTCACTATGTCAACTTGCATCTATCCGAACATACAGGAGTCATAAGTAGTCTTGAAGCTTGCTCGAAGCACTGAAGGAACGAAATTGAACCGCAGAAAAACCGTCAAGCAGTGGAGGGACCAGCATGAACTCCCGACGCGTTAACCGACTGGGCCTCGCCAACAACCTTCTGCGCATCCTGGAGTAACTTCACAATGACATTGTCTTCGCCAGCGGTCGCCGCCATGAGTGCAATTGTGTACTTCCCTCCCTCCAAATTGACGTCTGCCCCATGTGCGAGCAATAATTTGACAGTCTCAGTGTGTCCCCACACTGATGCCGCCTGCAGTGCACTGCCGTACTCTCCTCCCACCAGATTCACATCAGCCCCGTTTTCGAGCAACATGTCGACGATCTCAGTGTGTCCTCGCCGTGATGCGCCCTGCAGTGCGCTGCCGTACTCTCCTCCCACCAGATTCACATCAGCCCCCTTGGCAAGCAGCATGCGGACGATCGCAGTGTGTCCGTGGAAAGATGCCCCGTGCAGTGCGCTGCCATACTCTCCTTCCACCAGATTCACATCTGCACCCTTTTCGAGCAACATTTCGACGATTGCAGTGTTTCCCCACAATGATGCCGTCTGCAGTGCACTGCCGTACTCTCCTCCCACCAGATTCACATCTGCCCCCTTTTTGAGCAACATTTTGACGATCGCAGTGTGTCCAAAGTGTGATGCGGCCTGCAGTGCACTTCCAAACTTTCCTCCCTCCAAATTCACGTCTGCATCATTTGCGAGCAACAATTCAATGATTGCAGTGTGTCCGTTGTTTGATGCACCTTGCAGTGCGCTGCCATACTCTCCCACCAGATTCACATTTGCACCATTTGCGAGCAATATGCCGACGATCACAGTGTTTCCAAACTCTGATGCAGCCTGCAGTGCACTGCCATACTTTCCTCCCACCAGATTCACATCTGCCCCATTTGCGAGCAACAAATTGACAATCTCAGTGTGTCCGCATTGTGATGCCGCCTGCAGTGCACTGCCATACTTTCCTCCCACCAGATTCACATCTGCCCCATTTGCAAGCAATAATTTGACGATTGCAGTGTTTCCCCACTGTGATGCGCTCTGCAGTGCACTGGCACACCCTTCTCGTACCAGATTCACATCTGCCCCCTTTTTGAGCAACATTTCAACAATTACAGTGTGTCCCCGCAATGATGCCCCCTGCAGTGCACTTGAATCATCCAAGTTTACCACCAGATTTACTTCTGCTCCATTGTCGAGGAGATGTTGCACTACTGGTGCAAGTCCAATTATCGAGGCATAGTAAAGGGGTGTAGCATTTATTTTTCGGTGTAGAGTTGGCCCCATCCATGAATTGATTGGGTCCCAAATTTGAATCCATTTGATCCATGTTGTACTATTAGGGTTGAACAGTCTGCAAGCCAGGATCCAGATGGATGATGTTTCCACTTTAGATTCATCAATAGTTGCAGAGTGGGTATGGTCAATCCAATATTGTGCCGCATACAGAGCGAGTGGAAATGATTCTCGAAAATCCTCATTGAGTGAGTTGGGTGAGTCAAAATGCAACAGATATGCTAAGCAGGTCTGCGATATGATAGAATGAGAGAGCTCTGCTGACACAAGGTGGAAATTTGAAAGGGGGCCCGAGTGGAGATGTTCCGACAAAAGGTATTCCTTTACTGAGAAATGAGCCAATTCCACAATACCTATTGCAATGTTTAGCCTATTATATGTGATATAAAGTGAAGAGTAGCATATACAGACCATCCATACTACTAGATCTGCTAATGAGACCTGAACATTTCTCCAGAACATCATTTTCGTCGAAGTACTGGTATGTAGATTCATATCGTGGTCCATCCGCTCTGAATTCTATAGTCGCTGCAGCAGCAATCTCCTTGATAGTCATTGGCCGAATGGAATAGGACAAAAAGCGTAGAAACGTCGTAGCATCAGTACGATGGGCCCGTTCATCAATTCTCGACAGAATTCGGTCATAGGTTTCATCAAGTCCTATTGGCAGCCTCTGGAGTTGGTCGAGTACTGCAGCTGGATTGGAGCATTTCTGTAGCTCATTTAGCTGTAGCGACACCCATCGAAACCTAAACAGGGTCAGTATTGTACTGCGAGCAGTAAACAGGCCCGAGGCTGCGGGTAAGGTGCGTACATTCCTTGAGCGCCTTCTTTGAGTGCTAATTTAACTTTGCCTCGCGTTTCTTCATCCCACTTCATCAGATTGAGCTCGTGGTCAAGATATTTTGAAATATCGTCATTGACTACTTTTGCCAGGTCCAAAAAAGGTGTATTCAGCCGGTTCAGAATGTCGGTAATATCTCGCTCGGGTCGACTTGCAACGATCATGTGTAAATTGCTGGTTGTTTGAGAGATCATCTGTCGAATCCAAGGCAGGGTTTTTTTTCTTTCAACACATTCATCAAGAGAATCGATGACAATGTGGACTGAATCAAATCCCTCTATAATATGCTGAAGTGTGTCCTGAAGAGAACTAGTTGAAGGCTGCTGGTGGCCTTGACCATATAAATTCACCAATACGGCGGGGATCCCATCACATTGAGCGGATAGCTGCCGAATAAGCGATTGGATGAGCTTGTCGTGTCGCTGGAGTTCATTTTGCGAATGTCTCCCATCGAAGAAGAAATGCGCATAGGCCGTTGATGTGTCTGAGTCTGATTCACAAAATTCTATAACTTTCTTGATAATAGTTGAGCTGATACAATAGGTCAGGTCTAACTCCAGATAATCTAGAGAAGAATACTTACCATAGAACAGTTTTTCCACACCCCGCTGTGTAGTTGTCGATTTTAGCGCGGACACTGGCAGATGGCGTCATCGATTATGGCACTTACAAGTCCCCTTGATCCACACAAATCCGGGCTTCTCCAAAGCGTTTCGGAACAATTCCCCGTCTAGAAACCAGCTGAAGGTACCCTCTTGATGCTTTTCCAAAGCTGCATTATAGTTCGGGGAACTGTCGGGAGCGGAGAGCCATTGCCAAATCTTGTCCGCTTTTGGAAGAAAGATGGTCAGCGCGTGTTGTGAGATTCAGTCGCAAGCTGTAAATACCTAGTTGGTCGTTCTTGATAATGTCGAGCTTGCGGTTGATTTGTAGGCCTATTCTACTCTGGAATTTTTCTCTGAGTTGAATGCAGGATTTCTGGCAGCTCGCGACACGCTCCTTCAGGTCATCGGATAGCTGGCGCCTCACTGTGCGCCCTACGAGACGAGCGCCATTCAGTCAAGTTAGATGTTAGATTGAGCATCAATTCAGTTAACTCACGCGCGAAGTTCGATTTTGTATACTCATAAATGAGAGAGGTAGTCTTCAACGACAGGCGTCCTATCTCCTCAATAACATTCGTCGTCCCTTCCACCACCAGCAGATCTGGCCGCTCTTTGGCAAGGCCTAGTGTTTCCCGGAGCTGTTCCGCCAGCTCGCGGACGGAATCATCTTGAAGGTCTGTTTCTTGTACCGCCTAACCGCCGAATATTTACAGGATGTTCTTGTTCTTCAAAGATTTAATGTGAGTTACTCACGTTGTAAGTCGCACACAGGATAGTCCATGATGCGTCCAAAATGGGATGAGTCTTTTCAAGTAACCACCAGATGAGCTCGGAAGAGATATGGAAGGGATCTGGACGACGTACGCCGGTCACAGCATCTATAATTTTCTTCGTGAATTGCAGCGCTGTTCCGATTGTCGCAAAACCAGCTGGTAAATTCGCAGTTCCGGACATGCGCGAGACATTTGCGTCAATAGACTCCATGAACGTCTTGAAATCTTGGTTCGTCGCAGCCTCAGGTTCAACAGATAGGTCGATCTTGACTTTGAGTGCGGTTCCATCCTTGTCTACCAGATCGACGCATGTGCCTAGTCATACAGAGAGAATTCATGCTTGTTCTCCATTAAGGGATGCAAAAAAGTATTCACCACTCTCAAGTATATCGACGACGTTCCCAGTGAGTCCTCCGACAAGGTGCTTTCCGCCAAACCATTTTCTCTCGCGATAGATTGTGACTTTGAGTGTCGACGAAGGATGGCAAAAACTGAGTAGAAATAAGCATTCATTTTCAATTCCGTGCTCCGAGACACTTACAATTCATGCCCCGAATCTGGCCAGTCCCATCGAGGGGCGGGATCGCTGGGCTTCTTTCCCGATTTTACAACAAAATCGTCGTCCACGGAAATGACTAACAAATGTGATCTCTTTTCCTTAAGATTGCCTGTGATCTCAATAGCTAGCATACCTAGCCATCAGCATTGTCTCCCTACTGCCATATGTTTATCTTTTACCTTTCAAGCGAGCGCGAATGGGTACGGGAGACTGATGTTCCTTGGAAGCCATGATGTTATGGAATGGATGAGAGCGCGATTGACACTGCTCTGATTTATATGTGACTCACCAGAAAGCCACAGCATGGCATCCTCGTGTCTTTTTGACGTGAGAAACGAAGAGATAAATAACTTCGCCACCGACATCGGCCCTCTGATATCAGCGCTTACACAGATGTTGACCTTTCTACTAAGCATGTAGGTCTCTTCTCAAAAGGCCGATATCGTAGTCTCCTTTCCTTCTCATTCTGTTCTTGAAACACAAATTACAGAAATGCTCGGAGTGGAAAGCTGTTGGTCCATGCAGCGTAGGCCTAGGACAAGAATAGATGCACCCATCAAATAGACGCACAGCATCGCATTGCAAACTACCCAAGTACAGGCAATAGCTAATAGAAGAAGATTCCGCAAACTCTCGCTGTGATCGTGGGTTACTGCGCGCTGATATCAGAACAACATGCCCCCAGCTTCGATCAAGGCATCTTCCAGTCAATGTATCCATTCACGACGTGCAAGTATCCCCAGGTTCCTTTGAATAGGACGTTCGCTCTACAGAAAACGCTACCCGAAAGATTTAGAACACGATTTTCTATCGCGCGACGCAAAGGAAAAGACTGGTATAGCTTTGAGAAGTGGGAGGACAGCCTCGTGCATGACCCCTAGCAGTATTCGACCTTCGCGACAGCCGACACAGGGAGGGCTCGGTGACATTGACGCTCATCTATTCGAGGCTCAGACTGGCTTCCGGGTCATATCATGTATTTGCGCATGGGATATCTTTTTCGGTTGAGAGTTCGGGGGTGTTGTATACCCAAGTGGGGATTTCCGCATGTGAAGGGTTGTGATCTTGAGCGCGAGGCCAGGACCCGCGCCTATAGATAGCGTCAATGATATATATAACGAGTAATGGATGGTGTCTTTCTCCGGGCACCAGGCGAGCAGGTAGGCGTAGAACATAGAAAAGGGGGGAAGGGGAGGAAGAAAGATGCAGATCAGGGTGGAAAATCTCAGTATAAAGCCCAGTATGTATTCCGAGACCGTGTTGGAGAGGAGAAAAGGGCCCCAGTAGTCCGATTAATTCTCGGAACAGAGCCCGGTCTGTACTCCTTAGTCGGGAAGGTCATGATGAGATCTGAGAGTAGAATTGAGATAGCCGCAAGACGCGAGATGCTGAGAGCACATAGCGAGAAGGGATATTCACGCGTCGCTCGCACGCCTCAATCTTTCGTACATCATGTGTCACAACAAAAAATGACTCCGCTCGTGTGCCCAATAGCATGCACTAATCCACGTCTTTACATCTTGCGCAAAGACGTACACCAGAGGCGACAGGCGCTTTGGATTGCCAGGAGGTGGTGGAAAGAAAGGAACGGAACGACCGAGTCTCACATCGGACATCCCCGGCGGTTCCCGTATCGGCGCCGGCCCGCCGACTACGACCTGTTCATGATCACTCGCTAGCGCTTTGCTCCGCCCGTCACTCTGATTTACCAAGTACGCAATTCATCGCACGTATGTAGAACTTGGAGGTGGCACCTCCTAAGTCCATATTTCCAACTATCGATCCTCTCCTCTCCTCTGGAAGTTATCTGCATCGCATTGCATTACGCCCGTGCAGCACCTACGATTTCCAGCCGACTTTACTAGCTCTGGCTTTCGATCTTTCCAGTACGCTGTACCCCCGCCGGTGTTGCGCTCTCAACGTGGAATTGTGAATCTCGCAATGGATTCTGATACATCGACGGAGATGGAACTGTTATATTCTCGATCGTCAATGAGCGATCATGAACAGTTGGAGGTCTCGCGCGCTATCGGACCGTCGAAGGTGGTTTGGATAGAATTTGGACCACAAACTCGAAGGTACGCGACTCCTTATTTCCTTTGTCCCATTGACGATCCCTCTTGATTATAGGAGGCCTTTTCATTGAGCAACCTCGCTGCTCTCCGCGACCCGGTTGTTGCTGCCTTTCTCAACTACCTAGCTTCCACGTACTCTCTTACGCACATAGGACACGGTATGTGGAAATCGTGATATATTTATGCATATAGGAGGCTAATCAAAGACGACAGGCGATGTATTTTACATGCGCAACCAGGCTTCAGCTTTATTTATACCAGGCAGAATGAGTTAACCGAGTCTAAATCATCAAAGGAGAAAGGGAATGAAACGTGCCGTACAAAGTAAGTAAACTGCGTCATTGGTTTTTTTCTGTCTTTGTTTCTGAAAAACCAAAGATCAGTCCGCGAAGAAACATCATCGTCTGTCTGCGAATCATTTATATCCCGGTGTCTATAGGCCGCCTTCCACGCCCCAATCCAGGTTCAAAAACATGTCCTCAGCAAACCACGATACAAGGGGCCTATTTTGGAGAGTCAATTCCAAAGATGATGTTCCTGGCTCGTCCTACGGTGGATATCCGCCACATCCGGCGCTCTTTTTGACCTCGCTCTCTACCTCTCAGTAATATATCGAGAACACCTATCGACAAGTTTTCCATCACTCCAAACGCGCCCATTCTCATCATCCTAGCTTCCATGTCGCACAGCTGCCCATTGACACCGTAGCTATTAGCATAAAGATAAGTGGGCGGACGATAGTCCGACTCCATTATTAGGTTCGTTGTATATTTGCTATCTCTCCGATGAATGACTTCCCTTTCGTCAGATGGACTAATTTTGGGCCAATGCAACCGTGATGCTTCCGTTCACATTGTCAGAAACCCTCCGTGTTTTATCTCAGGCTATTTCAGTCGCTCTCGATCGTAGGTCTACCCGAAGGCGAGCATCCGCAGAGTCAACGGCGAGTAGGTACTGCTCTACAATCCTCAGCTTATCCTCCAATAAGAAGAAGGCATGACTATAGAAGCAAGGGCTCTTGCCTCTACCTGTCTCTCGATTGTCTGCAGCAAATTAATCTATCAGCGCGCAATCAGTATCTAAAACACAGCGAGAAAGGAAGGCTCAAGCTTCTCGCCGCCTTAGATTTTCGATTCCAACTACACACACTACGATATTTATTTGGCCTGAATGAAGTGCATCGAGTGTACTTGGTCTTCTAACCAAAAAACAGCACCACACCTATGTGTCGATGCAAAATGTATCAGAATCAATAGAAGCCGATACTGGCGCCTATTCGAACTTCGAAGACTGTTCTCATCGCCCAACACAGCATCGCTGTGGGAGCCCTCTCGCTACGGGAAATTCTTGATGGAGTGCAGGAATGAGTTCTCAAAATACGCTGATGAGCCATATGAGGCGCCTCAAGCAAACATTTGGCCTGAATAATGAGAGGCGAATTAACGACCGGTGTCAAAAGGGCGATGATTACTAGGAATCTTGAAGTTCTGATAGAATTCATCGGCGCAGCAGAACTCTTTCCGAGATGGCATTCAGAGAATGAGTGTGCTTAAACATATGGGAGCTAGGAACCTATTACTGACCGTTTAACTGAATCACTTTGATGATCTTGTAGACGCATCGCAGGGTGTGCAATTTTTTAGATCTGTTCTCAAAGCTTCTGATTCAGAAAGTCCAATTGATCGGCTTCAAGAACAGCGAATAAGTTGATTGTCTCCTACAAGGTTTTATATCCACAGAGACAACAGAATGAAGCACAATACTACAAAATCTAATGACTATCTCTATACTTATTCTAGGTTTATCGGGTCATAGGCGCTCGTTCAGCGCTAGTCCACTTTGCCGAGATGCCGGATTAGCTTCCGGGCATCCATCAATCACAAAAATCATGACAGCGCTCATCTAGTTGTTCCACATTCCATCACTCATCGGACAACAGCTTCTTGCGATGTCTGCGTATCTTTCTACGCTCAGGTGTGCACTGTGCTACTTCCATCGTTTGATGATTGATCACGCTGACTCGTTCACCTAAGTTATAACTCAAGGGCAATGTATTCGTTCATTGTTCCTCACTCAAATATACGAGCAGCTACTACTCTCACCACAACATGGCAAAGAACAAGGGCAAGAACAACGTCAAGAACCCCAAGGACTCGGACATCGTAGTGCCGTTCTCCAAGATGCGGTTTGAGGACTCCGCCCAGAAGCCTGCCACGTCAACCACTAGACCCCGTCACGGCAAACGCAGACGCGGAAAGAAAGAGATCAAGGACTCTTTCGAACCCGTGCCCAGGGCGCAAGGGGGACTTCTCGTCACAGCAGAGTTGGTTAAAGCTATGGCTAAATGCAAGGAGAAAGTAGAGGACATCGCCAAGCAGTGTCGCGCTACAAACCGGAAATTCAGGTGCCATCTAATTTCTTCATATGGCCCAAGTAATCTGACTCGAAGGGGTTCAACGAACAGAGACATAGAATTTGATCTCGAGAAAGACCAATATCTCTGCCGATTCGGGTTATCTGGCAAGACCGAAGATGAGAGCGATGTAGCAGTCAAACGCGTCACTGAGATCTTCGACAAACCTGTGTTCTTCGGGCCTGATGGTCCCAATGCCAGCGATGTGCGTCAAGGCGATCTAGGTGATTGTTGGTTCTTAGCGGCGCTGTCCACCGTATCCACAGTTCCAGGCCTCGTAGAGAAATTCTGTGTCGCAGTGAGTGTGAATTGACAAAATACAGCGATTTTGTTAACTAATCAGTTCTTCTCCCTATCAGCGCGACGAAGAGGTTGGCATCTACGGCTTCATTTTCTTCCGTGACTGCCACTGGCAGACCGTCATTATCGACGAGTAAGTCTATTCGTACTGTTTCTAGTACTTCCTACATTCCTAAACAATTGCGTCTTAACCGTGCTTTGCCAGCCTTCTCTTCTGGTCCCCAGCAAAGTTTGACGAGCTCACCGTACAGGAGAAACAGCTTTTCCACAACGAGAGACATATATACCATCAAGTTGTCGAAAAGACCGGCAAAGGCCTCCTATATGCACGTTCGGGAACCGTAGGCGAGACTTGGGTGCCTCTTATCGAGAAGGCGTACGCCAAATTCCACGGCGATTATGCCTCTCTCGATGGTGGATTTTTATCAGATGGAATAGAGGATCTCACGGGGTGAGTTCTTTCGAAGAGGAATTTTTTGTATTATGACTCAACGCAGTAATTCATAAATTATAGCGGTGTTGCCACATCTTTCCAAATGTCCGATCTCCTCAGCCCTAACAAATTCTGGACCGACGAACTCCTACACGCCGACCTCAAGACGCGCCTCTTCGGTGTCTCCCTCGATATATTAATAAACGAAGCGCGCAGTCAGGAACTTGAAGAAGAGCCTACGGTTCAAGGCCTCTTTGCCGCACATGCATACTCGGTCCTCCGCGCTTGCGAATGCAAGGGCAGGCGTTTTTTGGTCATCCGCAACCCGTGGGGAGACAGCGAGTGGACGGGACGCTGGGGCGATGGGTCGAAGGAATGGAAAGGGGAGTGGTTGGACATACTGAAGGATCTTGACCATGAATTTGGGGACGATGGTCAGTTTGTCATGGAGTGTGAGTTGGGGCCTTCTGAATTTCAATTAAGAGGAGTGTTCGGAAGCTAATCGAATATTTATTTACTGGCATTTAGACTCGGATTTCCTGGAGGTATTCAGCCAAGTCGACCGGGCGACGCTCTTTGACGCGAGCTGGTCCATGTTTTTCCACTGGCTACGCGTTCCTCCTCAACGCTCTTTCCATCCGTGGGCATATGGCGATGTAATCTGTATGTCGTTCTTGAATTCGCGAGAATTTCTAATCAATTGATTGCTCTCGTAGACTATTTCACCCTCGATAAAGCGTCGTCTGTGGTTGTAGTCCTCTCCCAAATGGACCATAGCTACTTCCAAGAGCTGAACGGCGAAGACCCGTGGTGGCTCCTCGACTTTCTTGTTTTCAAGAAAGAACCAGTGCAATCCATTGGTACGTCTGGCATCAGTCTGGGCAGCCAGCGCAGTGTATCCTGCGAGTTGTACCTTGAAGCCGGAGACTATGTTGTTTTGGTGAGCACATCATCCTGAGTTTATTATTGGCGCTTTAGGCGGTAAACTAAAGTAATTATCTCAAATTTTCTAGCCTAGGGTGGAACCAAGGAACCAAGAAGCTGTACCATCTGTGTGTAGCTACTAGCCTCCTTTATCTTGGAACTTCATAGGACAGTTCTCACATAAAATTAACCTGTAGGCACGCAAATTCAACCGTGTGTTGACGGAGAGGGCTAAATCTCGATCGTTTGTGACAAGTAAGCACCTCACGTCCCTTGTCAATAAAAATCAAGTCTTTGACAAGCGTCCTGCCTTCTTATATTCTAAATAATAATTTAGAGTAAGTCCCATTCTTTTACCGTTATTGTGCAAATAAATTAAATCAGAGATCCAATAGCCAGGAGACCGATCTCCCCTTGATACCCGAAGAAATTGTCCGTTCAATTGGCCTTGACTCCGAGTCGGATACCGAGGAAGTGGAGGCAGAAATTAAAGAATCAGACGCTAAAAATGAAGAGGATGAACAAGTCGATGAAGCTGATGACATTTTCGTTGATTATTATGAGGACGGAGGCCCCGACAATTCATTGTACTTGGGTCTCCGTGTCTACACGCAGAATGGCGCAGTTGCCACCATCAGTGGAGAGTCAAATGTATAGGACATTTCTTTCTGTAGGTTTGAACAAGTGGAACAAGACTTGAACAAAGGATTTTCGATAGATGAATATATGTACAGTAGCTAGCCTTCACGATTTAATTTAGTTGGCTTTATCGACAATAAGAAAATTGAAAGATCGACGGACAGAAAATCTAGCAAAGAAAAAGTACCGTATTCCGAGCTCGCAAAGATTTTATACAACATGGCCATGCCAAAATCAAATTGATTATAGTTCTTCGAGGACCTCCGGGGGCACTATGCAATGGCAGCTCCACGACGAAGCTTCTCGTCTGCGCGCACGGTCTGGCACATCCCAACCAAGGAATATATATGTTCCCAATCTTCCGCATCATATCCTTCGTGCGTGTTGATGGATTCCAATGCCGGAAAGAGTAATGAAAGATACGTAGCGATCACAATTTTTTCCTTAAGCGTCGAAGGCGATCCACCACCTACGGAGGACTTCCAATCCATGAGGGACGAATTTGGGCCCTAAATCGAGTTGTATGCCCAGTGCAGCATCGATCCCTGTAACGATGCTTTCAAAATGGATGAGGCGAGGATAATAGTGCGCGACATGCTGAAGAGTTGATATAGTGATGCCCCAATTCAGTTAGGAAGTCGGAGGTTCTTCAAAGACATAGGCGGAAATTCAGGTGCGGTGGCCAAGTCGATGAGGGTCTCGTTGACTTCAGGCAAGTACCAATGATTAAATTGCAAGTCCTTGAGAGTCGAGCAAGATAAAAGCGCCCGAAAAGTGGATGACGGAAATTCCAACGGATTTGACGATGAGAAGAGTCCACAGGGGAGGAAATCCGACAAATAAGAGGTTTCTAAGCGGGCGACAAAGAATGTGTCCAGATTGACAAGAGAAAGAAATTTCTCAATCAGGTCTGCGAAAGCCGAAACCTGAGCGATGATTGACTTCCTGGCTTCTTCTCGTTCAGCCGCGTCCCTTCGTTTCGCTTTCTCTTCCTCTCGCAACTTGTTCTGTTCTTCTTTCGTTGGCTTCTTTGCTCTTTCCTCTCCTTTCCATCTCTTTCTCATCACTTCCTCCTCCTTTGGCTTCATTTCCATTGCCATTTGCCACATTTCCTCTTCCTTCTTTTGAATTTCAATCTCTTCGAGTCTCTTGCGTTCTGTTTTAGCGCAACGATGACAAGTGAACGCTTCGGCTTGCTCTTCGTGCGGCTGCCTTAGACCAATCAATCTCCGGCTGGCCAGGGATCAAACTAGGAAATGAGTCCAACGGCTTTAGAGCAACCGTAAGGTTTTCGATGGGAATACTGATGGAGTTTTGAAAGGCAGGCGCGTCTTGTGGGTCTCCATCTGGGGTTGCGCATTTGTCGATAGCAGGTACAGCAGCAACAGCGAACTTGAGTGGTTGTGCAATGCCCGATCATCTTGGACCAAGGTCAACGAACCTCCTTGACTTCCTGCGGGAAGAGATAATAGACGATATCGCCCATGAGGTGATATTAGCGACGATAGTCAACTTTCGTGGGCGGAACGGAATGATTTTTGAATCAGAGGTGCTGGAAGATTGACATGGTTCATACGCAGCCGTGCGAGCATCGATCATGACCGTCTCCAATTCAGGCAAATCAGAAACTTCGCGCAAGAAGGCGAAATCGAGGGACTCCGCCGCATCAACGATGTTAAGCTCGCGAAGGTGGATGAACTCCAGGGAGCTCTTCAGGGATTTATCAGAGATACCACCAGGTCTTAGGGTGATGCTCGACAGGTACGGCGCGCGGAGTACGAGTTCCTTTAAAAAGTAGGAAATGGTGCGCTGGCGATTCGGCTTGACTCCCGAGATCTCGGGCCTTATCGGCATCTAGAAGGTGAAGGCGGTTCAAGGAGGGTAGAAATGGACTGTCGGGATCTTGAAGCAGAGCGAGTCGATAAGTATTTCGGGTGCTATGGCGGGATATTTTCGAGATTTTACGGGTAGGTCCGTCAGAGTCAACTTTTCGATTTTTTGTGTATAGGGTGTGAGCTGTTGGAGGTCGGACTTCAATAGAGGGCGATCGATATGCTAAAATGTAGACAGATGAGTACACAGAAGAGGGGGAAATAGACTATTGGAAAGAAACACTAACGTATGCATCTTCCTCAAGAACCAGTCCTGGCAGATGCTCGATAACGGGCACAAACGAATCAAGAGGTGGCAGCATTGTGATGGAGGATTTACCATGATTTGCTAAGGAGTTATCAATATCAGTAACCACTAACACTTCTACCACAGATAGCGAAGGGCTTAGCGTACTTGTGATATCTTTGCCCACAAACGTAGCAGTCTGCAAGGCACCTTTCCCATCCTTGGTTGGTGCTACGTCGTCGGAAAAGGCGCTCGAATTGGCGGAGGACATATCCGAGAAACTTTCGAAGTCGGAAAGCTGTTGAAGGGTAGTATCGTCTATCGGAACAACTACAAAGTCCATATGTTTCTAGGAGGCACCGCGATGGTAAAGAACAAGAAGCGTGGGCAAACGGGATACTTTATATATCATCAAGAAGCGTCCAAGCCTCGTGTTGTGTGCATATCCGTATCAGCCAGTGTTGCGGTTCCGTATCAACTTGAAGCATAAGTGAAAGTTGAGTCACACCAGTTAGTTGTCAGATGCGAAGGCTTTTCGAAGAAAGGCAATTGTCGTAACGGATGCCAGTGATCGAGACACAGGCTAAGAAACTGAGAAATGTGTTGCAAATGGTGGTGTTGCAAACATATATGATGTTGGAACGAGAACTGGATGAAATGAAGTTTAGGAGAGTTTAGATGTGGCAGTCGGGATTCGCCGGCTGCTCGATTCGAGCAGCTCGAATACACAAGTTACAATAAGCTCTTGATAAACTCGCCAAAATATGTGTCACTGATTCAACAAAACTCTTCGGTTTATCTACAAGAAGTTAACTGTGCACAGATACAAATTTAAAGCATGTCTTACAGAGCAGAGTAAAATCAAGGAAAGAAAAAATACCATAACAAATATGATTTTAGACCTTCAATGAACCGCCGCGTTTCGAGCACGAAGGTTCTCATCTGCTGCGCGAACATCTTGACACATCCTGACCATGGAATGTATATCTCGCCAATCATCGGCGTTGTACCCTTCAAGCCCATCGACAACCTTAAGCTTGGGGAACAGCAAGCAAAGATACTTGACGATATTTGCTTTATCCTCCATGGCACTTGGCAATTCCCCGCCGACGGAAAGGACTTCGAGCCCACAGTGAGGAACAAAGTCGGTTCCCAAATCAAGATTAAGCTGGACATCCTGTCTCGTAGCAATGGGTTGGATGAAGCATTCGAGATGGACCAGGCGAGGATAATAGCCCGCAATGATCTGAAGAGTTGATACGGCGATGCCAGGGTTCAGGGCCGGGTCGACAGGAAGACGCAAATCTTCCATGGATATGGCCAATGCGGCCGGTGTTGTCGCCAATTCCATGAGAATATCGTTGACATCAGGCAAGGACCAACGACAAAACTGCAACTTTTTGAAAGTCGGGCAAGATATGAGCATTTGGAAGGTAGAAGAAGGGAATTGGTAGGGGCTTGTTTCTTTGTCTGAGACGGTGATGGCGACGGTTGGAAGTAGTCCCGTTTCTACACGGTCAACAAAGAATGTGTCGGGGCATCCGGTAGTCATGATTTCCTCCACCATATACGCGAAAAATATGGTTTGAGAGACAACGTTGGTGGCTCTTTCCCGTTCTCGTTGGGCCTTGAGTTCTGCTTCTGCAAGCCGTCTCCTGTCCGCTTCACGCTGTCTCCTGTACGCTTCACGCTGTCTCCTGTACGCTTCACGTTGTCTCTCGTCCGCTTCACGCTGTCTCCTGTCTGCTTCACGCTGTCTCTCGTCCGCTTCACGTTGTCTCTCGTCCGCTTCACGCTGTCTACACTCTATTTCTCGAGAGGATGCCCTTCCTTTCTTTCCTTTCTTATCTTTTGTGCTCGAAACTGGAAAGCCAGATATGGGATGAGGCATTGGATCACCGAATACTGGTTTATTGAACAGTGACCGTTTCGCCGTCTCTTCATTGTTCTCCATTGCAGACCAGCCTAACGTTGGATTACCGAATATTGATCCCTTAAATAGTGGCTGTTCTGCCATCCGTCCGAGTGTTGCAGCCTGCGCTGGTGGAGAGGGATAGATATCTTGTTGGGTAGTTAAGGAGGAAGTAGGAACCTGAGAACTGACTTCGGCAGCAGGTGAGTTGGAATCGACAGAAGTTTCAATGGCATCGGAGCTGAGGCCTGGACATGGAGGTTCGGAGTCATCAACGGCTTGGACGGAGGCGTCAGACGCCTCGGGCTGGTTCCTATCCCAATGAGGGGGCAACTGCAACAACTCGCCATTTTGGATTAGAGTCAACGATACGTCCTTGACCGCATGCGGGAAAAGCGAATAGATAACGTCGCCTATGAGCAGTACATTGGCGACGATGGCTAATTTATGGAGGCAAGGAAAGGGTCTGGCACTCGAGTCAGCTGCGGGGCCGGCGTATGCGTCGCCGTCAAATGGTTCAGAGCGTGTACCCGTATTCACAGACGGTGGACGTGGTGTATATTCCGCCGTGCGAGCATCAATCGTGAGTGACTCTAACTTCGGCAACACAGATATTTTCCGCAAGAAGTCGAAATCGAGGGATTCTGCGGCATCGATAAGGTGAAGCTGGCGCAGGTGGTGAAATTGCAAAGAGCTTTGGAGTGCCCTTTCGGAGATACGCCCAGGCCCCAGGATGATGCTCGACAGGCGAGGAGCTTTGAGTACGAGCTCCTGTAGAAGCGAGGAGATGGTGATCTGCCGCGTCGATGGTACTCCGACAACTTCCAAGGATTTGAGGGATGGGACGATACAGAAAACGAAGAGGTATGATAGGGACTGATTGGCATCGATAAGGCGAAGATGTTCCAGAGATGATAAGAATGGTTTTTTGGGACCCTGTAGCATGCTGAGGCGAGCCAGAGTTTCGGGCGCGACTATCGGAGAAAGCTCGTCCAGTAAAGTATCATCCGTCAAGGTAAGTTCTCTGATCCTCTGCGCGTAAGAGGTGAATTGTTTGAGTCCCTTCTTCACGAAAGGACCATTGACATACTGAACACGATCAGCCCAATCAGTAACGGAAAAAACATAACAGACAAAATGACCTACATATTGATTATTGTCTACTATCAGGCCAGGCAATAGCTTGATAACAGGCAGGAAAGAATCGACTGCTAATAATGGTTCAATGGGAGATTTGGGCGATACCTAAGAAGATTTTACTATTATAACAAAGAAAGAGAAGAATATAGCATACCTTTCCCTTCTTTTTCTTTTTCTTCTTCTTCTCTTCCTTTGGTAGAGCCTTAGAGCTCATAGCTAACGATTAACGCGTTTGAGTTGGGATTGCAAGGCAGTACCTCACAAGGAGGGAAAACAACTCACACGTGGCATCAGTAGATAGAGTAGGTCCAGATATGCTCGGGTCTCCCCCATCGTGGCTGGGGGCAATGATGTCGGAGAAGTCACTCAGAACTGGAGAGGACATGTTCGAGAGAGTTTCGCAATCGGAAAGCTGTTGAATGGTGGTATCCTCGCCAGGGAGAGGTTCGGAGTCAAAGTCCATGCGCTCCTAGTGGTCACTGAGATGGTGAGAAACAAGAAGCGTGGGCGAATGGAGGGCTTTATAGATCGTCGATAGGCGCCTCAAGCCTCGTGCTGGTGTCAGCGTTGGCGAGGCATGAAGAGAGGCAGAGGCGCGTTGAGTGACCACGCATGGTGGTTGCAGACAAAGAGGGTTAGCCGAGATTGATCGATGATCTGTCAAGTTCCCCCCCTCCTAAAGTAAAATGTACAGGTTACGATAAGGTTGTCATATTATTTATACGAGGGGAAATTTTGAGCAGTAGAGAAATACATCATGTAGTAAATTTGGGTATTTTGCACAAAATTCAAAAAATGTCCGCCATATCTGAGCGCTGAGCCTAAATCGAAAGAATCGCATTCCCACAAATCTGAACCGCAACATCTTTCGGACAACGCTTTTCGTCTGCGCGTATAGTCTGGCACATCCTAACCAAAGAATTGATATGTTTCCAACCTTCCTGGACTACGCCGCACTTTCCACAGTCGTTGACAATCGATTTGAGATTTGGGAAAAGCAGGGCGAGGTCAGTCGCAATAGCAATTTTGTCCTCCATCCCTGAAGGAAGCGAGGTTCCCCTCCCTACAGAGAGTACCTCCAATCCGTGAGGAAAAAGTTCGTTCTTTAAACCAAGCGGTGCGTCCGGTACAGCATGGGATGCAAGGACTCGGACGGGACATTCGAAAAACTTGAGGTGTGGATAATAACTCACGATATGTCGCAGAGTCGATATAGCGATGCCCGCGTTCAACCTGTTGTCCACAGGAAGCTTCAACTTTTCCATAGACATAGGAGGTTGGTCAGGCGATGTGGCCAAGTCCATGAATGTCTGGTCCACTGCAGCAAATGACCAATGACTAAATTGCAATTTCTTCAGAGTCGAGCAAGACAAAAGCGTCCGCAAAACCTTCGACGGAAATTCGACTCGGAACAGATTTGAACGTAACGGAGAGATGCGCGACAAGAAAACTGGTTCGATGTAGTCGATGGAGAAAGTATGCGGGCTTCCAGCAGAGAGAATCTCCTCAAGGTTCGCAAAAGACACAACCTGAGAGACGATATTGGATATTCTCTCGAGTTCCAACTTAGCCTCTCTGGCCTCTTGCGCAGCCTGAAGCCTTTTCGCTTCCTCTTCAGCTTCTCGCTCGACTCGAAGCCTTACCGCCTGCTCTTGGGCCGCCTTTTCTTCAGTCGTGGTCCCTTCCACATCCCACATCCAAAAGTCTTTTACTCCGAATGTTGCCGTAGGTTCCTCTTGTTTTGGAGCCTTCTCTACTGCTCCAAGCCATTCAAGTATATATTGCGGGCCCATCCTCTTACTGTATCGTTTTTTGGGCGGTTCGTCGAGTTCGTCCATCACAGTGTCCTGGGTCGTCAGCAGAGACGAAGAGTCGGCGACCGACGGGCAGGCAGATGAAGTAGGCTCCAAATTTAGCATTTGTGTAAGATGGGCTGCGCCAGTAGGGGAGTCGGGGGAGACGTCATTAGAGGCAGGTCCATCCGATCCCTGACTTGCAGCGTCGTCTGTGGCAGGAACCCCAGAAAGAGAATGTCCTGTGCTGGCCCAATGAGGCGATAGATGCAACGGCTGGTTGCTGTGAACAAGAGTCAATGATATTTCTTTGACTCCCTGCGGGAAAAAGAAGTAGATGATATCGGCCATGAGAAATACATTGCCGACGATGGTCAACGTATGAAGACGGCGGAAAGGTGCGGTACTTTGGTCGGCTGAGCCTGCGATGGGTTCCTCATTTTGAGTGGTTGATGGAGGTTCCATATGATCGCTTGTCGGGGTCGACGAACTCTTATTCGACGGATATGGACAATGCTTATATTCAGCTGTGCGAGCGTCGATAACGAACGACTCCAATTCCGGCAACACCGAAGCATCTCGCAAGAAGGCAAAATCTAGAGCTTCCGCTGCATCAATGAGGTGAAGCTGGCGGAGATGGGTGAAATTCAGCGTGCTTTGCAAGGAGCTTTCAGAGATGCGTCCAGGCCTAGGGTGACGCTCGACAGTCGAGGCGCGGTGAGGACGAGTTCCTTCAAAAAATAGGATATGGTGATCTGGCGAGTAGGGCGGACCGCTGAGATCTCCAAGGATTTGAGAGACGGTGTGATGCAGAAGAATAGGTATGCGAGGGCCTCATCGGCGTCCACGATACGAAGATGCTCTAAAGTGGGCAAAAGTGGGCTCTCGGGATCTTGCAGCAACGCGAGGCGAGACAGTGTTTCTGGCGCTATCTTCGGTTGGTCTCGAGATCCCATATCAGTCAACGTGAATTTTCCGATTCTTCGTGTGTAGGACACAAGCTGTTTGAGATCGGACTTCGAAAGGGGGCGATCCACATGCTGGAATGAAGGCCGATAAGTACCATAGATACAATGAAAACCTAGAAGAGAACACTGACATAGGAATTATTGTCGAGAACAAGCCCAGGCAAACGAACGATAATGGACGCGAAAGAGTCAAGTGCTGGCAGCATGTCGACGGGGCGTATAGCAGCTGTGGCGATCCGAGATGATCAGCGCGTGTATCAGATTTGGGGATGAAAGTAGCGCACATTTGGATTCAATCTCCAGAAATTTAACAGGTAGAGCGAACGAATGACCTTTCCCATCGTTAGAAGGAGCAGTGATATCGGATAAGTCGCTGACAACCGGAGAGGGCACGTTTGAGAGATTGTCGAAATCGGAATGTAAATCGCTGACAGGCGAGAAAGGTTGGGCATCCATATAGACCACTGCAACCCACTGTGATGGTATAGTACCAGAAGCGTGGGCCACAACAACAAATTTATATATCTTCAATTAGGCGCCCAAGCCTCGTGTGGTGGTGCTGGTGCGTGCACCCGTATCGTCACGTTTCCGTGTTATTTTAAGGCGAGAGAACCAGCACGTACGCCTTTCCTTTCCTCGTACATATTTGTGAGTGTCAAGAGTACGAAGAAGGCTGGGTAAACAAGTGACGAGACGAACCATCGACCAATTCATATAACATTTGTAAGAAAAATACACAGCAAAATGAAGTTTTTGAAAGGAACGAACTGTTCTTCTCTATGCAATGGCCCCGGGGTGCGCTACCTGATGAAGTCGCTTCTCGACAGCCAGGCTCACCGTCTGACACATTTTGACCAGTGAATAAGTATACTCCCAGTCCGTATCAGGCCCCTTGGGCGTCTCGATGGCCTTGAGATGCGGGAAAAGCAAAGAAAGGAAGGTGGCGACTGTTATTTTGTCCTTGGCCGTTGGTAATTCTCCGTCAATGGACAGAACCTCCAACTCGTGTGGAACTATATCACTCTCCAAGTCAACCTGCGAGGCTGATCCAGATGGAAGAGTGATGAAGCATTCCAGATAGGCGAGGCGCGGATAACACTGCGCAATTTGACGCAGAGTTAGTAGTGTCACACCCGAGTTCCTGTCCAGGGGAAGCTGCAAGCTCTGCATAGACATCAAGGAGGTTGAGTCTACTATGGCAGAACTGATAAGAAGCTTTTCCAAAGACGGTAAGGTCCAATGAGCTAGTTTCAGCTTCTGGAGGATTGGATTGGATAGGACCTTCTCGAAAGTTGTGGATGGGAAACAAAAAATAAATTTTCGAGACGGAATGTCCGAATGATCGATGGTTAGTGAATTTAATTCTTCAAAAGAGAGGATATTTTCTATCACGCCTGCAAAAGATGATATTATCGGTTCGAGATATTCCTGCGGTTTAAGTGGCGGATCGCTGGTCCGCTTTGTGAGATGATCCCTATATCGTTGTTCTTCTGTACGCGTGAGCCGAATTGTGTTCCCATCCTTGGTTGTAAAAGTCATGGTTTTCTGTTTGATACCCTTTCTGACGTCGAGAAGAGGACGTTGGGCGCATATCCACATCAATTCTTCAATTGGCATTGTGTACATCCGGTCTTGAACTTCGAAAGCTTGAAAATCACTCCCGGATAGCGTCAAGGTCAACGATACATCCTTGACTGCTCGAGGGGGAAGATATTTAATCAGATCCCCCAAAAGGACACCACTGCTAGCGACAGTCAACTTCACGAGTCGAGGAAATGGAACATGACTTGAGTAGATTGGGGCAATCGTTTGATCTTCCGGAGTTTCAGCGCAATTGTCTGTAAGAGGGGTCGCTTCCGGTGGCGGAAACAGGCGCTTCGTGTATTTGGATGAACCAGCGCCAAGAACAAAAACCTCCAACTCAGGCAAAGCAGCAGCTTCTTCCAAGAAAGCAAAATCAAGCGTTTCCGCTGCATCAATAAGGTGGAGTTGGCGAAGGTTGCTAAACCGTAAGGAATTTTTCAGAGCGCTTTCGGGAAGACGTCCACAGACGGTAATGTCCGATAAATGGGGTGCTCCGAGAACGAGTTCCTTCAGGAAAGAGGTGATCGTGATCTGTCGATTCGACGGGATTTGTTGAATTTCCAACGATTTGAGGGAAGGAGATATGCAGAAAAAGAGGCATGCCAAAGAGCGATCTGCGCCGATGAGACGAAGACGTTCCAAAGAGGGGAGCATCGGACTCTTGGGGTCTTGTATGAGGGCAAGGCGAGCGAATGTCTCCGAAGCGATCTCGGGAGATTCTGATGGTTGCGTATCTGATAGCACTAGCTCAGCCACACTTCGCGTATAAGATACGAATTGGGCAAGCTCTGCTGTCGCCAGAGGTCCATCGACAAACTGCGAAATTCGCCATGGGGTCAGCTGGACAAATACTTTCAGAATTATCAAGATAACTCGCGTATTGATTATTGTCAAGAACCACACCAGGCAGCCTCTCGATAATCGGCACAAATGAATCAAGTGGTGGCAGCATTTCGACGGGAGACCCAGGCACTAGCGCAGAGGAGGTACCACCGTTAATACAGATAGCAAACATAAAATGAAGGGAAAAAGCACACCTACGGCCCCATTACTTATAAAGCCACCTTTCCCATCGTTAGAAGGAGAGACGGTATTGGAAAAGTCGCTCAAAGCAGGTGCGGACATAGTCGAAAGACTTTCAAGATCGGAGGGCTGTTGATGGATGCTCGTATCGGTCAGGACGTCCATACGTTGCTATTATGCACCGTAATGGTAAGAAACAAGAAGGGTGGGTCAAAGTAAGCTTTATATTACTTCGACCAGTGCTTGAAGCCGTAAAGCTTGAAGCTTGAAGCCTCATGTTCAACATCCGTGCCCACATGTTGAATCTTGACAGCATCGCTTGATAGAAGCCTTCTCGGGGGTGAATACAACAGAACCCATTTCAATAGAATGATGGGGTATCCTGAAAACGAAGTTGACGAGAGCTGAGCGCTGGGCAAAGGTGTTCACTGTTGACATGGACAGACGTTGTAAGAGGGACAAACTCGTCGGAGCTGAGCGCAATAGGGGAGGTCAGGGTTGAAGAAATTGAGGCGATTCAAGAAACGATTCTACGTCGATTCTGACCAGAATCGTTTTGTCCAGAATCGTGGGAAAACCGTGAATCGTCCAGAATCTGAATCGCTTTTCGTTGCGACTCCGGAGTCGCAACAACACTCAGAATCGCGATTCTGGGAAAGCGATTCTGGCGCATCTCTTCCCTTTATTTCTCTTGTTATTCGCATAGATAATCAACACTTGTACCTATGTTCTGTTGGTGTTGGTTCCAAACACTTCAATCATCCCACTATTGCCTAAAATCATCAGGGTAATTTTTCATGGGGTTTACATCTACCAATCGACAAGAAAGCAAGTTGAAGGGTAGAATAGCTGAAATTTAATTCGTAAAATAAAGGTTGTCCATAAGAATTACAAATCAATGAACAAGTGAGAGGGATGGTTGGCAGTGCAGAATCAAACTTGCCAGAATCGGAGTTTTGGAGGCGAACGGATTGGGGGGGTCAGGGTCAGAACCCGATTCTGGGACGATTCTGACAAAAATCGAAGTGAGAATCGTCGCAGAATCGTTTCCAGAATCGTGTCAGAATCGTCGCAGAATCGACCTATTTCTTCAACCCTGACCTCCCCTAATGATTTGCGGTGTTTGAAAAAGAAATCGCATAGACTCGGAGTACAATGACAGTACATAACCAACGGATCATTACCTACAACTCATTTTTCCTTCCATACACACATCTGTCTTTTCACGAATACGCATTGTACTGTAACAAGCGCCACGTGTAAGTACGCCCGATGAACACACTCGTTTCAATCGCATTTTAACGATCACCTTTCATGTAATGCAGCTTGCTTCCATGACAC
>QEYC01000028.1:0-40443 GCA_009935795.1 Pholiota adiposa
CTCGGTTTCCAACTAGCTCCCTCTCCTCGTCCCCCGTGCGTACGCCACATACTTCGATCTACAGTGTGCTGCTTCGGCGCAAATCCCACTTCGCAGCACCACTGCAGGACACAACGAGTCTTGGCACGGCAGAATGCAATCTTCCTACTCTCTTCGTCACTCCCGTGTTCTGCGCTACGATCCATCTGCCAGCCCGTTGGTCCGCCTCCCAACAGCAGCAGCAGTCCCGTCCTCTCTCCAACTGCGCAATGTTGGCGTTTATCCGCTACCTACGCCCGCCGCTCGCTCATTCCCTTCACCTCCTCTCATGCTCTCCCGTACAGTTTAGAAGCGTGTGCTTTCGAGTTGGAGTTGGATCAAGCCTTCACATCCCACATCATCCTGCATAGAGTCGGGCTTTGGTCCCGTTATAACATGTACGTGGTCCTTTCTCTTTTTTCGTGAGGCCGTCTATTGAAGTTTCGTTGGCATTTTCGCTTAAGCTCCTTGTTCTTACGTGCTTGATCTCCTCGTCTCTTCGGTGTCGTTCCCTCCACTTCTTGCGACGTGTATCCCATGTAGGTTCTGCCGCCTGCCCCTCTCTCATTCACTTACTCATCAAGAGCCGAGGAACCGACGACGCTGACGTTCTTGACTTGTTTTCGTAGTATTGGATGGAGAAACGAGGGACGTGTAGATGTTAATGGAGCGAGGTGCATAGGTATTCCGATTTCTGTCGATTCTTCTATCTAAAATTTTAGTCGTTTACAGGGAACTATGTAGTATGAACCGAGCCAAAGTGAGCGCTCTTATCGATTTTCCTCCGTCCTTGCATCCCCGCCCGCTCCATCTCAGGAGAAAGGGCATCGTCTGATAACCCCTCATCGCTCGTCGCTCCTTTTCATTGATATGTCTCTCGCTTATGTGTCCATCGACGACTTGCGACTCCCTCCATGGCCACATTCAGTTGTCTACGCCTCCGTCCCCACTGCTCTTTCTATCTTTCCCGCTCTCGCTATCTGCAGTCGCATACTTTCGCCTCCAGGTGCGAGTGGGTAATGGATGACATAAGGCGGTGTGGGCTGGGGCGTCGAGCGTAGGGGCATTGGGCACCGATATCTGTGGATCTTGGCCTTCGCTCTGGTGTATTTGAGGCGCGGCTAGCATCGTCAACCACCCAGCATGCACCATTTTAATCTTGCCTCTGTCTGTTGTGCGCAAATGGTGCGGTGCAATGCGGATGCGCGATGAAGATGTTGGGGCGAGACTGTTGGCGTGGTTGATGGTGCTGCGGTGCGCTGGGACTGGGCTTGATCCGTCATTGGCAGACCGTCGATCCAGGGACCCATTGCTTTCACCGCTGACGCACCACATATACTTTCAGATAGCTTGTGCGCCCATTCCTGCGGGATGCGGAGTATTGCTCGCTGCTGCGCACTGGGTGCATACCCGCTCTGCACATTCATGTGGTGTGTGGGACCGCGGTGCATGGAATGATTCGGAATGTCGTTGGGGTTGTAGTTTCAGGCGTCGGCAGTGGGACTCTTCTAGAGTCGCTGGTCGCTTGTTTCTTGTTGCTCGTCGCTCGTCGCTTGTTGCTCTGAGTCGTTGCTCGTCGATTGTCGCTCCTACTTTTCACGCACCACGCTGCGCATTGTATATGATCTAATCTGGCTTGCGGTTGCCTGCCTCCTATGGCGGGTGTTCGTGAGCATGATCAGTAATTCATCACCTGCTACGGCGTGATTCTTGGGAGAGGTGGAGTGAGTTGTAGGAATTTGGTTTTAGTACTAACTGATGTATTCCGGGCAACCTCTGCCCTACCCCCCACTTCTACCTCTAAAAACTTATTCTTTACCTCTATTACTCTCGTCGACATCTGTACATGGCCAGTGAATACGTTCTGAGCCTGTCTGAGCTATTCACGCGCTTTGAGGACGCAGCACGGGGATATTCCCACGACCTTTTAATTGATTCGTCGTCGAGGCATCTACCGCCCTCGATGTTCCTTAGTGCCTACATATCGACTACCGTATATTCAGTGCTTCTATTCACTATAACCCTCCGAACATCGCAGAGTTTCTTCTGCATTGACCTAAGCATTCTTCCATCAGGCGCCCGTCCTTGGGCGCCTGGGCGCTAATCCTTTTGGACTAAGATCTGAACTTGAATTGACATTGACAGAGTCGCGTCCGTTTCTTGGATGAGATCAATTTCATTGTGAGTAACGCCAATTCTGGTAAGTATTTATATCTACTGTGGCGTAGTGATGAACTCTGGAGACTACGGGCGCAGTAATCGAAGTTCCCCATTACGCCAGAAAAATTGGGTACAACTCCAACGTGCGATGTGGTCCTGCGGATGTGTTAAGTACTTATATAAAATGCGTACAAAACATGCGAGAGAAGCTTCCGTCCTAAAGGTATTTAGAAATTGCCAAAAAAAACATCGTGAAAACTACGGACGTTTGAAACACGTAAAAAAAGTGGCGCCGGCATACAAAAAATTGCGCCGGCGGGGAAAAAGTTGCGCTGATGATTATTGTTGCATGTGGATCGCCATAATACCGTCGGTATCCACTGGTATCCATACATAATCCGAATCGAAGCCAAGTATTCTGGAAGATGATCGATGATCGATGATCATTGACAGGGAGAGCCGAGAGCGTTTTGATGTACACTCCAAAGTGTATTACAGACGGATTTATAAGTTCCAACACCGTCTTACACTCATGCGTAAAAAAAAAAAAAAAAGTAATGTAGAGTACATCCTTTCACATAAGTCCACGATCGTGGATCAAGGGTTCCCGTATGCCTCGTTTTCCGCTGTAGGTACTCTACATCGTTCTAGGTTATCGGATTATGATTCAGACTGATTGCGGCCAGCCTACGGTATGTAAGGCGAATGAAGATCAGCGATGATCAAAACATACTGTAACTCAGCATGTGGTATGGAGCACAACAGGCGGGGGCGTAACTGCGTTATCGAAGCCCCTTGCTCGGCAGCGCGGCGCAAAACACATGCGAAAGATCGTATAAAATGCCCCGGGGAGCGAAGCGTTTTCGTCAGAGCCGGTCTCTTCCCCATCCCCTCCCCAGCTTGAGTTGACCTCAAAGCCAGCCAGACGACCTTAACCTTGCACGCCCTTATCGCACTCCTTCGAACCTCATCATTCATCATTCATCATTCATCATGAAGCTCGCTTTTTCCATCTCGCTCCTCCCGGTCGTCCTGTCGTACATTGCGTACACGGCGGCGTATCCTGTGGGTGGGTACATTACGGATGACCTTGTGGTGAGTCTCTTGTCGAGTGTTATGCAGTCTTTGGTTCTGATAGGATGGTGGTCCCGTGTATCTACAGACGCGCGAGACATTCCCTGCGGACTACGAAATCGTCGTTCGGTCCGAGTTCGTGGATGATCTTGAAGCGCGAGGCTTGCTATCCAAGTACGTCGTCTCTCACCGATCAGAGCTCTGCGTCTCTCCGTGCACATCACTGATTCGAATTGTACCAGAATCTTCGGTAAAAAGAAGCTTACTTTCGCTGAGAAAGAGGAGCGCAAAAACAAGAAGATCGCTAAACAAAACAAGAAGTTGAACACACAAATAATCAAACACCAGAACAAGGTAACCAACATCCGGACCGGAGGCGGCCCGAGCCAAGTCGCGACCAGCTGGAAAGCGGGTACGCCTGTTAACGCCCAGTTGAGCAGCACTGCGAACAAACAGGCGCAGCAGCACTGGAAGAAGAATAATGAATTGAGGCAGTTCTCGCAAGCCGAAGTCAGGTACGTGGCGTTGGACTATATGTGATTTCGTTTCGTCTCCAGGTAATTGACGATGACACCCCCACCCCCACGATTGAACAGCGCACAGCGCAGGCCCGATGGCACGGTTTGGACTTCTGCGAGGTACCATAATAACCCCAGTTCTTCTTTCGGTGGGGCAACTACCCATATCCTCACTCCCCCCAGCGGAAAGGGCAAGGGCAAGGCCAGGGCCAAGTAATGTTGTGATGTTTCGCGGGTGCAGCTGGGTAGCGTCCGTAGATAATGCAAGGAGGGTTTCTGAAACGCTAACTGAATGAATGTCGGAAGTCGAGCTAACTGTTAAGGTAAGGTAAGTTACAAATAAGATAGGGTGATCGACGTAGTGATTATTGCGTCGAAGAACGGTGATCTCAGTAATGTTCGAATGTTCAAAGCGCATCACAAAATCCTTAGCGCGGAGGCGTTTAAGCAACTAAAACGTGTCAGTGCACTGCCGTACTCCTGTTGAGAAAGGACAATGATGGCAGAGGCTATCTTCGCTGGGCGACGACGGAAAGGCGTGCCGAGAACCGTGATCAGTTACTGGCTCGAGATTGGAGGAGGGAGCATGTTCAGCGTTTAGAGCGGGCTGTTTGTGGTCGCGAAGAGGGTGGGTGTTTTATGGGCGTCGGATGAGGGTTGGATTTTCATTTTATGTCGTTTGGTGTCTGTGTGCTTTGTTTCTTCCTTGACTCCTAGGTCTGTGCGCTTTGGGTTATCGCTCGAAGCTGTACTTCTGAATCTCACGTCTGGAATCTGTAACCACCCTCTCCGTCCGAGCTCCTACTTACTTCCTATATCTTACGTCTGCCCAGTGTTGCCTGAATCTGAGCCGCGGTGTGTGCAGTGTAAGATGGCCCATGCTCCGTGAAGAAAGCTGGTTGATGAGATGGGATGGTCGCTTTGACTCCATCCAGCCACGCGCTTTATAGTATTAGTCGGTGTCATATGGCTCTACTTGTTCTACTTTGTCGATTCACCGAGCCACGCACGCGCAGTGCAGGATTTATGGTGACATACACCTGACTCTGCTAGGCGCCGGGTAGCGTTCTGTGCTAGCATGCAGATGAGTACATGTTTATGTGTTTGCGGTCTTGGACTGCGCTGCGTGATTCGTGCGATGAGATAGGCATTGCGGTATGTTACCTGTCGCTTTTGTGTGACACATTCGAATTCAGATATGCTTCTTAATCCGCGTTTCTGGGCTTTCTGGGCTTACTTTACATGCTCGGAGACCGAATTGTTTATTTCAGTCAAAGTACTCTGCATTCAATCTTTTTAAATGGGTTCGACTGGCAGGATTGTTAAGTTGCGAAGAGTTGTACTAGCTGTGTGATAGTGGACACTTTGGAGGATGCATCTGTGTATTGCGACGCACGAAGTTCGAATTTGAACTTGAACGTTCGGACTTCGGTGTGCCGAGCGCCGTGATATATTTGTACTCGAGACGGTCGCCAAACAGTGACTAGAAGCCCCGTATTCTCTGAGTTTGCCTACCTTCTACTCCCCTCATCTTATCCCGTCTACGCTTCCCTCTCCGCTTCCTCACACTCTGAGCCCAAAAACCCGCACACCCTGCCAAGGACAACGGATATGCGTACATAGATGTGTCGATGGAATAGGATGCGGATGTTAGACTCATATGGCAAGGTGCGCTGTCGCTCTCCGTTAAAGAGCACCATGTCAATCGTCTCCTGACATGGGCGATGTAGATGGTCTTTCACTCCCCCGATCTTCCCCCCCTGCGACGCACTCCATTTTTTGAGAGTACTTTGCGTATCGCGCATCCAGGTTCCGTCCTTCTGCGCATACATGCACCTCCGCCATCTCCTAGATCTCGCACCTCGCACCTCCTCGATCCCCTTGTCCCTTCAACACCGTTGGCTCCCGGACCGTCGCAAGGGCTTGCTCCGAGCCTACCGTCTTCCAAGTTCCAATTCTCTACGCCCCACAAGTCAACAAGTCAATGTATGCAAAACTGTGCTTTCGCTCTCGGTTGCGCCTCCGCCCCTCGCTGTATGCACACATAAGGACCCTCCATTATCTGCATGTCGCTGACCCGCCTTCTTCAGACCTCGCTGTAACCTCTCCAACTCGTCAGTGTGGACTAGTCAGATCCGAAGCTCAACCGTCCGTGTAAACCCTCCGTTCACTCATTTGCAAGGCCTCCTTAAACGCCCCTCCAGCTCCACCCCTCGTATCGCCCCTTCCTCCTCCTCCAGACGCCGTCAAGCCACCTAGTCCCATGTATGCCGCTCCATCTTCATGTCAACTGTGTACGCCTATTGTTGTCCATCCCACGCTTCCCCGCTCTGCACTCAGGTATGTGTTCCTTGTCCTTTAGCCTCGAGTTCCTGTTGACGGAATCCCTGTCTCGTCGTTTTCGGCCTCTCCCCCTCTTTACATCCTTCCCTCCCTCCGGGCATCGGCCCGTCTACTCTTACCCCAGTCCGTCCGTTCCTCCCTCCATCAAGCATCGGGCCTGACAACATCATGCAACCGGCAAGAAAAACGCATTTTTATATGGTCTGATGAGATGAGTTGAGTTGAGTTGAGTTGGGATGCTGATGTGAAGCTCGTATGACAAAGTGCGTTCTCTGGCATTGAGAAGCATACCGCACCTCAAGGCCTCAAGGCCTCAAGCTCAAGCTTCAAGCTCAAGGCGCTCCATCCTTCCAGTTGCAGCAGCAGCCCCAGCCTTCGCTTCCTCCCTCCGTATGTGGCGCGTCTACCGGCCAGGCGCCGTGATCGGTGCATACAGCATACGCGCACCTCCGCCGTCACCTTCATCACATACTGTTCAGGAGCCATTTCCCACCCCGTGCCTCTGTTGAGGTACGTGTTCTTGTGTCTTCAACGTCGTCGCTCGGCTGATAGGTTCCCCGTTTAGTTTCGCCACTTTTAGCCTCTTCCTCCTCCTTTCATACGCTTCGGATACCGCCCGATCTTCCCCGACCAATGGGCGTGCACACATATCACATATTTCGAAGATTTGGATGAATATATGCACACCATCCGACGATTCGGAGGTGCGTGGGCGGTCTTCGTTCTTTCTTCCTTCGTCCACTCTCTCGTTCTGAATTCGACTGTGTTTCGAATAGGACGTTGTCGGCGGTCGGCTCTTAGATCGTGTGCGCTGATCTTTCGGTTGGATATTTCGGTGGGATATTGGTTGTTGGGTTACAGCGAGAATGCGTGTGTCTTGTAAGATACTGGGAATGGTGAGTTGTTCTCGTGGGCGTCAAGTTTTTGGTATACCTACTTTAGTTCTAAGCTACAGATTTAGACCTCATTGGGCGCTCTGAGGACGTTCTCGTCTTATCACATTATTCGCTTCCTCGACCTTTGGTTCGTTACATGACTTTCAAAGGCGCGAGGTTCGTAGATTTTTCTATTATATGCACAGCGTCTCATAGCTCGTTCTCCGGACCCTCGAATCAGGGCAATAGAGCGCGTATCGTGGCCCGCTCTGGGATGAATTCGGATAGAGGTGCGCCTCCTCTCTATTCCTCTTCCTCTTTCTTGTTCTGTTTCTTTTTGCTCTGAATATCATCTCCTCGACCCGTCTCGCGTACAGTGCAGAACATCCTCCCTGCCGACCGCGCCATGCCTGTTGATCTCTCGCACCCTGCGGTCCTGATTTCGTTGGAATTGGGGTTCGGCATTGGGTGCGAGTGTCCAATGGTGCAAGTGTGGCGTGGTTGAGGAATTGGGCATTCAATGGTCGATGATGTTGGGAGGTGGGATATTGATGTTGGGAGATGGGCTAAGGATGGATAGGTGGCTCGAGATGTTGACTCTGGGAGACGTGGTTGGTGTGTGGATGCTTTTAATTTATACGGATCCGTGCATTCGCTCTTCGGATCTTTCTCGTCTGCTCGTATCCCGCTCGACATCTCTCAACCACCCACTTCGCGTGTTCGTTGACTTTCCTCCGCCTGCCTGGCGGCGCCCAATTTTCGACTTTGGGGCGCGGTGTGTGCGGTGTAGGATCCTGCATGGCTCGCATGTGTGTGGTTGATGATGCTTGGACGGGATGAGCGTCTGATTTCGACCCTATTCCAGCCCAGCCGTTTTGTGGTCTCTTGTCTACGCCACTTCTATTCTTCGCAATCACGCACGCGCAGCGTATAGTTTATGGTTGCATGCAATCGTCTCTGCTAGAGCCAGACGGTGATCGGCGCTGGCGGACGGGTGCATTATGTGCACAAATCCCAAAGCTGCACGCTGCGCTGCGCTGTTCGTTGAGCAAGTGCGGTGGTGTTTCTGATTCAGATGCGTTGCAAGTCTCGTTTTTGACCCTCTCCCCTCCTACTTCGTGTGTTTCATGCGTCGTTGTACTCTATATTAATTAATGAGTCAGGTTCGTCTGTATCTCAAGAGTATGTGAAGCTTTTGAATGTCGGTCCGTTCACTAACTACGATGTTCATAGGGTACGATGAATCCGAAGATCAAGTGGGTTGTTCTTCGGGGTGTGAATTCCTTTCCATTCCTTAAGCTGGCTCGATCCGGTATTATAGTCAATTACTTGGTTCATTCCTCTGGCTGCGACTCTTCGCCTCAGCCACCCCGCTATGCTTTCCCTTCATGCGCGTGCCTTGCTATCGTGTCGAGCATTGAGTGCAAGCCTTACATGATGCTCGAATATGCTGTTGTGCGTGGTTGGCTGAGCTTGAAAGAGAGTTGTGCTGTAGTGCGTGCTTCCCGCGTCTTTGGGAACTTTTATTGTATTTTATTAATTCCTTTTTATCTTTTTAGTCCCTGGGGTTCTCCACATTTTCGTTTATCCAATTCCAGCCGCGTTCGACGCATTTATATTCACATCACATCGAAGGGCTGAGTGTATCTCGGACGACGTTATCCAACACGTACTACTGAGGCTATGCTGCATGCTGATGCCATTCCTGTTCCCGTCACCTCGACACCCAGCGCCAGCCTCCAATCACTGGCGGCGGCGCCCGCTCGTCGCGCAGGAGACGGGCGAGGAGGGCGAGGCCGAGGTAGAACATGACGTTGAGGACGACGAGGCGGAGAGAGAAGAAGAACAAGAAGCATGGGAAAAGACTGCAGCGCACTGCGAGTGAGGGGGTCGGGTTCCCATCGTTCCTGCGATCTAATCTGGACCTTGTCTTTCGTTGGTGAGTTTGAACTTTGGTTGAGCGGTTTGAGCGTTTCACTGAACGATTGCTGGTCCGTGTAGCGTTTCGAACTCTCGGTTGTGTTCTTAGCCCCCGTTCCTTTTCTTCACCAAAAGTCCATCCCTTCTTTGACATCACCCGTAATTCGATTGAAATCCTAATTCGCAACGAATGGCGCACAGAAAATGATGTGCATTCACACGAGTGTTGTAGCGCGTACACCTTGCTATGCTAGAGCTCTATACCTCACATGGTCATAAAGAGCAGTGCCGATTACTGTGAATAGGCAAATATGGTCTCAAGACCATCTTTCTTATCTGCTACTCAGGCCCGCTATTCTAGTGCCGTCTATTGCTCGCGGGAACTGCTTCCCGGGCACACGATATCTAAGATAGCCGCAGCATCAAGAACTCCGCTTCTGACCGCGTATATTCCTAACTTTCCCTACAGTCCCTAATCATTCAAAGATCTGCCTCCGACGGCCCTAATGGAGGAACATTGATGTCCCTCAGTGGTACACCTGCTCGTTTCCCAGTCCAAGAATGGATTTTTTGTAGTCCTGCAAGAACGGAAAAAGTAAGAATCACAACTGATGATCAACAGAACCATTATTCGAAAGCTATACACAAATGCACGATACAGTTGATCTTCGAATTCGATGGACTGAGACTGCATAAATTCAAAGAGAGCTCTCAGAATACACACTGCAAACCTGCTTCTGCCCCCAGTTGACTGCGTTCACCATGCATCTCATAATTAAAGTCTCCGTTTTGTTAGCCATAGCAGCACTTACCGTCGCTGCCCCTTTACCAGTCGATGAAGGTAAGATAAGCATGAGTTCCTGACAGATTGCGATGAGGAACTGAGACAGTTTTTGAAGATACGAAGGAGCTTGAAATGGAAAAGCGTATGCTATCAAGACTTCCTGGATGAGCAATTGAACATGGTCATTGACTTGCTGGACTTTAGGTGGTTTTTTTTTCGCATTCAGTGGTTGCGTCACCTATTAGCTCCTTGACACAGCAGAAGGGGGTACGTCAACAATATTGTAATTGGAATTTAGTGTTTGGTTTCAATGCTAATATTTGGAATCATTTTGATTACTTATTCAGATACCCGTCGATCTGAATAGAAATTATTCCCTCCCTTCAGTGTCGGATCGACGAAAGAAGATACCCGTGCGATTGGGAAAATCCGATCTTAAGTTCTTATGGCCGCTAGATACGTACGAAGGAATGTGAGAAAGAGATAGACAGAAATAGCACCAAAATTTCGAAGATTGGACAGGACAATCATAGAGCAAGGGAATCAATAGGCATCTCACCACATAATGCGAAGTAACCATACCAGAGGGAGTAAAAATGGCTTCGCAGTAGTACATTGACAGTTCCGCGGCTAGTGGAGAAATAAAGTGCTCAACGGAGTCCGCGTGAGTTGGGATACTCAAAGTAGAGAATCGAACAGAGCTGAAAATCTTCCGAAATTAGAACAAAAGGTGCCGGTGAGGTCTGAAATCTGAGAGTTGACGCGTTGATGGCAGAAGAAGCCGCAACTTGAAGTCTAAAGTTGAAAGTACAATCGCAAAAAGTTGGTGAACATACAGCTCCCGCAAGAACCAGAATCAATATCTAGTCTGACATTCTATTTTGTCACTCCAGACTACTTTTGAGCTGACCGCAAATGCTCACATCTTTCCCCGTTCCCTCAACGCTGATATCGGTGGAGTTGCCTCCTTTGTGTACCTCATCGTGAATGATATTGGCTTCAATTCTGGCCAAGGTCTCGACTTTGTACTTGGATACGCTTTCTTGGAGCGCTTTTACGCAGGCTTAGAAACCGGCAACAAGCGCATTGGAATGGCCACCACTCCGTTCACCAAAGTCACCACTAACTAGGCGCCGCAACGCCTACCCATCTGTCCTGTATCTGTCCTGTGTCCCATCAGACGCACGCCAAGACATCTAAATCCATCCTACAAACAACGCCGTGATTCCTCCTAGAGATACGTTCCCAAGTAGAACGGTGAACGCGGTCGGAAAAAGCCACCGAAAGGCTGCATAAATATAAACAGATACGCAACTGTTGTCCCCAGCCTGATACTCGCCCATCTTCAGCGACATCAACTCGAACCCCACCCCCACACAAATACACCGACCACGCAAGCGCACACAACGCGCCTCCAAGTCAGGAGCAGCCAGACGGGCGCCAGAACTGAAGGGGAGTGCACGGTCAGCGCTTGACCATATGACGAGTAGACGAGAGCGAATAAATAAAGCGAGCGAAGTGCTGCGCCAAGAAAGAACAAGGGATACAACAACCGCAAATGCATCTTCCACCGCCGCGTCCGTCCCTCTGCTGATCAAATCATAACGTCAATGCCCTCCGCATGCAGGCATTTTAAGGGACGGCGCACTCGCGGGCCTGGCAACAGTTCTGACGAATCCAGGCTACCAGCTACGAGTGCGAGAGAGATCAACATGCACATGCACAGGGCGTGTGGAAAAGAATGTTCGATGAAATGGGGATTATAGTCGGCGCAAAGGAAAGTTTAAAAAAGATGAACAGCAAGATAAACAGAGACAAAGAGGATAGAAAAAAAAACACAGAGAGAGGAGGCGCACCATTCTCTAAAGCCATCCCATTCGGCTCCTGTCGTTTCGCTATCAAGGCAACCAATAATACGTCGCGTATTTGCTATTCAGAAGTTCAAGAGTCTGAAAAACGAGCTGTGAGACGCAGCAGGACGCGGAGCATACGACGGGAAATATTGACAGACCTCTGAAGAGTTTCAGAAAACGCGAGATGATGCACCGACGTCTGTTAAGGAATCGAGAAAGTGAGAAAGTTGGAAAGACGAAGATGTGTACGGGGCGTCCGATGCGGTCGCCATCTGAGGATCGCGTAAGTATACGAGAGCCTCTTGACACTCGTAGGGATCGTACCATTCGCAGTGGATTATAACGCGCTCTCGCAGCGTATAATCATTCACGCTGGTTCGCAGTAACCCTGGACATCCAGCGTGATACGTGCAAAGCGCAAGAACCGAGGCCCGAAAATGTCCTACGCGCAAAAAAAAAAAATCAGCAGTTATAATAAGCAGAGGAGAATTCATGAATACCTCGTACAATTGATTCAGAATCATCCGACCCTGCCCATACACATATTTCCATTCCATCCCATTCCATTCCATTCCAGACCGCCGGAGTCAGCGCGTAGGCCGTCGTTCTTGTTGGTGTACAGTCATTAGGTGGGCCGGTATAGATATGAGTCGCACCCGAAAGAAGGGGGAGAATTTGAAGGAAGGAGGACCAGATATCATTCGATGCGGAGTAGCAGATGGCAGAGAAAGGGAAGAGGGCGGACGAGGCCACGTAGAGTGCACGGGAGAGCGATTCCGTCAGTGGATCGAGACCGAACACCTACGAACATGCTCATGGCGACGGCGGAGGGTACGTGTATGCGTAGACGTAGATTACTGGACATTGAAAGTAATAGGAGCCGACAGAAGGCATCTTGAGTTAGGTGAGGAACGGCTTAGGGACGCTGAAGGAGGGCTTTCGGGTGAACGGATGAGTGGACGTCGCGAAAGTCTTGAGCGATTGGAAGACTTACCTGGGTAAGACAGCGCTAGTAAAGCTTCGCTCTACGTGGCCACATAGAACAGTGATGCATGGCGCATGTCGAGACAACGAACTCGAGAGTATGCGGGGAAGTAGAGAGGAGAGAGGAAGAACTGGACTGGAGTAGACACGACGAAATGGGGTTCTATGAACAGAGATTAGCAGAAAGACAACGAAAAAAGGACAAGATATATCAAATTTCAATACATACCTGAGGTCTTGAGCACCGAGAATCGAGTGAAGGGGCGAGATGGATAGTGCTACAAGAGGTCCGTCCGTGATCTAGGCGCCAGCTGAAGTGCGTGTATGCGCTGGCAATGGCGCGTGAGCGTTATACGCAGCACGGTTGGGTGGAGCGGAGGGCAGGGTGGACGACGCGAAAGCTGGAGAGGGTTGAGATGGCCTATTTGGCAAGCACCTCGAAGGCAAACAGCGTGCGGCTCTCGGCAGGTGCATCTTTTCTTCCTGCTCAACATCCACTAAGGTCGCAGATAGGCCCCGCCACATCTAATCGACATCGATCGCGCACTAAATAAGCTGAGCTTATCTCTTCTTTGGTGCTCCAAAAATGCTGCTGCGAGCGGTTCGCTAAGGGAGCTCGCGTGTTCACGAAAAATCCGTACAATTTACCCAGTATCTGCAATCATCGCAAATTCTTGCTAGTTGGGGGTGTGCAGGCTGTTTCATAAGTGTCGAGATAAAATACTGGGCCATGTAAATTTCATTCACATAAACTCTGCTTGTCGAACTTGAATTCACCGACAGTCTGAAACATATTATACCTTCTATTAATCACCCAACACTATGCTCCGCCAACTCCTAGACGAGACATAACAATGTTCAGTCAGATAAATCTCACTGTAATCTTGGCCAATGGACTTACTTCGATTTCTTGTGGATAGAGTCACTTCCAGGATTATGTTCCGCCGCTGGACTCGCAACTGTATTTGACAGCTGTCTTTTTCTCTTCGTTCCTGTCTCGTATACATGTCTGTCTGCCTCGGACGATGATAACTCTATATGCGTCGCTCTGAGGCTCGTGTGCTCAGCCTGGCTTGGAAGCGCGTGATATCCAACCTGCGCAGGAGAAAAGAATTCCGTCGACAATGGAGGACGGGAGGCGAATTCTTCGTTTCTGTATGTCGACAGTGATGATGAAGGATAGGATGGGTACGCGCTCTGATCAGTGTAATTCCACGATGCGTTGGTTGTTCGATTGCCATAAATTGGAGGTAGTGTCCGGTGCGGTACTGTCAGGAGGGAACGCGAGTTATCGACCTCCGCGGACATGGGTTGAAGAGCACCAGCCAATGGGGATGGATAGGGTAGATAATTGTCGTGGCGCCCGCCCAATGATGGTCCTGGATGATGCTCACAGGATGCGTAACTGTTCGAAAATCCATGTATCGGTAAGCGTCTCTGGTCGAGTCCGAAAAGTGACGCTGCATGGGCTAGAAGCGCGTTGTTCCTCAGTTCCGCAGGCTCTGTAGAGTGTTGTGTTGACATTAAACGATGAGATGCGAACTCATTCGAGTTTCGATACGTCGATACCGACGATGATGAAGGGGATGCGGAGAAGCCTTGATCCACGTAAGTACCAGTTGTACGAGCGTCGACTGCTCGAGTGTCGTAGCTCGATGATAAGGATGGGTCTGGCGACCCAGATCCCTCTTCATTCAGTTGGCATTGATATGCTTTATACTTGGAACAAATCAAGCATTCAGTAGTATCCGGCAGATGGTTGTGGCTTAGAAATGGATTGAGGTTTGGCGATTTGTATTCATAACATAAGGACCATACAATATTATGGAGTAGCCTAAGATTCAATCATCAGTTGATGCAACTTTGAATTCAAGGGTCACTTACACCAAGGTAATGTAGGCAGGTCTGAGCAATGTCTTTCCATGTACACTTTAAAATGGGCACTTCAATGTTGGATTTGTACTGAAAGACGCGCTCACACAAGAATGCAGCAATGTGCGACTTGTCAGTTCGTAACGCATAGCTATTTTGAGTAGAGTGTGAAGCCAGTTCATGCGGCGATCAGCCTCGGCTGTATTATCCAGTAATTTGCCTGGGGTTATGTATGTGAAGGTTGAGTTGTCAATACCGTGAATCCGCAGGCGATAGTAGGATGTGTGATCTTCTGTAGGTCTATGGCATGGAGCAGATGTATAAATATTGGCATAAACCAGCAAATCGAGTGCTCACATGGGACAAATTTTTCTGATGATCTGCTGTGCTAGAGATATGTAGTTGTTTGAATTTGAATACCAACTGCCGGCTCGAATTTTTGAACTGAATAATTCACAGACTGCAGTACTTCCAACAATTTCGTCTCCATCTGGAGGTTCACCATGCTTCATGAGATGAAGTAATGACCTGTCTAGCTTGAAAAGCTCTTCAAACTCTTCCTCTGATTGGGTGGCTCCAAAAAGAAGGATGTGAAATAGTTCATTGACATCACTGGGGCGAAGACGTGGGGTTGAAAGTATGAAGGGAATGCATTCTTGAATAGGCAGTGGATATTGAGGAATGCACTCCAAGAAAAGGTATCAAATTCATTCTGTAGGCGCAGAAATGTGGCTTTCCCTGCCTGATATAAGAATGACAATATTAAATTGGATAAAAAGTTTTTAAACTGAGACTCACCTTGTATTTCACAATCTCAAGTAGATCCTTCCAGTACGTCCAATACAGATTATTGCAATCTCTTGTGCACTTCAAGAGTTCTCCAAGACTGAAAGATGCAAGTTCCTCAGCTACTCGACTACCTTTGGGGGATTGATTGCAATGGTATACAAAGGCATCAACTGCACCAGGTAGATCTGTGTCATGCCAAATTCCAGGCTTGGAAAGAGGAATCATCCAGCGCTGGGCAAGGTAGATCTGCCCTTTATTTCTATCAATGTGATAGTCACCCGATCGAGAACTATCCATTAAGAAGTCGTGAAGGGAGGCATGGTGCATTTGAAGCTCGTAAACGTCATCCATTAGTGACCCCGGCACAGAGATAAGGGCATGCATGTCGATTAAAGCAGTATGGATATCTTTTATTTCAAGCAAGTCGGCGAGAAAACGCAATGTAAAATAACCTCCTTCCGGCGTCAGTGTCATCCATGTCAGGATGTTCAGGACGTGCGTAGTATTTTTGGCCGCAGATGATAAGATAAATCGATATAATGCATCGAGCTCTGCAAATGGTGTGTCTTCATTTGCCAGGAGACAAGTTCAAGACAACTTTGAGCTGCTCGGTAGGGATGTCACGAGGAGACCCAATAAATTTAATGACCGTGGATGCGAAGACGAACTGCCCCGACGCTTTTTCGACGAGAATATCAATGTCGCTTTCAGCAGGCCAGGGCTCTGTCAGGCATCGCTCTTGGTGGATGGTGCGAAATTTGGATTGCAAGTAAGCTCGAATATCTTTGTTGGGATTATATTTCGCATCCAAGACCAGAGAGTTTGTGAGCGACTTGAGGGGATCTTTGCCAAATGACGTGCGGATTTCGAATTCTGGGCGACTACCGATGAGGAAAATGATGGGGACATTCTTCAGTTCATCCATGGCAGCACCTAGGACACCGAGAAGCTCTTTGTGTGCTTTATCATTTGGGCCACATTCATCGACGCCGTCAATGATCACGAGTCTCGGACGGCTGGTCAGTTGGATAGACGTAAGGGGTCCTATGATGAGTTGTTGCATTTGGGTCCAAAGCGAACGGGAAAAGATGGTGGAGTCCCTCTCAATGACTGTCAGAAGAGCATCCTCTATTTCGGGGATAGATATAGCTAGTTGGTAGGAGAGGGTAGCGATGATGTGAGTGAGAGTGTTTCGACTGGAAGACAAGCGCCCAAAGAAGAATGACGCCGCGAGGAGGCCCTCGTCCGCACAAGCCTCGGCTATGCTTTGAAGGATAGCAGTCTTCCCACCACCAGCAGGACCGTTGAGCCATGTGATGAATTTTTCGCGAGCTTGGGGGTCAAGCTTGATCCATTGTATGATCTCCTCGATGATTGCAACACGTGTTTCTGGATGACATTTCGGGGGATCGCCTCTATCTGCAGCGTTGTGAAACGCACTGCGAGTAATATTCTCCAACAAAATCTTGAGCCCTACAAGGAGTACGGGCTGGTTAGTTCTTAAGTTTCTTTTGCGTAATGCAGGTGATTTTCTTACCGCGCTGCTTGGTGTGAGGTTGATAGTTGTTGTTTATCTGGTTTCCGCCGATGGCTGTGAAGGTCGACTTGTTGATCTCAACATCCCGGGACTTTGTAAATAATTGAATATTTCGTCCTGAAGCCGTAGCGAATTGAACAAAGTAACCGAGCGATATAAAAAAATAGACGCAAGGACTGCGTTACCATTGGACGGACTTCACTGGGGTATCCTGCTCACCTGTGTGCTCACCAATACCATGCGACTCCACTGAAGATGATCGATTGCGAGAAGGATGAGTAGGACAATGTGCGCCAGGGGAGCGTCGTTTTGAAGCCATGTTGCGGGAAGCGGACCACGACATTCGCCGAGGGCTCCTCTTATATGTATTTAACACGTCACTATTTTTGGTGCTGTGAACACGCTCCACCGTCCTGTTGGTATCTAGCAACATGTCGAGGCTGGGCAGTACCGTAGGACATAGCCAGGTGTTGAGCACCCTCCTGTGCATATCATTTCGATATCCTAATGAACTTAAATGCACGTCGCACAGCCTACATGCCGGGTTTATTCCTCCCAGGTATCACCACATATGGAGAACACGGGTTCTACATTTGGCCGAACACGTATAAGAGGCGTGAAGCTTAAAGCTCGCATCACATAGTAGACGCAATATTATTCACGCCCTCTATACGTGTCAGATGATTCCATCTATACACTTCTAATCTGTATCTGGTGCTCAACGCCGCATGTCTAAACTGGAAAATAAAAATATAAAAAGACATCTATCCGAGCGCTTATCAATACTAGTAGCCTTCTACATGTCTGACGCATGCGCTTCGGTTGAGTCATTTTCTGTGCACCGCCTACCACATTCTAAAACACTGCCTAAACACATGATGTGCACAGGGCACTGCCTGCATGTGGAAACTTGGGTGAGCGACAAAATTAGTAGTTCCCTATCATTAGCTGATTGTCAAGCAAAACCTGGTGAGGTGTCGCTGATTGGCCTATGAGGCAGCTCGATTTGGCGGAGGACATAATCGTGCAAGCTCTGAAAGTTAGACAGGCGATATACTGGGGGATGTACCTCTGTGCACCAAAATTTTATTAGGAGGTGGGATGAAAGATCGTAGAGACGCACCAGGAGGAGCGCCTCGACGCGGAGGCGCGTACCGTGGGATTCAAAGCGTGGGAAGGCGTTGAGCCGACGTTGGGGACGTGTTTTCGGTAACCGACATCCTCCGTACAACATCCACCTACGTCCACATTCATATCCACTAGGTCCGTACATTCGAGCTCAATAGCACTCAGCCGCCAATAGTCAATCTCCAGATCTGCGCATAGCTTGTTCGGAATGGCATGCGTGGGCGGCGGAGCACTTCTGGATCAAGGATGCGAATGAAACACAAGCAGCTGGACTTATTCGCACATAACTTCCCTCTGCTGTCGCAGGAGGTATGTATGTTCTTCAGACTTTTCCTTCCCTGGACGTCTTTTCGTTTCTCCTCTAGTTTTGAATTCCCCCTTTCCTCTTCCTGTATCCTTGCGAACCCGTTATCCCAGAAATCAGAATACGCACGCTTTCCCTTTACAGCGCTATTTCGCCCTACCCCACTGAAGCTGCATAGACCACAGTTTCATTGGGTTCTCTTTTGATATACGAGGTCTGTCGTTGTCTCTTATCCCCACTTTCTTACTAATACGGGGCACATGGCAGCCTATAACCCTCCTAGATATCGAACACATCGGGATATCAACGAGGACTGATGTGGAGAATGGTGCGTGATGCCTATATTGGTGCGCTCTCTCTGTTTTTCTATCCCGTTCATGTAAACCCCCACTCACCTCAGGCTCACCTGTGTTGAGCTTTGCTGCATCCTCGGCCTGAGGCTGTCAGAAATGTCTCCAGGCACCTTATGCAGGATCCGAAGTTGCGCCTGGAGGACACAGGTTGGGAATTTCAATTTGGTGTTCAACCGCCGATGTTGGGAGACGGGAGATCTGAGATCTGTCCTCGGTGGTGGGAGTTGACGTTGAGGCCAGAGGTGACTCCCGCTTTTTCTCCACAGCCCGTTCTATTTGATGCGTATTTCAACTTCCAAACTCTTGGTCGCCAGCATGATTGACGTCGAACAGATATTTTCCGGTTGGTGGGCCTGGATCTTATACCTATCAATGGCCACCTCTTGACGATGCCTCCACGGTGATTATGGACAGTGTGGAGCTGTCTTTGTTAATTTGCCATTGTCGTGGACTTCTCGTGCCTCATTCGCAGATACTACGCACAAGGATCTCTGTCTTTCGCACTACTTGGGTGTGACGTGGTGGTTTTCACGTATATCTTCACGGAAGATTGGGGGAGCGTTGAGGTGCGTATTTTTAACTGTTCCCCGTGTCATTAAAAAATGACTATCGATTAACGTAGGCCGCGTCAGTCTGTGCGTCCCGTCCTCCACGAATCATTACCAACATGGGCGCTGTTCCAGTGCACATATTTAGCGCGTGAGGCCGTGCATGGACGACACCTCCGACTTATGCACAGGATCTGGCGTATACTCTGGTACGTGGTTATAAATATTGGTGAGCGCTTACTTCGATCTATGTTCGAGTACAGCGTGTCGCCCACGTTTTGCCACAGGATCACCGCTCCTAAGGCGGTGCACCGCTCATAGAAGACTGGTATCAACGACCTGGAAAGTGTGGGAGGTGGGATGTACGGTTCTGAATCCTTTTTCCGCTGCAGTGGCTGTGCTAATCGAGCTCGGTGAGCCTTGATTCAGATATTCAGTCGACCCCGAGAACCGTCTCGCTCCAGTAAATTTCCGTGTCAAACTTTGTCTCCCTCATATCGCGCTGGGATAGTCTTTGAAAGGTCCCTCAGAATATGCGTCGATTGTATAGAGTGCATCAGATCTATCTTTTATGAATAGGTCTCGAGGCTAACCTATAGTTTGGTGCTCCTTGTTCACGTATGTGTAATAACTTCTTATTTCTTGAATTTTTATAGTCAAATGAGAGCACATATATATGCTGCATATATGTATTATTTACAAGTAAATTAAAATAAAGAACGACCCGTAACGCAATTATGGCACATATACTGTTCCAAAAGTCCGTAGTTTTTCACGCATGTTTTGGCGATTTTTACATACCTTTAGGATTGCTCATAATAATATTTACACATGTGCACTTGGCCAAATAAGTATATCTCGCATGTTTTGTATGCATTTTGTGCACAGGTGAGTTTGATCAGAATATTTTACACATCCACATTGAATGTTGAAGTTTTACCCAGGTTGAGACCCAATTTTTCTCACAAGATGGGCGACTTCAGGTACTGCGCCCGCAGAGCTCATCACTACAAATCTCATTCAAGAAATGGACGCGACTCTGTCAATGTCGGTTCAAGCTCAAGTTCAGTTGAAGTTCAGTCCAAAAGGATAAGCGCCCAAGGATGGGCACCTGACTGGAGTGCTGAGATCAATGCAGAAGAACCTCTACAATGTTCAGAGGACTATATAGAGAATAGAGGCACCACATTTACCGTAGTCAATACACAGTAAGGAGCATCGAGGTGGTAGATGCCTCGACGATGATTCAAAGGTCGTGGGAATATCCCCTTGTTGCGTCCTCGAAGAAATAGCTCAGACGGGCTCAGAACGTATTCATTGGCCATGTAAAAATGTAGACGAGATTGATAGAGGTAAAGGATAAGTTTTTAGAGGTAGAAGTGAGGGGCAGAGGTTGCTGCCTCGACAACATCAGTTACTAAGCGATGATTTGTGTAAAAATGTCACTCAAGCTGAAATGTGCGCAAAACTTTTGGTCTGGTTCCTACGTGTAGAACAAATTCTGGAGATACTACCTGTGCAAAGTAATTGATCTAGGTTGAACATGTGTAATATATTTTGAGAACATCACCTGAGAAGAAATCTCGGTGCGCCTCATAAGATGTGTGGAATTACCAGATCTGTGTTTACATGTGTTCAACCATGAATCAAAAGCGCCAACTTGCGTAAATTGAGCGGAATAATGGTGAAGGTGTGTAAAAAAGCTGTTTTGAACTGCAAGGTGTGTAAAAAAGACTTTTGGAACACTATATGTGCCATACGCAATTCTATCACGATCCGTCGATCTGGGGATTCGGAAAGGACGCTGGCGCAGGAGGAAAGATTAATTTCTCAAACCTCAGGCCTGGTGACCATAAGCCATAATTCGTCTACAGCGTGCCCTTGTGCTAGAGAGAAAGTCTGAGCGACGACACTACATAATCCTTGGCAGAAGCGGCTCGTCATGTTGATGTGTTGACATAGAGTCGCGACCTGTTCCCGCTAGCGAGGGGAAGAGATTGATCTCCCGTGAACGGGAAGGGGAACGTAGAGGCTTATAGAGGGAGAAAAGGGGGTACCAGTGTGCAGAGGCGTCAAAGCGTTGGGAGAAGAGTGCCGTGAGATATTTGTCCTTGAGGATGTTGATTTTATTCCGCGTACTTGCTTACTCCCGAACCCTCCTCGCGTCAGCATGCAACGCAGGCGCTCTTTTTGTCGCCGTTCTATGACTCGAGCTGTCACATCGCGCAGCTCCGATACCCTCCATCCGCTCATTCACTGGCAGCCGGCAACCCTTCGTGCAGCACAGCGCCCCAAGACTTCTCCCCCATTACATCCAGCGCTTCGCCGTGCTCCGCCCTCCAACCGTGTAGCACATAGCGTCCACACACCGCTACCTACGAGTATGCGTACCTTTGCTGTCGGCTTGATCGTGTACACACGTCCTGTAGCACTGTCCATCCTCGGTGCTCAGGTGTGCAGGTACGTGTTTCGTGTCCCTCCAGCGTGATCCCTTTGCTAATAGGATTCCATCTTGTCCCTTCCAACCTCGTCCATCCTCTTCTTTCCAGGCTCTCTCCGCATTTTCTCCAGTCCTTTATCCCGGAATGCATTCGCCACCATGCATCACTGTTCTATGACCCGCCCCCGCTGAGCCACGCAGTCTAAAGTTTCGTCGTGTCTGTCAATCGCGCTAGACGTCATCCCAGCGTCTGTGACCAAGAAACACTCCCACAGCCTTTTTAGGCGCTTATACGTGTTCGGCCTCGTCGCTACGTTAACTGAGTCTCTGGCCCTCGTCCCTTCTTACTTCTACCCCCTCCTTCTCGGATACCGTCAAGCCTTCCCCTCTCACTCTCTTCTCCCTACGCATTGGCTTCCGTCCCTCCGTTCCCTACGTCCCTCTCTCAGACCCGACTATATCTAACTGCAGCACCGACGTCCCCTACATCCCTCTCTGAGACCCGACTATATCTTACTGAAGCACCGACGCCCCGCGTACGCAGCTATCTCGATGGGTGCTGATGTTGGTCTTGTTTGTGTCTTAGCCTGGGATGTGGATACGGTTAGCCTGGGATGTGGATACGGTGGGGGACTAACGGGAGCATTGGCAGCGCTCAAGAACGCGTTAAAGGGCTTGGAGCGTATGTGAAGGTAGGTCAGTTGTCTTCTGAATCGCGAGGATCGTGTTTTTACTATACTGACTTTGGAACTCAAGATGAAGACCCGCGTCCACCTCCCGCCCAGCAGTGACGACTCTCAGCCTTATCACCGTATGCACATGGTGCTCATGTATGCGCTCCATTCCCTCTCGTCGTGCATGCAAGGCGTGTTTGGGAAAATTGGGTGTTCGCCATTCGGCGTTGGGAGCTGGGAGTTGATATTTATACTACTTCGATCCTTCCCTCCCCTGCAAGCGCAGCGGATGATCTACGGCGTCATGCATTTGCTTCTGCTAGAACCGTGCAGTGGTCGGCGCTTGTGGACGGGTGCACGTATGGTCCAGGTTTTCGTCGCGCTGCGCTGCGTGGTTTGTTGGGTTGGATGGGGTTTTGGTGCATGATCCTGCTCGCTTTCTGATTCATGTCCTTGATGGAGTCCTTGATACTGTACATCTTCAACTCATTCACTGGATCAGGGATGTGTTCCTGTTCTGAATCGTATATGGTGTGTGGCACGTTGAATTTTCGACCTATTCGCTGACTCTGATTTTAAAGGATACGAGTGTGAAGAACGGATGGTTTATTCTTCGATTCAGAGATCTTCAATTGTCCAGTCTGTCCTCATCTACTGGACTCGTTGCACCTCCTCGCCTCAGCCAACCGCTCCAGACACATATGCCTAGTTTGATGGTCAGTCATGCTCTTGCGAATCCTCTTTGTATACGCTAATATTGGCCCTCTTTGCTCAGGTCTGTCGATTTTTTTTGAAAATTGATTAATGATACCTTAGAGTCTGGCGGGTTTGACTATTCTATCTGATATCTTTCACTTGCGGACAACTGGCCATATGTCATCCATGGGTTGTCTGACGATCTTGAATTTTGGAGCCCCCTCACAACTATCGGTACATTTACGTGTGAGACTGTCATACCGTATTAGTGATCTTTTTTGTATATCTGCGATATTTTACATTTATATAGATTCTGATAGCAGCGTATTGATGCCCTCCTCAATTATGCAGCGGCCTTGAATTGGCATCAATTGCGCTCTCCTTCCACGGCTTTGCTCCTATTTCCTGAGAGCGTCAATTTGACTTCGATGGGAAATTGTGAGTCTTAAATTGTCATGTACGCTTGCGTTCGATTACGTTTTCATAAATACTGGCGCGTTGAGCCTCGTATTTTTAATAGATCGTTAATTCCCCAACAGAAGCGACGAGATGAACTTTCAATGAATTGGATGAATTGTACACGAGGTTGATGAAATGGCTTGGTTTTTTTTTTTGGCTCGATTCAGATTACCATGCTGAGCGCCCTGCGTTGACTAACCGGATGGCAAAGTGCATACAAAGCTAAAATTAAATTACCTCCTGCTCATCTTCTAATGCGCAGCACTGCATCGTATCTGGATCCACTTCCCGCTCACCTCTGGTTCAAGTTCACGATACTATACATACTTTATTGCCATTGATAATTTATCACTCTCCTCGCGACAGTCCCGACACGCAAAGTCATGCGGTTTAAAAGCCTCGCCATCCTCGTAGCCACACCGGTCTTTGCGAACTTCGCAGTTCAGACGCCACTTTTATACGAGATCCCGGCCAAGGCCAAGGACGACTCGGAATACTACAAATTCAAGCAGCCCATACGTAAGGTCGCTATCATAGGAGCTGGAGTTGGGTACGTGTCTGCAGTGTTGTCTAGTCAATAACAATTCCTAATTAATAATCAAGCGGTCTCATTGCGCACCGCGAGCTCCATGAGGCAGGCTTTGAAGTACACTCATTCGAGCGTGATCGCGTACCAGGAGGAGACTAGCATTACACCGACGAGGTCCCCAACGACGCTCCCATACCCAACCATGAAATCTCCATCGCAGATTATACTCCTTCTCTTCCTCCTAAAGAAGCGAAGCTGCCATATTCTGAGATCTATCATGATGCGATGGAAGACGCAAAGGAAAACGCGGACATGGCCAGAGCGCATCGGAGCCCCAAGCCCATCCCTCAATATCGACCTTCGAACATCGCGCCATCCACGCGAGAGAAAGATGGAAAAATTGCGAAGTTGTGGAGTATAGGATTGCAGAAAGGACGTTCAGCCTCAGTGCACCACGGGCTCAGCCGGGTTCCATATTGTCATACACGGCTCGGAATCAACAGATGCAATACCGAGGCGTGTGCGTGAATAGAAAAAGGCCTCAGTGGGTCGGCTGAGGAGAGGAATCCAAACAAGGTGAAGTGATATGGAGCCCGGTATGTATTTCGAGAGCGGGGGCTAACCAGACGGCCGTATATAGTGACCAATTCTTAACCCCCAGCATCGAGGGCCCGACTCCCAACGTCCAGCGCTCAACTTCCCCACCCACGCCCTCCAGGCGCGAGGATCCTTACAGAACCCGCACGCGCCTACTGATACTCCGACGAGCTTAGGCTGCGGGTACGGGGAAGGTAACACAAACACCGTACAGGGCGGTGCGGGGCGAGTATTGAATTTCGATTGAAGAGCACGGTAGACCGACTATCGTCTCGAAGTGGAATAATTCATGGCTCTAAGCACGCGGATTCGTGATGTATGCGACGAGAAATCTTTGAGAGATCTGGGTTCAAAATGTGGGAAGAATTTCAAAGAGGGAGGATCAGACCGCACCTGATGAGGTGGTGAATGAGGAAAGAGGGTGGGAATGCAGGAAGCAGGTGTACTGTACGATCGTGACGGCGGGAGTACATGCATAAGCAGTAGCGCGTGGACACTAGAATGCCTGGAGGCGAAGAGAAGGTAGCTGCGCGCGCCAGAGGGAGGGTACATCGTAGGGCGCTGCACTGTAGGAAGGCTTGTGAGTGAGTAGACGGAAGGACGACGCGAAGTCCCAGAGCGAATGGACGACTTACCCGCGTGAAGCAATGAAAGTTAGGCTATGCGGCTCGATGGAGGGGTTCATACAACAATGACGCAGGAGATGAGCGGGCGCGTTCCGGGATAATATGCTAAATAGTATGTCGGGGGAGCAAAGAGGGAGGACGAGCCTAGATGCAATGGGACGTGGATCCTATTAACAAAGGAAGAAATCTCAAGGAACGCGAAGCACAAACCTCAGCGCAAAGTGGGGGCACGACATGGGCCAGTTCCAGGAATTATACGACCAAGACGATAGCAGAGGTTCATGCATGCGTCTAAAATGGCATGTAGGAGCAAGTACGGATGGAAGAGAGACGCTGCATGCGGCGAGGGAAGAATTTTAGAAGAGCTGCGCTGCAGGAAGGCTTTAGTGCGAATGAGCAAGCGAATGGTGCCAGTAAAAACACGACATGAGATCGGACTGCTTACCTGGGTCACAGCACTAGGAGGCAGAGTTTTAGGCTACGCAACATGAAGGCGTAGAACAATGACGCGCTGATGGGTTTTTGCTTATCAGCGCTGACGAGCTGGAGGAGATACAGATATGGCCTTGAGATGGCTTCACGTCGACGATGGTGGGTCGTCGACTACGGCGAGCAAGTTTCTCGCGGTGAAACTTTGAGAGGGAAGAGTGATATAGGGACAATCGACATCAGCAGGTGCTAGACGTGTGTGGCGTAGTACAACTACTACAAGTATGTAGCGCACATGTACGTTTACCCATTCGAAGCTCGTCACTTGTGTCCTCGAAGTGCTTCTCCGTCCAGATTTAGAGATCGATAGCGGAAGCTTAGCGCTGAGCTTGGATGCATGATCTCGTGGATATGAATGTGGATGTTGGGGAGGACGCGGTCACCAAAAACGCATCCCCGATGAGTCCGCGTAACACGTTCCCACGATTTTATTCCCACGATATATGCTACCGCATCGAGGTGCATCTCTACGATCTTTCTTCCCATCTCCCACTCACGCGACCTCCACGCCCTACGCATCGCCCATAGATAGATGGCCTTCATGTGTTGGATGGGGAGGATGGCATTTTGTCCCAATATAGAGCATCTGTTCTCCGTCTATCCGTCTGTCTGGGACGATTGAATGACCACGGCATGTAGGCTGTGCGACGTGCGTTCAAATCCATTAGGATGTCCAAAATGGTGTGCACAGGAGGGTAATCAACACCTGGGTTTCTAAAAACTAATGATATGCACACCCTTTACTGCAATACCGCCTGCCTTGACATGTGGCTAGATACGAACACGACTGTGGAGTGTGTTCACAGCATCAAAAATAACGACATGAATACGTATACATACAGGAACTTTCTGCGGATGTTCTTAGTTGCTTCCCCCAACATGACTTCAGAGCGACGCTCTCCTGGCACACCTCGCCCTACTTTTCTTACTCGCAATCGGTCTTCTTCAGTAGAGTCAACCAGTACCAGTCAGCCCAAAGGTGAGCAAGATACCCATTGAGGTCCTTCCAATAATAATGCCGAAATCCCTATCTCTATTCTTTTTTTGTTGATCGATCGATGCGTGTTCAATTCACAATGGTTTTAGGACCCAACATTCAATTTTTTACGAAGTCCCGGGACGTTGAGATCAACAAGTCGATGTTCACGGCCATCGGCGGAAACCAGATAAACAACAACTATCAACCTCACACGACAGAGCGGCGCGGTAGGAAAATCACCTGCATTGCGAAAAAAAAAAGAACTAACTAGTCCATGTTCTTGTAGAGCTCAAGATTTTGTTGGAGAATATTGCTTGCAGTGCTTTTCATGATGCGGCGGAAAGAGGCGACCCACCGAGATGTCATCCAGAAACGCGGATCGCAATCGTCGACGAGATCAAGCAATGGGTCAAGCTTGATCCTGGATCTCGGGACAAATTCATCGCATGGTTAAATGGTCCTGCTGGTGGCGGAAAGACCGCTATTCTCCAAAGCATCGCAGAGGCTGGTGCAGACGAGGGCCTTCTCGCCGCGTCATTCTTCTTTGGGCGCTTGTCTTCCGGTCGAAACACTCTCACTTCCTTCATCGCTACTCTGGCCTACCAGCTAGCAAAATCTATTCCCGAAATAGAGGGTGTCCTTCTAAAAGTTATCGAGAAGGACTCCACCATCTTTGCCCGTTCTCTTTTGACCCAAATGCGGCAACTCATCATAGGCCCCCTTACGTCTGTCCCACTGACCAGCCGTCCAAGACTCGTAATAATTGATGGTGTCGATGAATGTGGCCCAAGCGACCAAGCGCACAAAGAGCTTCTCAGTGTCCTAGGTGCTGCCATGGATGAACTGAAGAATATCCCCATCATTTTCCTCATTGGTAGCCGCCCGGAATTCGAAATTCGCACCGCGTTTAATAAGGATCCCTTCAAGTTGCTCACAAACACTCTGGTCTTGGATGATAAATATAACCCAGACCAGGATATTCGGACCTACTTGCAATCCAAATTTCGCATCATCCGCCAGGAGCACTTCTTGACGGAGCCCTGGCCTGCCAAAAGTAACATTGATATTCTAGTTGACAAGGCATCTGGACAGTTCATCTTTGCATCCACAGTTGTCAAATTTGTTGATTCTGCTCGGCACAGCCCTAGAAAGCGTCTGAAGGTTATTCTAAATTTAATCCCTCCAGGAACGGATGCGCCATTTTCAGAGCTAGATGCATTATATCGGTTCATCTTGTCATCCGTCGAAGATGTTGAACATGTCTTGCAAATCTTGACATGGATAACACTGGGGGAATCAGGAGTTTCTCAGATTATTGCATTACCACTGTATGGGATTCAATATCTTCTGGACCTCAATGATATACATGCCACATTAGTCGACATGCATGCCCTTCTCAAAGTGTCACAGGGCTTGGATGATTATCACCCACTTCAAGTCTATCACGCCTCCTTCCACGACTTCTTAATGGACAGCTCTCGATCGGGTGACTACCACATTGATACACACAAAGGGCATATCTTTCTTGCTCGGAGATGGATTGATGCTCTTTCAAGGTATGAGTATGAAATTTTGGACACTCGATATAATAATGGCCTATATGTGGCATTGGCAGGTTTCACATATCACAGCAAGAAACTCCCCTCAGGTGGTCCACTAGCTAATGACCTTGCATTCTTTAATCTTAGACGAGTCTTAGAATCCACAACGCGATGGAGCGAGCTATATAAATCACGGTGGCAGGATTTTTTTGACAGTGTGCGATGCCAGGTGGGTTTTAATCAGCAGGATTTCTTCTGACTCTGAATCAACACTGAAAGTGTCCTTACTTAAGTCTAGGGATTCTTTATTCCTTCGCTTGCAGCAAGAATTTGATTCCTTTTATTTGGACTGCATTGCTCGATATCCGCCACCTATTCAAAAATGCATCTCATTAGTGTTGTCGACAACAAATCATTTCTGCCCCACTGATGTCGACGAACTTTTTCACATCATTCTTTTTGGAGCATCTCGTTCAGAGAAAGAATTTGAAGAACTTCGCAAGCTGGACAGGACATTCCATCTCATGTGGGACCCCGATCAAAATCAAAATGAATGTTATGAAAACCCTGCAGTCTCTGAATTATTCAATTCGGAAACTCGAGCTGGCAGTTGTTATTCAAAGGACTTCATAACTCTAGCACAGCAGATCATTAGAACAATTTGTCCCATGTGAGCACACTGTTTCGACTCTATTCCATTAATTACTGACATGATACATCTACTCTATTTCGTAGACCTACAGAAGACCATAAATCCTATTATCGATTGCGGATTCACGGTATCGACAACTCATCCTTCACATACATAACACCAGGCAGGTCACGGGATACGGTGACTGATAAGAGCACGACCTGCCTTGATTCTCTACTCGATCTAGCTAAGGATTTAGCTGACAAGTCGGAGGTTGCGGCATTCTTGCATGAGCGTGTCTTTCAGCACAAATCTGACATTGAAGTCCCCATCTTAAAGTGTACGTGGAAACACATTTCTCAGGCTTGCCTAGATTTTCTCGTTGTAAGTAATCCTTGATCTCAAGAATGTGTTAACTGATTATTGAATCATAGGGTTACCGCATACCGTGGCCCTTTCGTGGTAGGCTCAAATACGAGCAATATCTAAGACACGGCCATCTGCCGGAGACTACGGAATGCTTGATTTGTTCCAAGTATCCGGAATCTCATGTAAATAACTCTGACGCGACATCCAATGAGCTCAGCTCTATATACAATTCCCTTCCATCAGCAAGTTCTCTCCCAGCGGATACCTCTTACAATTTGATACACCATTCCCCTAATAATCATAGGCCTCACCAAGATGACGACGCGGTTCACAGTTATCTACCAGCACCACTATCGATTGAATATCGCCAGGCTTTTTCATCGTACCCTTCCTATAATTCATTATTATCGACATCCAGAAATAATGAATTCACCTTCCACCCTCCAGCCCTTATAGAATTTTTTTCTGCGCCCCCTTTGGAGATCAGCGATGACGCGCTTCCAAGTGAGGCTAGGTCCACGAGCTTCGGAGTGACACAGACAGAGTTATCATCACCAGATGTGATCAGACATGTTTACAAGATGGGAATGAAGAGGAAAAGAAAGCTGTTGAATACCTCTACGAGTCCTAATCCTGGAAGTGGCTCTGGTGCAATCCAGAAGAAATCGAAGTAAGTCCGTTGGCCAGGATATCGATTACACCGAATTTAGCTGACTGAACATCGCTACATCTCGTCTAGGAGTTGGCTGAGCACAGTCTTGGGTGATTAGTACAAGGTATACGATTCAGACTTGGTGAAGTCGCAAAGCACAGTTGATATGTATGAAAATCTACATAGACTAATATTTTATCTCTGCGGCTATGAAGACGCGCCTGTACACGCGCACAAAGGATTTGCAATGATTGCAGACACTGCATAGATTGTACAGATTTTTGGTGGACACGCGAGCTCTACCGTCTCCGCGAATACCAATTCAGTCATTTCAACTTCCTTCAGTGAATTTCTCATGACAGCATTTAAAAAGGTTAGAACTGGAGTCCGAGATGAGCTATGGGAAGTTGATGGGGAGGAAGGAAATTCATGCGCGTGCCGAGCGCCGCGCGCTATTTGGCTCCGATGTGCTTGCCAAATAGTAGTCGATCCATACACTATCCCATTGCATTCTCTCAAACTCATTATCTCAGAAATCGGAACATGGGCCCTCTCGTCCTATATGTTGCTCTACCACCCCACCCCATTGAAAATGCATAGCCCAAAGTCTCATTGGTGCTTCGCCCAGGTGGGTATTTCAATCGCTCTAGTTTGGCCTCATCCCTCCATCCACTGACTTGCAAGTCCTTCAGCGTCCCTACACCATTCATGATGATCCCTCCCATCCTCCCTCCCTTCACTTTGAGTGTCTTCTTGCGCTTCGCAAGTCCTCATCTCGTGTCCACCGCCGCTTCCTACGCATAGATGCAGTTTTGCCGTTGCCACGATCATATACTTCTCACGCTGAGGTACGTATTCCTCCCTATCTCGGCTTCTTTGTTTCGTTGACGGAATCCCCTTCCAGCCTTTCCAGCCCTTCGCGCCGCAAGCTATCCGGATTCTCTCTTCAAAAATTTGTTCTCTTTGGCATTTGCAGCCTGATGAATGACTAGTCATGCACTGACAGGAATGAACGGCCTGCGGGGTGTTTCGTCGCTGTGATGGATGGAAATATAGGCACGGAGGGACGATTCCGAGTCAGAGGTATGTTCTACAATCCTTTCCCTCTCACCCTGCGTATTCTGAATCCTGATATGTTACGTGTAAGTCCTGGTTGGGTCTCCATCCTTAGATGCCGCTCTTTGTGTGTATTGGGGTGGCCCTTTAGGGAAACAATGAACCAGCGTGAAGGGTTCTACGCAGTGAGAGCGGGAGATGTTCTATGAGATGCAGAGAATGGTGTTCACGAGCGCTATGTTTGCACTAAGCTTATGTGATCAGTAGATGACGTATCGGACGCCCCTGTTGGTTCGTCGACCTTTTGGACTGTATACCCTGCGTCTAACAGCTCGCTACGCGGGCGGTCTTCTTCCCTCAATCGTCACCTCTTCCTCCTGTTCCGTTTGATGTATACAGTTTCATGCTTCCCTTCTTACTTCGTCGTTCGGTTTCCTCAACCACATTCAGGATCCGTGAAACGCGTCGCGCGTTCCGTTTAAGTAGAGCCCTTAGATCACCCGGATAGAACTAGCACTCAATATATATTGGTGGTCCTAACGTGGGGTGAATAAAGTAAAAGCTCCCGTATCAAAGGTAAGTAGCGAGGTATATATACTGGCATCGCTTAATGATGCCAGCAACGGAACATGTAAGTAAATGAACTATCTAATCAGGAACCGTTACACTCCCCCCTTTGAGATTGCATTGACAATCTGAAGAAAAATGTTATGAAAGTAATAAAGGTAACCGTAAGGACGCGTTAGCATCCCTCGATCATAGGTGACGTAAAAATAGAATAAGGTTTGGGTAATGGTAGGGACATACTCGCGTTAGCAAATACATCCCCGGATCGAAGTATGGGTAAAGTTTAATTGAAAGAAAGAAAGATAATAAGAGACCGACCATTGAGTGAGCGCATACAAACATAATTACATCAAGCAGCAGTCGCTTCAGTCGGCTCACTATGGACCAGACTCTTGGGCGCTTCAGATGTCGCAGGTGCGGCCATAGTAACATCAGAAGGTTCATCCACGGTACCCCAGATGCGTGGAGTGAATGTCTCAACATCAAGACGCGACATGAGGATGGTAGGAATATGATCTCCACCATACAAAACCCAATATGGGCTATCTAGATTGAATGCCGAACGATCTTGCTCGAAGAAGTGCTTTAAGCGCCGGCAGTCATCGTACGTAGGAATAAACCACCCAGTCCATTGAGGGATGGTTGGTGGTACTCCATAAGTCTTCAAGCGCTCCATGCGCTCATCGTCGACAGCACGCGCTTTGTCTCTCCATCCAATGTTGACAAAGATTTCGTCGAGAAATTGACGCCCGTAAGCGTAACAATGATCAATGATTGACACGGGTACACCATTCTCAATGAGATGAGTGCATATGTCATCAAGAGTAAAATTCTTCGCATTTGCCTCAATGAGGTTATGCGGCATAATGGAGAACGGCGGTCCATTCGCTTCAATGAATGGCATAGTGGGATTGGAAGTGTTGTACGCATCAATACGCTCTTGATATAAGTGCGGTTGTGCAGCTAGCATAGCAAACTGGGCCATATAGGCTTTGCAAGCATCCACAGTACGTGGCCCAATGGAATGAGCAAAGTGGTTGGCGAAGACTGTCTCCAACTGTACTCGTCCAGCATAGTCCATGATAAGGCCCTTGATAGCATTTCTAGTACCATGGGTGTGATGAGTTAAATAATATCAACTCCAGTCGGTAAGGTGGAAGGTGTCTCGAGGATCGGGTAACCCATATCCTCCATTCTTGCCATTTGCGCGACTGGTACGGGTCGGCGGCATCGTAGAGAATGGAAGAAATGATTCTGGATCTTTAAAGCCTTTAGGGAAGTAGGTGGGGTCGTACTCCTCAGGATCAAGAACAAAGTTCATTGCATCATTGCGCATTGTCGGGTCAATCCGAAGTGCGGCGTTATAGAATGAGCGAATGAGTGTATGCGCTGCATGTCGGTTGTCCTCCTCATCACGGTGTGGGCGTGTACGTGCCACTGCAATGAGTTTTCTAGCTTCGTCTGCAGTACGTGGAAAGCCTCGAGGTGCTGCATTGTAGATTGGGGTATCCGGAGAGTCGAGTAACTCAGCTCCCCGTGTCTCCGTGATGTGTGATATCACTGTAGTTGACAGGTCACCATATACGAACATATTGTTCCTCGTATAGTAGAAGCCAGCACCCCACAACAACCCAACATTGTAAAGGCTATTTGGGCGCTCGAGTGTGCCGTCAATAGCGACAAGTCCATTGACACGCGTGAATTTGCGCTTTGCATGGTCGAGCTCGAGTTTATAGGCCTCAGCAATCTGACTGTAGATTCCTTTGTTGATATTTTGACGTTTTGCTTTGCGTGCATCGCTCTCGACTCCGTCAGATGGAGGAGGATAGATATCCCGATCAAAATCAAGATATATTTTCAAGGCAGCGTCCGTAGTTTTATCAGACGGCTTTACGTAGTCCTTAGGGTCCGCTTCAGCGAACAGGCCCTTTAAACGTCGACGCACGCCCAAAAGCGCCTCGCGCACCAAGCCAACACGCTCCTCTTCCTCAGGGGATATCTGCTCAAGACCTCGAGCAGTGACAGAGAGTGAAGCTGGTGGCTGGATGATAACTGGGGTCGTGCGCTCCTGGACATGGTCAGCACGTCTGCGCTTCGAAGGTCGAGCCGTATGAATGTCAGCGGTTGGCGCATCATTGTAGTTCAGCCCAGGAGCATTGTAGGAGGCTGGCATAGGTCCGAACAAGCGATTAGACCTCGCAATGAGGTCGTCAGCGAGGGTAGAATCCGGTGCCATGGATGGTTGTCCCAAATAGGGGCTCGGTTGGGTATGGACATTGGAAGATGCACCCAGTGCGTCGGAGCGATGAAACTCGGGTGTGGCCCGTTCGGAAGAGTACCAGGGACGATTCCTAGCACTTTGCGTCGAGCTGGAAGGCTGCTGTTCGCCTCTATGGTTATCTGTTTCGAAAAATGCGATTTTTTGCGGTCAGATCTCCCCCCTTTGTGAACTCATCCATAGTAGAGTTCATACCAAAGTGAGTCGGCCGTTCGTTAGAGCGTCCGTTTGCGTTTCCGCGATGGTTTCGACCCCGAAGATACATGAAGAATTCGATTTGTTACGAGTAAAATACGAGGGTATTGGTTAGAAAGGGGGAGGAATTGTTATCTCCCCATGTTTCTTGATAATAACCCAGCTATCATCGCCGAGCATCACGGATAACGATTCCCCTCGGCGCTTTCGGAAGCTGGGAAGGGAATTTAACATTGTGGAGCTCCAGATAACGGTCCAGAGCTTCGAGTTTTTTGCATTCATCATGCGGCTCCCATGTGGTATCACCAAGTGACCACCGTATTTCATATTCTAATTTACCCGAAGTGTTTCGTCGATGGCCTATGATTTCGTCGACATACCACTCCTGGTCATCACCGGCTCCAAAATCGTACGGTTCCGGAGTCATTCTATTAGGAAATAATGCATCAGAAGATGCAAGATATGGTTTCAGGAGAGACACATGAAATGTCTCATTAATTCGTCGTTTTTTCAGTACTGGAGGTAAGTCCAGAGTGTAATTAGACGTTTCAGGATGCGCCTTAGTTATCCTGTAAGGTCCGATAAATTTCGGGCGAAGTTTGCGCGTCCTGTTCTTTGGTAAATTCAAGTTTTCCGTAGATAGAAAGACGAGATCATCTATTTTTAGCAACGGATCGTCGCTTCGATGTCTGTTAGCTTTGAGCGTCTGAAACGCTCTGTTCTCTATAATAGCATCATGTGCACGTGCGAGATTCTCAAGTGCAGTTTGTGCAAACTCCCGCACACCTTTAGGATATTCTCGTCCTTTAATTTCTTTGATCATTGACGGCAGATAGCCGCTGTTCAATTCAAACGGTGTGTACTTAGTAGTTTCCGAGACGCTTGCATTTATCGCGAACTCGGTCATATCAATACAGTCAACCCAGTCTTTCTGATCAGGTGAGACTGTTGCTCTGAATATTTGCGCAACGGATCTGTTTGCGCGCTCTGTTTGCCCATCCGTTTGCGGATGGAATGACGTTGACATCAAAAGTTTAGCGCCCATGATCTTATGTAATTCCGTCCACCACTTGGACGTGAACTTCGAGTCACGGTCGCTCACTATTGAGCTCGGAAGTCCGTGCAACCGCACAATTTCTCTCCGATAAATCCATGAGAGTTCGGATGCTTTCATAGTTGTATGTACGGGAATTAAGTGTACCATACTTGTCATGCGGCAAATAATTACCCAAAGATAATTAAATCCTTTAGATTCAGGGAATGGACCAATAAAGTCCATACCAATTGAATCCCATGGCTTGGTGGGAATAGGAAGTGAATGAAGCTTTCCGGAGGGATGCTTATTCGACGTCTTTGTGACTTGACATGTAATACATGTTTTGCACCAGTCCTCAATGTCTTTCCCCATTCGAGGCCACCAGAACCATCGACGTATATAATCTGATGTCTTATGAACTGAAAAATGACCAACTATAGTATGAGCTTGGTCAATTATTTGCGTGATAACTTCACGGCTATTGTGTGGGATGCATGTCACATCAACATTATTCAAGTTCCGTGTATAGATAATATTGTCCTTCACGGTGAATTGACGATACTTTTCCGGCTCTTTAATAATAAGTTGGAAAAGTTTGTCAGACTTATAGCCAAGTTTGATTTCTCGAATAAACGAGTCATCTTTCAATTGCTTTGGCTGAGGATGTTTCGCGGTACTGCGTAACACCTCTTCTAGTGTAGGATCCACGTGTTCTCGAGTTGAACGAGATTTCTCTTTATTTCTTCTGGAATTGGGTGAACTCCTAGTCTCGTACTTTTGAGTTCATCTGCTTCTTTATCACGCAATTCTACACGGTCTTTCATTTGTCGTATTCGGCTACTTCTACGAACAATTGGTTCATCCATTGCCCGTAGGTAATCTGTACTTTCAAATACCTCTTGATAACGTTGGCGGGGCAAGTCATCTCCATCTTTGTCTATTCGAACATCTGCATTTACAAATTCATATGGTTTATAAATATCTGCAGGTGTATCATTCTCGTAATATCGCGACAAACAGTCTGCGACCTTGTTCAGTTCGCCTTTGACGTAAGTAATGTCAAATGTAAAGCGAGCTAGGTAGTCTAGCCATCTCCGTTGTCGATGACTTAATGTGTTCTGTGTTTTGAAAAACTCTAATGCTTTGTGGTCGGTTATAATGTGTATTTTATATCCAACAAGCTTGTCTTCCCATTTCATTAGTGCTTCTAGTATTGCTAATGTTTCAAGTTCATGCACTGCATAATTGTGCTGTGCAGCAGTGAACTTTCTCGACATAAACCCTGCAGGTCGACATTGATTCCAGCTTGGACCTTGTCCATACATAGCTCCTACGCCGGATTTTGACGCATCACATATAACCCAAATTGGATCCTTTTCTCGGGCTTGATAGGCTGTAATATTGGAGTCTTTGTACATAAGTGTTTGATCATTTCAAAACACTTCTGATGTATAGGACGCCACAGGAATGGTGCGCCATTTTGCGTCATGGCCATAAGCGGTCCTGTATACATTGAAATATTTGGTAAAAAATTGCCAATATAATTTACAAGTCCAACAAAACGCTGGATATCATTATAGTTTCGAGGTGTTCTCCAGCTTCGAATCCGATCTAACTTATCAGTGTCTGGATGAATTCCTTCATTGTCAATGATGTGACCTAAACAGTCAATTTTATCTGCGTAAAGTTCACACTTTGCCCATTTAAGTACAACTGATGTTTTCGCAGTCGATCAAATATAATCTTGAGGTATTGTTCATGCTCTTCAATGGTGTTCGAAAATATGAACAAGTCATCCAGATATACATGCAAAAATCGTCCGATGCAATCTCGGAAGATAAAGGTCATCAGCCGCTGAAACGTGGCTGGTGCATTACAATCTCCAATCTGAATCACATTACTCATATAAGTTCCTGTGATCGTACTGAATGCTGTTTTAAAGACATCTTCAGGTCGTATTCGTACTTGCTCGTATGCATCTGTAAGATCTATTTTGGATCTATATTTAGCTCGAGCTACGTCTTCTCGAATTATTTCCTGGTCAGGTAAAGGCGTAACATCCTTTATTGTATTGTCATTACGTTGACGGCAATCAACGACAGTCCTCAGTTTCCCATCCTTCTTTGGAATACACATCAATGGTGCAGCTTGAGTTGCGCTACTCGCAACCCACCATCCCGCATTCACATAACGGTTAAGCTTTTCATAAAACTCGGCTCGTAGTGATTGCGGGCACCTTGGAGTATGATAATTATATCTTTGATTCTCATCTATAAGGTGTATTTCATGGTTGATTTCCCGAAATGGCGGAAGTTTACTTGGAGTACCATTCACAATATCATCGTATTCCTGTCTCCAGTTATCCCGTAATTGCGGAATATCCTCTTCTGTCAAGACAGCTTTTGCCTTTCCTTTTCGATCAGGTAATTTGATTCTTGAGCTGCGCGAATCTCTTCTTTAGGCGCTGGTTTAAGCTTTTCAAATCGTAATTTGAGTTTATTTATATTCTCAATATCATCTTGAATTGAATTCAATCTATTTTTACTTCGAGTTTCTTTCCCGAAGGTCTTTCGCATTAGGATATATAGTATCAAACTCAACTGAATCTGATATTTCATCAGGAAGTGCAGTTCGATATTTTCCTGCTATGGGTACGGTTATTCTAGTCTTGTGCGCAGTCATGTCATACATGATCTGATTCAATTCTTTGGGCATTCGTGGGTCATATACCCATTCTAGTTCTGGATTTGGTATAGGACGTTCCCAAAATGATCGAACATGTGGGCGCTTACTGATTTGTTCCCCTCAATCTCATCTAAGATCTTTTTCTCTGTCTCATCATCTATGAGATCTTCAACTTTAACTTTTGAAGATGTTGGTTGGCAGTATGCTATATTGCTCTGTGATAGTGGCTCTTTATCTTTCACCACATTTACTTGTTTTTTCTTCTGTTCCCGATATTTATCAGAAACTTTAACTTTCGGTTTCTCAGATTTACGCTTGTGATCTGTCATTTTCTCAACTTTTTTCGCATTTTGTGTGCTCTTTCCCCCTGCTGAGGATTCTTAAGATCCTCAACACTTATGCTAATATGCGCTACAATTGACTCAATTGAATCTGGTAGTGCACGTGATGATGAATCCCGCAGGACTCGTAGGTCATCCTCATCCACCACCTCCTCAATAGAAGGTTGGTGCTTTCGTAGTCACTCGGCTCTATGATCACTGGCCGCGTCTATTCACTTGAGGCTCAATGTTTGCTGGATAAGGGAGAGCCGGAAGTTCTTTACCATTTATAGTAATTACTTTCCGTCCAAAGTCAAGAATAACTCCATGCTTGTGCATGAATGGAGTTCCGATTACTAGATCATAGCGATCTAAGTTACATATATCGACATATATGTTATCTTTAACACCAGGCATTCCGATGTCAACTTCAGCACCATGCGTGATCTTTGCACGACTTCCAACTGTTCCCAACTGGATCGTAAGTGGATCAAGCAGTGGAAAAGCTTTTATCTTAGCAATATCAACAAGTACTGGTGTTATTGCTGTGGTAGTGCTTCCTGCATCCCACAGTGTCCAAGCTTCTTGTCCATTGACCTTAGTATAGGTTATCAGACAAAGTTTCTGTTCCGGCGGTGTAACCGGCCGTGGTCGTGGTGTCCCACTTGATTTGAATGTACCTCTTCGACGCTGTACATTTATAACTTTCTTTTGCTGCTCAATATCAGGTGTAACTTCAGTCATTGCTTGAATAGTATCATTCACATCCACTTTACGGAAATCGAGTACCATAGATTCATTATTGTCTATAACTCGCATTCCATAAAGGCTTTCTGTCTCTGACTCTCGAGTGTAGTAGTCATTTTCATATGGAACATTAACAGATTCTGTATCACTTTGCTGATTTTCATCAGAACTATCTCCTCGCGAAGCATCTGATTGATTCTCATTTTCGCCATCAGATACTGAGTATGAAGACATAGGACGATTATTATCTAAGTCATCATTATCTTCATTTCCTGCTGTTGTATGTGCTGCGCGCACATACTCTTGTCTATTATGTCCATGATTCTTCTTAGTTGGACAATCAGGTGCATAATGTCCCATTTTTCCACATGCAAAACATTTAACTTGGCTAAGTGCCTTGTCATTATTTTTGCGGTTCACGTCATTCCCTCGGTCGTTAGGGAATGATTTACGAACAACTAGTTGCCTTGTTTCTACCTTTGGACGACTAGGCATGTCGTTCACATTTCGAGGTTGATGGTAGGGTCGTGATGGGCGCCTATCACGCATCTGCGTCACTTTCTTGCGCTCGCGCTCACGCTCACGAGGTGAACCCGTATCTTGTCCATCATTTCGTCTTCCTGATCGGAAGGCTTGAGAGTTCTTGTGATTTGTAAACACGCCTAAGGGAGCACTGTCCTCATAGTGGCGTGCGGTACGCTCAGCAGCCTCTATAGATTTGGCTTCTTCCACAAGTTCCTCAATTGTATTCATTTCAGGCGTGAAGTCACGGTTAAATAACTCTTTACGCCAATCTGATGGGATTGCACGGATGAATCTATCTGCCAATGTATAGCGATCTGGATGATCGAGCATAGTCTCTGAAATATCACAGATCTTATCATAAAGTCCCTGTATTCCAGTCTCTGTGTTGTATCTTGCTTTTTCAAACAAGGTACGTGCATCTTGCGTAACTGAGGCAAGGATGAATCGATCATACAATGCTGTAACCACTTCCTCAAAGGTCCAATGAACCTTGGTTCGGTTCTGTCCAAAGACATGGTGTTTAAGAAAGCTATGAGCCTTCCCTTCAACCAAGAGGTTACTGTATAAACTCGTGCTTCATCTTTCTCTAGTCCACTTAAATTTGCAAGTGCAAAGTAAATAGATACATCTGTTACCCAGGTTTCTAGGACTTTCATCTTGTCATCTCCTTTGTATTTAACAAGATCCTTCATATCAGGAGGCTTAGGCCTATCCTTTTCTCCTCCAAATATACGCTTAGTTCCGCAATGATCACGGATTATATTAATTAAGCGCTCATGCATATCGTGTCGATAGCGATCTTGCACGTCATGTATTGCTGTCTTTAGTGACGGCCGATTTCTAACTGATTTGTTCCAAAAACCGGAATCATTATCCCTACTTTGGCGAGGCACCTCCCAAGGTATAGGCGCCTTTATTTCTTGTGAAGGATTTTTATTTTTTCCCTTGTCTTTATCTTGATCACGTTTATCTCTGTGATCATTATTTCGTCGATTTGGGTCTGGTTCGCCTTTGTCATCATCATCACCTGGTCCTCCAGGGTCTCCAGGATTAGGCGCTCCTGCAACTTGCCCATGTTGACTTCCTTGATTCACATTACTATGTGATTCTTGCTCGCGAACTTGATGATTTATGAACAATTCACGCATAACATCAATTACATCATTCCCATTCCATCGAATTCCTTGGTCTGAGTAATTTGTCCGACCAGTAACTTCAATGTCCCTGTCCCGTATCTGTTGCAAAACAGCTCGGTCCTGCATATCATTTGCTATTCCAATTCGTGATGTCCG
>QEYC01000029.1:0-65785 GCA_009935795.1 Pholiota adiposa
TGCGACCAGCGATTGTAGAAGAGGTCTAGGGGGGGAGAAAGCCTCTGAATCACACGTCATATGATCGCCGTGGCTTTCATTAGATGTCTTGTTGCATGTCATCATCGCTTGATTGAGTCCAGTCAAGACGTCTTCCGCCTTTTCTCTCATGCTCTCTTCTTAGTGTTTCCGCGTGATGATCATTAACGTTTGACGAACCTCTAGTCGTGCTTAAACCGCGTGGCTTAATGGTGTTCTCGTATTCAATTGCCTTCAATGCTCCCTCGGCCTCTGCTCTCATATAACTGACTTTTATACGCACGGGACGTTTGGTATATTATGAATACCCGCTGCTTTGATCTGTTCATCATTCATACCGTTGCCATCTTCTTGCATCTTTATAGCCATAAGTTTTTCACTATTCCCTCGTAGAAGGCGCACATTGAACTGACGCCAGCACGCCTTTCCGTTCCTTTCGCATGGATTATAGGGGGTGCAGTGATGCTGTATACCGGTGAGGAGCCATTTCTTTCGTAACTTTGCATTTTGGACATAGAGTTGGTAGCGCCTCTTATTTATTGCCTTAAGGACATTTCGGCAAAATCGCAGAATCATAGCACGCTTTTTTCCGCCCTTCCGTTTCAGGGCTAGTTCATCTAAGTGTACTCATGCGTGAGTTTATCCTTTGCATCAATTGAAATACAATACGTTTAGCACCGTCGTCCCTGCGAGACACGCCCTTGCGTGCAACTTGCGCAGGGTTGTGGCACTCCATGCACCGTCTCCTCGCCACAGAGCCTCGCGTGGGCAAGGCCGCGCATATGCTCACTAGCGTCGTCAGACGACCACAGTGCTAGTAGTAGTTGGGTTCTGTTCGTTGGGCGGGTGATTGGTATTCTTTCCGTCGTGTAAAATGAATTTTGGCGCCATTGATGCTGTATGTAAGGATTTTCCTGCGCCACGGTGTCGTGAACTGATAAGTTTTATTTCTCGTGTGAGCCTCATACTGCTGAATTTCGCTTGGTAGGTGGGTTAGCTAGGGTACTCGGCAGAGCTGGCGATTCATGAAGGCTCGAGTAGACTAAACACTATGCCATAGTTGGGGCGTTCGGGCTTCATTTCATCATACAGATAGAAATAGTCGATGCTATAGTAAAATCAGTGGGGCTTTGTTGAGGAATAGAGATGCGATGGAGGAAGAGATATAGCAAGCGACAGAGGCAAGGATAGCGGACGCGCACATAAGAGAAGATTATGGGCCACGGCCGTTCGCAAATGCTTGGACAAGCCTATTAAGCGTTTTTGTTTGGTGTCAGAATTAGTGCGAGAACTGAGTACTTAATACGCAGTAGGTTTCGGGGTCGATGGTCGTGGGCCGCAATTATGTGCGATAATTGGCAAGTGAGCGTATTTCGATATCTATGCGATATATAAGAGAGCTTTAAACGTTTACATGGCGTCGCTGTCACACTGGTGGGCGCAGCGACGTTGAAATACCGAGCAAGATGTTGAGGAATCAAGGGAGGGCTAATAATTTGCGTGCGGTACGGTGGCGATAGCAACGCCTGGATTTCAAGATAGAAGGATGGGGGGTTGACTGGCATGTTAAGCTAGCCGGTGCGGTGACTGGCTATTCACCTCAATGGATTGGAATATGGATTCTTAGCTCTATTGTTTTATGCTCTTCCGATGTTATCGTATGGCGGCTAGATATTTTACATTGTACTTCGGCTAAAGTTGCATGGCGACATCGCTTCGTAGGCGCTAATGTTTGGAGTGCTTACATGCATGCATATCTGCTGAGGATTGAAACACAACGAGTTTTGACTGGACGGGTCCTTAAGCTTAAATTAATCTTGACGCTATATTCGTGGGCGCGGCGGGTGTGGTGGTTTTCGCTCTGGAAATTGGGAGTTATTTGACCTGTGGCGGCGCTAAAATTGGCGGCGCTTGCGCATGGGAATTATACCTAGGACAAAAGAGGCTGAGTAGGAGACTGCGCATAGCGCAAGTACGTTGGGCGCGCCACAATTGTCAACTTTTGCCTCTTTATGTAGTACCAGCTTCTATCTAGGGCTAGGAAGGCATGCTAAGGCAATTTCGGTCGGTTGTCCGTATTGAGTATTGCGTAAGATTATCTCACATTGCATCGTAAGCTGCAGAGACACTAATGAGTTGCGAGTTCGGCAGGTGACGCCGCAGGAGCGACATTTTAGAATAGAAAGATCGCGGGCTACTTGTCGGATTCCGACGTCGTGTGGTTTCGCACCGTTGCATGCACGTCAAAAGGCTGACAGGGCGTCAGGCTAAAGATCTCTCTTGCCTATCGTTAGATGAAGCTTGAGATGACATATCTTATGTCACGGCTCATGACTGTCATATAATATTGAATAAAGATGGCTATTGAGGCAGCCCAGGAAGCGTAGCGACGTATGGTTGGCCTATTTCATGAAGGAGTAGACTATTGGTGGCGAGGGTATGCCGTATTACTATAGTCCAGGAGGTGCCCGCGAATAATGGGGTGGCATTTCGGAAAACAGAGAAGAGAGGATGGAACAACGAAGTATGGTAGTATCAGTGCTCAATTGCATTAAGCAGGGAATTCAGAAGCCGTAGAGAGAGAGTTAGAGAGGCTCGCATCGGACTGCAGATGAGAAACGAAGCCGCACGGTGACGGACTGACTGGCGCTATTTTGAGTGGCTGTAATCCGTAATATTGTAGGCATTACAAGCTTGTCATTGAATTTCTAGCTAACGATATTTGAGGTGCCGAGATCAAGATGGTGCTTTTTTTTTTACTGCATTGCCAAGCATATGGCGCGTCTGATAATTGCCTAAACTATGATAACGCGCTCGAGAGCGCACATGCCTTCCAGAGCTTGACAGTAGGACTCGGTTGACCCTTATTCTAAATGGAGGGCGCTTATTGACAGAATTGGATGGGCCAATGAGGTGGCTAGCCTGGAAGAGGATTTGGCTTGTTTGGGTTGGGCAAGCGGGCGGCGTATTAACTGAGGAGAGGCTCGCTTAGCGACGCTTTTGGCGGCGAACACCTATTCAGCGCGCGGCGGCTGATATCAGATGATAGCGAGCGCTGCGGGCGATAATGGGGCCATGAAACCGTAGCGCCAGCTCTTTCTGCCCTTGACCAGCAGTGCGAGTTTGTGTAAGTTGAGGATGGGCAGCGCGGAAGCTGTGATGTCACTTCCGGGCTGTACGGACGTCCACTTGATGGCCGTCGCGCGGGGGTGTCGATGCGCTACTACTCGCATTTAGGCTACCGAAATGAACGTTTTTGCGCTATATCTGGATGGCGAAGGCATGCCTGGCATTGGTTCGCGTTCGGACCTTTCTGAACACGGTGATCGAGAAGGACGGGCGTGCGGTGGCGGCTGCGAGAAGGCAACTGGCGGGCAAGGCGAACTAGGGTGGTAAGAGAGGCGGGTACACTCCGGGGTCGCAAGACTGTATGCTTTCCACGCGGCCATCGCTATCGTCAATAGGTATGGTCAGCTATGCAGGGGGCGTTCGAAATCGGCAGAGCCGTGCACGCAGGTTATTCTGTCTCTTGGTGGCGTCGCTATGCACTTAGCGTGGGGCAGACACTGTCCTATGGAATCTCGGGCCTGAGAGGACGGTATAGCCATCGCGTTGCTGTCTTAGCAGGGCTTATATTATGATCCACGTCACATGTCGAACGGCTGAATGTTAGCACTGTGCTAGGGGTGCTTCAATCACGGCGTTGCCATGGCTATACGTTTGCGCCGTGGGCGACTGGCAGTGGCACGGGTCGAGGCTTTGAGGCAGCATTGGCAGTGCAGCTTGCTTGCTCTTGTTGCCCTGGTCTCCTGAGGTTAACGTGGATTGGCTGCTTGCGCTGACTGCGGGATTGCGGCCTAAGGTCGCAGGTAAGCGGTCTGTGGTGTTATCAGACCGCCTGGTGGGTGTGTGGTCAGCGAGCAGATAATGGGCTTCGGCGGTGGGGAATGGGAGTACCTTTAGGTTGGTATGTTGACGCTGTTAGCTGGATTTTCATGTCGTCGCCCATACCGTTATGATTCTGTTCTGCAGGCTATGGTTCGCGCGCGAATACAGTGCAGGAAGACAGACGCGCGCAGCTCAAAGGCATAGCCAGAAAGCGTTGGGTCTGGGGCGGCCATTTGCTGACCGCGGTAAATGCTCTTCTCGTATCAACTAGTAGTGCTGCCTCTCTTTGAACGCTTAATATTGTTTGCAGAGCAAGTAACAATTGGTGGAAACTAAGCAAGCCCGCGCATCTGCAGGGGCACGCTGGCGACTGCGTCCAGAGAGATGGCGGAGCAGATTGCGGATAGTCTCCTATATTGCGAGCGAAGCCACGGGCGATCATAGAACAGTGCGGGTATTTGAGCGTCGCTAGAACGTTTACTGTTGACGTGGCTGCATGACCATCGATTATTAGATTTGAAGAGCTCGCGAAGGTCCTGGCAGGTAGCTAATAGCGGTAGCGTGTGATGAAAGTCTTGTTTGAAGAAAAGTAAAAAGAAGAAAAACGAGAAAGAGAATAAACAGACACTCAAATAAAAAAAGCAAATCTTAATGCGCTCGTGGCTAAGTTGGATTCGATATAGCAGGCTCCATTATGGGGCTGGGTGCTCGGATATTGCATGGACATGTGGCAGCGCGCTTGTCGAACTGCGTGCCTGGCGTTAACAGTAGCAAGCTAGCAGTGCGTCATGCTGGATCTTAGCCTAATTAGAGCTTGTTGCCATAGCAGGCTCCTTGGAGGCACAATAACGCGCACGACCCTAACTATCGGTGAGGCCTGACTGCCGAGCGCAATCGGGTGGCTTTTAAAACGGCGTTGGACTAAGTCTTAGCAACTCTTCCCAGCACGTGAACTTCTGCTCAACCCTACCCGCACAGCTGGCATGGGCTTAGCAGCTCAGCTATCTTCCATCACCTATGGGCGATACTCACAGCTTCGCTGCTCTGAATGCGTCAGCCGTATGGCCTTCAGGGCGTGCGCTCCGAGGGGCGTGGGCTCCCGGCGCGTGCCCAAACGGCATCACCTGCCAGTCCCGGCAAAAATCACCACTGGCCTGCGTCACCTGTAGGTTTTGTGCTCGCGCTCTGCCCAGTGGCTAGTGGCTATCTGCGGCATTTCCTGCTCTTCCGCGCGTCCCTCTCCTTACGATTGTCAGCGTCAGCAGTTGTCGCTTAGTGCAGCTCCTCGCAGGCGCGTAGCGTTCGGTTCGCTCAGCCGTAACGCCTGAGCGGTATCCTAGCCTCCCGCTTCGGGGCCTGACAGGTGGCTATGACGGCTGATGGTACTTCGTGGGTGTGGGAAGTCGTGAGTCAGCGACATGATACGCAGGTGTACGCACGCCACGACGCACGCTTAACTATTACTTATCGGGCGCAGCTATTCGACGTCTAGGTGGCTAATGCTCCATGCTGGCGCTGCCGCTCGCCTCACATCATGTTGAGGAGTCAATTATCCGAGGCTTGCCGCGCCGCCTCCGCTAGGCAACAGCAGGTGCAGGAGTGAGTAGTACCGACGTCGACGTGTTTCTCAGGGCGTGCTGTTACTCGTCTTCGGCGCTGGATCTTGGCCCAGACGCACGCGCGACCATGACGCGGGTGCGACGATATGTTGAAGGGCGGGCTATTATCGTTGTCACGATTAGGCGGGCCCTGCGGAGGCTTCGAATGCGTATTTATGATTGGGTGTTGTTTATTACGGAAGATTATATTTGTATGGGGCGAGTAGTTACGAGGAGGTGTGCTGGCCTGCGTAGATATGCGGGGCTAAAGATTGAGGTGACTTGTGCATAGTGAATGGGTATGCGTAGCTTCGTAATTATGTGCGACGTTGAGTGCTGGTAAAAGAATTGGGTGCTTCTGTTTTCCATGAGTTATATCTTATTAATATTAGTTTTTTCGTACAGTATATCGTAGACTAAAGCGTCTTATTATTCTGAGCATCCTCTCACGTCTAAACTATAGGTTTGAGGCGCTCTCGAAGCATCACATGACAGAGTGAAACTATTGATCGGGCTGTGAGAAGTGTACGGGTACTCAGCCAAGTGACGCTCACCTCGTTTTTGACTATATTTGAAGTAGGTGGGCCTTCTAAATGCGCTCTAGCATGCCTACTAGTTCTTAGCAAAAACGAGCTCCGATAGAAAGACATGTGGTCCTGCGTGGAGCGTAAGTACGGCGGCACAAGTTTCTATGCAATCATCTTACCCGTGTTGGGGTCACGCGTCATGAAGCGGGTCGGGTCTGAAAGTTATTTATAATTTTTCATACTAATGTGTTTTTTTTGCAGATGAACGTTGAGGGCCTCTGTATTGCGATGAGCAAACGACAGGAAATGACGCGCTGCACTAGTAGATGCTTCTGGTCATAGCGGGAATGAAAAGCCCATCTGGGATAGTTGCTGAGTGGGGCGAACTTATCCGGGGTATGTTTCGTATGGTCTTTATATAGGCATCTTTCGCGAATCGGTTACCAAGACGTATCGGTCTAGCTTTAGAAGTCTGCTGTCGTGGATGGTAAGTTTTAACATTTTTAAAATGCTATGCAGTGAGAATCAGTAAGGCTGAAGCTCGCGCAACTGTTAGATGTTCGCATGTATTGGGTACATTTCGACACAGTAGCAGGATGTGAACTGGTGGATGAACACAGGAGATGCGCGCTCTCGTTAGGTGATTTTATCGCACCCAGTTAGCGTTATATATATCTGGCTGATCGGGCTTGCCTTCTCAAAGGGTGTTGGCTTGTTGGCACCATCGATAAGCTTTCATAGCGCCCGGCCTAACTTTAACGACTCTGACGTTAGTGTTAACACCTCCCATGTAACTCTCCAGAACAGGTCCTCACTTTCGGTGCGTCCACAGTTAGAAATGAGCCTGCAGGAAGCCTAGAGTGGTCTCTGACTTGGTCTTTAGGATGTGCTCATGCGCAACAAATGATATGGCAGCTTTTCAACGCCGTCGAAAAAGGCTTCGCAGCGTCTGGTGACACCGATAAAGCTTTTCTTGCTGGTACGCATGAAACGAACATGCGTAAAGCTGCCGCTGTAAGACAAATAACAGAGATCCGCTCAAAGCGAGTACAAATGGACAAAGGCTCAGAATCGGCTCATGGGGTCAACTTCAAGGTTTGCTAACGCGTCACCACTTACACCCTTAATCGTCAACTTATTCTTACTCATTCACACTAGAATGGAAATTTGACCAAGACTCCACAACTGACACTCACCGCCACCTCTCACACTCGTCGGCCTGTATCCCGGATACGCGATCGCCAACTTCGATCCCGCAGTGCAGGGAACAGGGCCGGCGAAGGGCTACTCGAAGAGCCAAGTGTTGGATGCGGCGAGTGTTAGTTTGATTCATAGGGGCAATGGGACGGGTCCCGACGCAGATTCTGGGTGGGAGAAGGTATGGCGTGCGGCGGCGTGGGCGCAATTTGGGAATAGCTCGCTGTTTTATCATGAGCTCTCGGTGAGTATTATTCACATCGCAGTTGGCGTCACTAACCCCGGCGAATATCGTCAGTTTGCGATGAGCGAGAACTTTGGAGCTAATCTATTCAGCTTGTACAACCCTTTCGACCCGGACCCGATCTTCCAAATCGACGCTAACTTCGGTTTCCCTGCTGCAGTCATGGTGAGAAAATAAATTCTAAAAGAATATTGAACAGGTTTGTTCAATGTCTCGTCGTAGAATGGCCTTTTGCAAGCCCCAGACGTAGCCAGTATTACCTCGCCTCTGGTCATCACACTCCTCCCTGCACTTCCAAGCCAGTGGCCTTCGGGATCCATTCGGGGTGCGCGAGTTAGAGGGGGAATAACAGTGGACATAAAATGGAGCAAGGGCAAACTTACAGGGGCGACGCTCGTTGTGGATTCTAAAAAGGTCAGACAGAGACCCGTCAAGGTGGTGTATGCTGGTCGTGTTCTAGCCTCTTTTACGACGGCGAGTGGGTTGAAAAAGGTCGCTCCTTGATGTGTATTACGTCTTTCGACTTGTAAGTCTTGATTCGCATAAATACAATTGGAAGAAAAATAAATACTACTGGTACAGATAAATGCTGGCGCATTCAAGTTTCGATCATTGGTCATATTGCCCTAGGACCGTCGTCAGTCAAATTCAGTTCCAAAAGAGTGCTCTTCATGTGTGTTTGTGTCGGAGAGTAAAGTTCAATGCTTTCAACCTCTTCCTTTTCCATGATCGTATCCAGGAACGATCCTTCTATCTCCTCCCAAGGTTTCCAATTGTAAAGAACGTCGATGTTTCGGGGCTCTTCATGCCAGGGCCGATATAGGAAGTCGTGAACCAGGGCTGAACTTGATGAATGATGCGTCGTTTCCCTTGCTCTGTGAACTCCGGAGGTTAAGTTGCAGGCGGGAGATCAAGATAGAGGTCATGATCTGACTGAACTACATGTGCCCGTCAATGTTTTGTTCGTTCGTGGAAATCGACCTGAACGAACCTTGCTCCCATAGCTTTCAAGTCCGGAACAACAAGCTGCAAATTGTATTTCAGCAAGGAATTCTGGTGTATTTGATGCAGGACAGTATTCACGAGATAAATCAAGCAGTTCATCAAGTTGAGGCTGAAGATCGCAAAGAAGTAAATAGTGCCGTCCCGTAAAATAATCTCTATGGTGCTTTTGATATGGAAGGATTAGTCGAAATGCAAGTCTGTGATAGAGAAGTGATGACCTGGTGAATCCATGGGCCCTTTTATAGCGTAGTGTTCGCCACAAAGTTAGAGCAAAGATGCAAGTGTCCGTTACAAGTGGGGCTCCCCGTAACCCAGCTATAGCACCCAATGTCAGCAACGACGAGTGTAAATATACAGGATACCCCGGACTCACCAAACCATGAACTACTTCAGTAAGAACGCATCCTGATAAGGGCATTGTGAGCACCATTTTCGCTGGCAAGAAAAAGCGAAGCTGTACCAGGGAATCCATCGGGCAAAGGAACACCTATGAAAGGAAATCGTATCAGAAAGCATTAGAGGTGTGAAGTATGCGCTCCTGAGTACGCACGAATTCCGAAGTGAACTGCCCAAGCCATGACAATCACTTGGCCAGACAGAATTGCCAGTAAGAATGCGCGGATGTATTTGTTGCCCGATACAACCCATAGATTCGAAGAATCAGAATAACTGCTTAGCATTATAAGCACTGAGAATCCATAAGAGAATCGCTTAACGTACGCTCAGCAATGCGATGAAACATTAAAGCTCAGTAAGTTGGTATTCATTTGAAATTACAAGTCCAACTGGACTAACTTGCAACCAAAGAAAGCGTCGCCGCGCCTGCAAATTTGACGTATCGATCGCATCTGAATATTTGAATGGTCGCAACACCGGTTAGACCCAGCTGACAATAGTATTTTCCTGAGACGTACATCTAGTAAGACAGCCTCATAGTGAGCAAGTGAGAATAGGGTATGTAAAAGTCATGTCACATACAGAGATTGGCCAGTTAGTTTCATAGAACTCTGTGAAGGAGGGTAAAATGAGACTAGCCATATCTGCGTCGCAACAAAAGATCGTCTTACCGACTTCCAGAATAAGAAATTGGCAGTGTGTTATATAGCGGTTGATATAGAAAAGCAAACTGGCGAAGGTGAAGGGTTGCGACCATATTTTCTCGACCTTAGTATTGGATTCAGTTAAAAAGAGTATTTCAAAGAGCCGTGAAGAATCTACCTCCTCTGGAAGAGTTAACACTGTCACGGTAGGTGAGCGTTTGATAAGCCCAGTAATTATGCAGGACGAAGACTTGAAGTCATACAATGATCATACAGAAATAAGACATAGTTCGATGTCTGAAATTTGTAATTGCCCATCCTGGAGATGAGATGATGCTGGTTAATATAAGCGAGGAAATGAGAAGTTGGGAACCTACAAATGGGCATACAAAGTTACAATTTCTGCGGCGGACATATTGAAGCAAGTAAATGATTTGAGACGGTCCAAATGCTTCAGGTTTAATATCAATGATCCTCGTCCATTATATAGGAATCCAACTTGTTCTCTGGAATATTTGGTAGGCGACATACATCCCACATTATCTGATTCCAGGTGGGAGGTTTATGCCGAATTATTACACAAAAGTCATTCTGCTCACAGCAACATTTTTCGAATCGCCACTGGGCATCGTGTTCTAAGCAGCCACAATCATTCGCTGTCCGTAATCACTGCAAATATAGTTTGAGACAGAGCGAGTCCGTGTACTCTGTTCGCGTTACAAGTCGACCAATAAGTAAGTAAATTCTCTGTTTGATCTAATTTTACTGCACAAGAAATCTTTCACCCAGTATTTCTTTCGAGGATTGCGCAGTACGCCATCGTATCCATCTATAAATAGATTGACATGTATGAACAATTTCTTATTAAGGCAATCCGACTAACAGCTGTGTTAGTCGTACAACTGTGCACCATTCAACGTTGGAGTCAGAACTCTCCTTCCATCAATCTATCATGCGTCAGTGAACAAGTTTATTATGGGCATTAGGTATGATAGTGGGCCAGGAACCCATGTCGCTGTTAATTAACTATAGGAAAGTGAGAAATTGTCCTTGGGTAGGTCGCGATTGATCGATTGAACCTTTGGCTCATCTAGCACTATCGAAGTACATGTCGTCCTGATCGAGGACAGGGCCAGGCACCCTGTCTTATCGTATCATTCAAGTAGTTGCTGCGGATGAGGCTTCCGACTTTAGGGTATATTATAGTAGAAGAAAGGCCTTTCAGCCTGAATCTCGTTAGCTACTATCGGTGGTCAAAGTATAATAGGGCATCATCATCATCCGATGTGGATACCTATATAAGTCACATGCAAATCGCAATTTTCAGAAGGAAATATCAGTGACTGAAAGTAAGCTTACCGAATAGAATTAGGTGGTGTGAATGAGGACGGTTGAGATGTTTGCTATACAAGTTCAGCTTGCCAAACGCTTATGCGTCACAAGACAATCTATTCAGGCTTGTTCTTCACTGAGAGAACGAAGTGACTTCCGATCCGGGAGCCACAGTTAAAACCTCTCCAGGTACATCCTAACATAGTGCATCATCAGATGTCGAGTGTGGAAATAGATTACCTTGCTTGCAAGGTATCTTTCCGTGGTCATAATTGCGTGGGTTATGGTACCGGCGTTTTGCCGAAAATCTCCCAGCGACCGTGTGCTGCTTTGAACAATCCGCGATCGTCGAAGTCCCTCAACAATCGTATTGTGTTCCTTCTGAGGACTATTAGCTCATATCCTGCGGTCTTTGTGGCGAGGACCTACAAAAGCCTGTCGCGATTTCGCGATATAAAACTGTCGTGCACCGGCATTGCTCCAACCCACCCAGTTTTTTAAAGCAGATTTTGGCTACGTCCTCAAAAATCTGCGCGATCTGTTCAACCAAGTCTGCACTCCCTCTTTCAGAAGGATGTCTGGCGTCATCGTTCATGGACTTGGAGGTGTCGAAAAGTTAAAATTTTGAGTCTCGACATGTGCTGTTCGAAGTAAGTCCCCACTTTTCAGCCTCTTTGCCACTTATACTAATCTGAATGTCCCTTTATTTACTTGAAGCCTCTCAAGAATGACCATCCGTTGACCGCTGAGCACGCTGGGTCTGAAACAGCGTCAGAATCTAAAGGTGATTAAGAATAAGATCAATTGTATCTATTAATTATTCCTCATATATGCGTGGCGCAAAACAGAAAACTCTTCCGAATTCGCCATTGAAAATTGGCCTGCTCAACACGACGCTGCGAAGGAGGCTCTGCAATCAACGATCTTAACCCACCGCGTCATACCCGTTCCCGCATACAACTTGCATGGCGATTTGATAAATACCGCAAAAACCTTGAAGGTGCGACTGTCCGTATCATATTCACTCTCCACCACTGGTCTATTGCAGCAAAACATGCATCCAATGACATCTATGCTTTTCATCTATCTTTCCAATTTTCATTGTCGCTATGTACATAAGATTGTTTTTGTGTTTATATATGCCAGATTCCAATCTCTGGTTACCTTGTACATACTATCTTTGTTTTGATTGTATGCGTACGAAATGCCTCTTGCCTGTCCTCTGTACTTACTTCCTTTATTCATCTATGAAATAACAGTCTCTTCTATCCTCCAAGCAAGGTTTCTGTCGTCGAAGACGACGCTTCCCTAGTGCCATTCTTTCTCTGATAACTCACACACGACATGACACCCTGGGTAGTCATCATCCCAGCTGCGCACAAACTCAAAACGATGACCCTCATTTCGGATTCTAAATCAATTTAGGGATAGTTGCCCACAGTCTACATCAGTAGCCTAGACTTCTATTTCACGCCAGATATGTGGGCCTGTGGATAAAAAGGAGAATGCTCTAAGCCGTGTATAAAGACAAGAAACGAGATAAATCATGTTTACCGCTATAAAGTCTCTCATTCCTCGCCCAAAGTCAAGATCTTCGACCACCAAACCGAAGCACGAAATGGCACCCCCGAGCGTCGATGGTCCAAACGGAACTCTTGAAGTCACCATGCTAGCAGACTTGATTTCTTCGTCGGTCAAGGACGTGGTCAGCGAGTATCAAAGCGCAGGCCACAACGTCCCGTCTTTGTCGTCGACTGAACCGGGACCATTTGACGCACCTCATCTTCAATCTGCGAAACTGGCAAAGGCGATCCAGATCATTGAAGCCGCTTGCGCTCAGCTCAGCTTCTCTGTTGCGAATCCTGGGCACGTTGTTACATTTATTTTGCAGTGTTCCTTTACTGACATTTTCTTAGAAATCCTATGGTGTGCGTGTCCTCCATCAGCCATCATCGGGATACAGCCTCTGAAACTGATGATTTTGTACACAAGTACGAAGAGCCAGTCGCATTCCAAGTTGTGACACAGGCAAAGATAGCCGATATGCTCGTCGGAAAACCCGAAGGAGTTTCTTTCGAGGAACTTGCGACACAGTCAGGATTAGACCCCAACAAACTGGGTCGCATCCTCCGCATGTTGGCAACGAAGCACTGCTTCCAAGAAGGTGGGTTATCGTATTTACTGTCAGGTGCATGAAAGCATGAACTTACCGAGTGACTCGCAGTCAAGCCTAATGTTTTCGCGAATAACCGACTTAGCATGCCTTTGGTCTCGACGAACCCTGTATCTGGTTTGGTAGGACATATGTTGGTCATACAGGTTGTTAAACTATTCGTGATGCTCATACATACCATACTTCAGGACGGACGAAGTGATCAGAGCAGCTGTATTGCTCAATGATACACTGACGGACCCCAAGTCGGCTAAGTCTACTTCAGCGGATCAGAGTGCCTTTTATCGTGCTCACGGCGTTTCACTCTTCGGGTTCTACGACACCGTCAGTGAATATTCTCCTCCGCATTCCAATTTACTGACAATTTTTGCGTGGATAGCCTGTGGGAGAGAAAGTTCACGACGTGAGCACTCTGAATCAAGCAGCTAACATCAATTCACTGACATACTGAAATCAGCGCTTCGCCCAAGCTATGGTAGGCTGGGGAGAAGTGACTGGTAGAGCAATGCTGCCCAAGTGTGAGCTTGAAATCCAACCCTTCAATTGACGTATCTCATTTGTTTCTTTATAGCGTATGCATGGGAGGAGGTACCGGTAGACGCAACTATCTGTGATGTTGGAGGTGGAAATGGGCATGCCATGCTTGGACTCGTGAATGAGTTCCCTCAGCTCAAGGTTGTCCTCCAAGACTTACCGACTGTCGTTCAACAAGGCAAAGACGTGAGTATGAAGTACGCAAGAGAAAGTGAGAGAATGCTTACAGCGTTGGCACATCCAGTATTGGCAAGCTGAGAGGCCGAAAGCAATCGAAGAACAACGCGTTGAATTTGTGCCAATAGACTTTTTCAAGGATCAGCCAGTGGCGAACTGCGACTTCTACTACGTGAGTACTTGCCTAAAATTCAATCAGAATTTTACTCACCTCAATCTTCCTACAGTTGCGACACGTCCTGCACGATTGGCCCACAAGCGAATGCACGAAGATCCTCGGCAATGTTCGGAAGGCTATGTCACCAATCAGTCGGCTGCTCATTCGTCAGTGATCCTACAAGTTTCATGATTGTCGTAGTTGCTGAAGCTTAATCATTATCCAGATGAATTCGTCTTGCAACACGCCGTTCGCGATCCTACTGTTGCAAATCAGGCCAGCTAAAATCTGATACGTATTTAGCCCTAGAGAGATCGCTGATTGTAAACGCAAACAGGCTCCCGAACCGCTTCTCGCCAACTACGGAATGGGGCGCATCCGCCTGTACCAGCAAGACATGAACATGTTGAACATCTTCAACAGCCAAGAACGAACTCTGCAGGAGTTCATTGACATGGGGTGAGCCATCCTGATTATTAGCAATCTTCATGTGGTGTGCTGATGTTTCGACGCTTTTCAGAACGAAGGCGGGATTCAAGTTCGAGAAACTTTGGGATTCGGGGGAGGCCGGGCTCGTCGAATTCAGCGCAGCGTGAGGCTTGATCCTACATGATCAACGAGTAGTAGAGCAGAAATTGTTGAAATTGTTTGACATACATAGCGGGCTTTGTATATTATTTCATCGGAGAATCCATTTATGTTCGATAGGCCACCCGAGAGCATGCCAGCCAGAATTCAGATCCTCCCTCTTCTGACCATCCTAGCGGCCCCAAATCGCATTCGGCGCAGGTCAATAGCTTGATCTTGCGGCCTGGTCTCGTCATCAGGCCATAGTAGGATATAAATAACAGTTTGGAGACGCACCTAGTTCAGTGAGCGGTTGCACTGGCTTAGTGAACCCAATGTTCTCGAATTCCATCGGACTTGGGGTAATCAGCCACCACTGGGTAGTTTCCGGGGGAGTGGGGAGCGACGGGAGATGTGGATTTTGATGGCCCGTTGGTTCCATCTGGTAAAGTCATGTCAGGGCCTAAGGCGAAGCATTCGCGATGATATCGTACCTGCACACTCGCCCGTTCTACCCACTTGCCAACCCCTTTCTTCAGAATTATACTCCCACAATCGCCTCGGGGACATAGCAGATCGAACTTGTTGGTGGAGGTACCGGCTGAGGAAGAGGGTTGAAGAAGAGAAGAGACTCCATCCGGGAAATCGCTTATAAGCTTTGACGACGGCGCAGCACGAGGTCGTCGCAAAGCCTCCAAAACCCCTGGTGGTATTTGTTGGCTACCTCCCGGAACTTGCGTAGGTGCCTCCACAGTCGATTTCAATGGCGCAGTCAAATTCCTCCTCACTTCGAACCAGGGAAGCGATCCATGCACAACAGTGCTTCTTCCCAAGTTCTCGAATCCCGCCTTTTCGTAAAATGGCACCAGATCGTCGTGTGCGATGAGGACAACACGCTCCCACGTGGCAGTTCCCGCCGATCTCGCAGCCTCGAGACGCGTAAAGTACTCCTTGAGAAGCGCTTGCCCTACACCCTTTCCTCGATAGGAGGGAGACACGCACACCGAGTGAATGCACACTGAAGATGATCCGGGGACATGGGTCGTCATCGTTTCGTGGGTGAGGGATTCTTCTGGAGACTGGGTACCGCAAACGTATCCTATTAGTGTTTTTGAGCTCGATTGTAATTCATATGCTCCAAGGAAAAGATATGGTGCATTGGATTGGCGATATCTGCAAATGATATCTGAGAGGAGTACTTTGAATAGATATGGACCAAATCACAGTACCTGAAACTGGCCTCCGTTCCGGCTTCCTCTTCAGAAAATCCTAATGCAAGTTTGGATTAGGAGGCTGAGAAAGGGACGCGAAGTCGCGTACCTGCGGCTTCAATTACTAGAGCAGCTGGTAAGTCGTCTGCTGCAACGTAATCGAAGATGATGTTTGCCATTTCGGTTTTGAAACACCCTTGTGTGAAGTTAAGTGCTATTGTATGGCACAAGGACCCTCGCAAAGACAGCCGTGAATGAGAAGAGCGAAGGGAGTTCAACGTTGTGTTCAAGTTCAAGTTGATTCGTTAAATCAACGATGCGAAACATGTGATATGACTCATCAAAGTACGAACATCGTCACTCTCCACCCTTGTTCAGCAACTTTCCTCTAGGAGCGAAAATACCAAAGCCAAAGAATCAAGGTGTCTTCAAGAAATTGCACAGCGATTACTACTTATTCGACGCGTTATCACCTCTCTAGGCAGACGTATCATCCCGCTACCTACGAACTCAGGCTGCAGTGAACTCGACTAGGCCCGCCTCTCCAGCGTCCCACAGCTTCACAAACTTGAACCCAGTCTTTGCTCTAAGTACATGTGATATCAGAACCAACTTTATCCATCACAAAAATAACTCACCCCATATCGGCGAATTCATGCAGTGTGCGTTCTTGACTATTGAACAGGTTCATCATGTTCATGTCTTGTTGGTACAGGCGAATTCGGGCCATTCCATAGTTGCCGAGAAGAGGTTCGGGGGCCTGATACTCTCTGGTGAGCAGTTAATTCATTATTTGGAGGCTCTTGACTGACCTGGTTGACAACGGAAGGATCTCTGACGGCGTGTTGAAGAACGAACTCATCTACGCGACGAATTTCGATGAGCAACACAGATGGTGTAGACAGCGCTCGAAGCTTACGAATGAGTAGGCGACTGGATGGGCCCATAGACTTGCGTATGTTGGTCAGAATCTTCAGGCAGTCGGTCGTAGGCCAGTCATGGCTAATTATTTCAGTCGGACACCAGGAATTCCGCTCAACAACCAACAACCGAAAACTTACAGGACGTGGCGCAGCTGACGTTTATCAATCAAAGTCAGTGATTTCAAAAAAAAACATGCAAACGGCTCACATAGTAGAAGTCACATCCCGACACAGGTTGATCGGCGAAGAAATCCATTGGCACAAATTCGACGCGTTTCTGGTCGATTGCTTCTGGGCGTTCAGATTTCCAGTACTAAGAAATGATCCACCGTTAGTTCAGGCTATGACTCTTAGGTCAGAAGACTCACATCTCGCCCCTGTTGGACGACAGCAGGAAGATCCTGTAGCACGACTTTGAGCTGCGGGAATTCTTTGACGAGTCCCAGCATGGCATGGCCGTTTCCACCCCCAACGTCGCAGATGGTTGAATCCGCGGGTACGCTCTCCCATGCATATGCTAATTCATTTTCGAATTAATAATTTGTAGATTACAGGGAGAGCTGACTCACATTTCGGCAACATTGCTCGTCCAGTTACCTCTCCCCAGCCTACCATGGCCTGGGCAAAGCGCTAGAAGGGTAACAACATTTAGCGATTGGTCTATTCCGCAAAGCTCTTGGGCGCTTACATCTCTTTTGGTCTCTCCGGTTGGCTTTAAAAATTATCAGGACCCTGAAGCTTGAAACAACTTATGTTCTGCTTACCGTGTCGTAAAAATCGAAGAAGGGAATCTGGAATGCATGATAAAAGGCGCTATCGTCTGCCGCAGTAGAGAATGCTGTCTTAGGGTCTCTCATGGTGTCCCCGAGCATTGCCGCTGCTTTAAACGATTCGTCCGTCCTGAAAATACTGTCAACACAAGATAATCAAAGGAACTTGAGGTCGCCTACATGTTTCCTATGAGCCCAGAAACAGGATTTGTCGAGACGAGCTGCGTGCTGATCCTGTTGTTTGCGAACACATTGGATATGACTACAATCATTTACAAAAAGTGACCAAACATTACATAATTAACCATATGTGGTCAGTCATAGATTAACTCCTCGAGCGACAGACTACATTCTGATCTAGAATTGGAAAACAGGATTACATAGAATGCCTAGTAGGTAACAAGTAAAAAGGATTAATATCTAGTGGGTCCTCCGTGTGCCTTTAGAATGGCAGCTACTCTACTGGGCATGCTATGAATGTACTTGTCAATTTCGGAGACCTCTAGAGTATCCCAGGCTTTATGCACAGCAGCTATGAGAGTCTTAGTAGATGTAGGAGGATGTGGAGCAGAGCGTACAATTTGTTTGAGAGCTGTCCAAACATTTTCAATGGGAGAAAGATCAGGTGAACTGGGGGGATGGTAAAACAAAGGAATGCCAGAGTCAGCGAGCCACTTCCTGGTTGATATACTCACATGGGGTGGGGCATTATCCTGCTGGAACACTAGTCCCTACCACTTCTATTGAAATTAGCATGGCAACACTCAGCACACTCGACGTGATAGTTGCCGCAGCTTTTATGAAATGAAATTCTAGCGGCAACTCTGAGTTCATTGACAGCGAACAAATATATGTCAATTTCATTAGTTGCCAATTGAATTTCATTTAATTCAGTGTGCTTTCATATTGTTCACTATGATTTCAATAGGTGCCTTGTGCACTTTCAATAATATCCATATGCAATTCCAATAGTTCCACGCACAATTTCAATACAGTCCGTGTGCGCTTCTCAATAATTGCTGTACACTCTATCATTAATTGCCGCGTACGCTATCAATTAACTGCTGCGTACGCTATCAGTAATTGCCGCGTATGCTATCATTAATTTGCTGCGTACGCTATCATTAAGTACCACATGTAGTTTCATTATTATCCATGTGTGATTTCATTAAGCGCGAGTGTGTGCGCTTTCAATAATATCTGTGCGTGCTTTCATTAATATATGTGTGTGATTTCAATAGTTCCCACATGCGCTTTCATTAAGTGCTGTGTGCCACTTTCAATAATATCCGTGCACACTTTCATTAATATCTGTGCACTTTCATTAAGCACCGTGCACACTTTCAATAATATCCGTGTGCGCTTTCATTAAGCACTGTGCACACTTTCAATAATATCCGTGTGCAATTTCATTTAAGCGCTGTGTGTACGCTTTCAAAAATCTGTGTGCGCTTTCATTAAGCGTCATGCACGCTTTCAATAGTTCCCACATGCGCTTTCATAAGCACTATTGATGCTTTCAATATATCCATGCTCATTTCAATACTATCTGTGCGCGCTTTCATTAAGCACCGTGTGCGCTTTCAATAATATCCATGTGCGCTTTCAAATTTCAATAGTTCCCACATGCGCTTTCATTAAGCACTATGCATGCTTTCAATTATATCCTTGCGCGCTTTCAATACTATCTGTGCGCGCTTTCATTAAGCACCATGCACGCTTTCAATAATATCCATGTGCGCTTTCAATAGTTCCCACATGCGCTTTCATTAAGCACTGTGCATGCTTTCAATTTTATCCTTGCGCACTTTCAATACTATCTGTGCGCGCTTTCATTAAGCGCCGTGTGCGCTTTCAATACTATCTGTGCACGCTTTCATTAAGCGCTGTGCGCGCTTTCAATAATATCCATGTGCACTTTCAATAGTTCCCACATGCACTTTCAATACTATCTGTGCGCGCTTTCATTAAGCGCCTTGTGTGCTTTCATTTCTTGCCACGTGAAATATCATATTTGTCACTTCTATATCACATGAGCTTATACCACATGACTAGGGGGTGGGAACTGCTAAAAATAGCAAATATCTATTATTGGTGTGGGGTGCATATGGGCAGCTGTCCTGCATTCCTTAGGGCAATATAGGACTATGCTATATCAAAAGAAGTGTATTTGTAAGCAGAATTTACCTGTAAAAGTTTCGTGGTTCTAGCTTCACTGGTGGCAGAGATAATAGCAATATACTCTGTTCTTTAAATAGAAACAGTGCAAATTATCAATTTCTCCACAGCCAGGGCATATTTTCCCACGATCTAAATTGAAACCTGTACTTTTGATACATATCTATAAGAGCAAATTGGAATCGTGCTTATCAGATTATAATTACCTATGCAATACCCTTATCAAAATATAAATTGATTAGGCTCTAGCGCCTGCAATAATTGGAATATTGAAATAATTTAAATTGGCCCTTTTAAAGCTCATGTTACCCTTTTAGAGCCCAAAGTAACTAATTGAACTCAGAACTTTACCTTATCTCATCCTACGAGAAATGCCGCAATATCTACGCTGCTTTACCAATTGACCTACCTGAAATATTGACTTGCTCTCAATGTAGGTATCAATAAAAAGTTATTTAGAATCCAAAACTTAAATTTGCAGGGTACCCACCTTACTCCAATATAGTTAACTCAGAATCGCCTTGCTGAGCACTTACTTAGATACACCTATATGCATATCTACCCACTTTTCTCAATTCCGTATGGTGCCAACCTTAGAAACCTGGAGGATATTATAATCTGATGTTTGCTTTATTGATATGTTATTCCTGGGGTGTTTGTTCATACACCTATCTCACATAACAGCAAAAGTGAGTAAGTATGCATATAAGTACTCTGAACAACTGCTCAAGGTGGCAAGTCTGAGTTAGCTATATTGGAGTAAGGTGGGTACCCTGCAAATTTAAGTTTTGGATTCTAAATAACTTTTTATTGATACCTACATTGAGAGCAAGTCAATATTTCAGGTAGGTCAATTGGTAAAGCAGCGTAGATATTGCGGCATTTCTCGTAGGATGAGATAAGGTAAAGTTCTGAGTTCAATTAGTTACTTTGGGCTCTAAAAGGGTAACATGAGCTTTAAAAGGGCCAATTTAAATTATTTCAATATTCCAATTATTGCAGGCGCTAGAGCCTAATCAATTTATATTTTGATAAGGGTATTGCATAGGTAATTATAATCCGATAAGCACGATTCCAATTTGATCTTATAGATATGTATCAAAAGTACAGGTTTCAATTTAGATCGTGGGAAAATATGCCTGGCTGTGGAGAAATTGATAATTTGCACTGTTTCTATTTAAAGAACAGAGTATATTGCTATTATCTCTGCCACCAGTGAAGCTAGAACCACGAAACTTTTACAGGTAAATTCTGCTTACAAATACGCTTCTGTTGATATAGCATAGTCCTATATTGCCCTAAGGAATGCAGGACAGCTGCCCATATGCACCCCACACCAATAATAGATATTTGCTATTTTTAGCAGTTCCCACCCCCTAGTCATGTGGTATAAGCTCATGTGATATAGAAGTGACAAATATGATATTTCACGTGGCAAGAAATGAAAGCACACAAGGCGCTTAATGAAAGCGCGCACAGATAGTATTGAAAGTGCATGTGGGAACTATTGAAAGTGCACATGGATATTATTGAAAGCGCGCACAGCGCTTAATGAAAGCGTGCACAGATAGTATTGAAAGCGCACACGGCACTTAATGAAAGCGCGCACAGATAGTATTGAAAGTGCGCAAGGATAAAATTGAAAGCATGCACAGTGCTTAATGAAAGCGCATGTGGGAACTATTGAAAGTGCACATGGATATTATTGAAAGCGTGCATGGTGCTTAATGAAAGCGCGCACAGATAGTATTGAAAGCGCGCAAGGATATAATTGAAAGCATGCATAGTGCTTAATGAAAGCGCATGTGGGAACTATTGAAATTTGAAAGCGCACATGGATATTATTGAAAGCGCACACGGATATTATTGAAAGCGCGCACAGATAGTATTGAAAGTGCGCAAGGATATAATTGAAAGCATGCATAGTGCTTAATGAAAGCGCATGTGGGAACTATTGAAAGCGTGCATGACGCTTAATGAAAGCGCACACAGATATTATTGAAAGCGCACACAGCGCTTAATGAAATTGCACACGGATATTATTGAAAGTGTGCACAGTGCTTAATGAAAGCGCACACGGATATTATTGAAAGTGTGCACGGTGCTTAATGAAAGTGCACAGATATTAATGAAAGTGTGCACGGATATTATTGAAAGTGCACACAGCACTTAATGAAAGCGCATGTGGGAACTATTGAAATCACACACATATATTAATGAAAGCACGCACAGATATTATTGAAAGCGCACACTCGGCGCTTAATGAAATCACACATGGATAATAATGAAACTACATGTGGTACTTAATGATAGCGTACGCAGCAATTAATGATAGCATACGCGGCAATTAATGATAGAGTGTACAGCAATTATTGAAAGCGCACACGGACTGTATTGAAATTGTGCGTGGGAACTATTGGAATTGCATATGGATATTATTGAAAGTGCACAAGGCACCTATTGAAATCATAGTGAACAATATGAAAGCACACTGAATTAAATGAAATTCAATTGGCAACTAATGAAATTGACATATATTTGTTCGCTGTCAATGAACTCAGAGTTGCCGCTAGAATTTCATTTCATAAAAGCTGCGGCAACTATCACGTCGAGTGTGCTGAGTGTTGCCGTGCTAATTTCAATGGAAGTGGTAGGCACCACTCGCTGGAAGACAATACGACCACGCTCCTGGGTCATCTCATTATAGAAATCCCTCAGCACTCCATCTAACACCTGTTCCCGATATCTTGCAGTGTTCATTCTGCCACCTTTCCCTCCAGGAAACTCCAGTACAACCAACGGCCCCTTCTTCCCATCCATGATCGCGCCCCACACCATAACACGAATAGGTGACTTCTTGAAGGCTGGTACCATGCACTCTTCCAGCCATTCTTCTCCAGGGCGGCGTGTGACGTAAACGCGACCATGATTGGCGCCAAGTTCGATATAAGCTTCATCAGACCAGATGACTTTGGCCCATTGGCGACGCGATAAGCCTTTGTAAAGCTTAGCCCAGACCATCCGAGCATGACGGTGACTCTTGGTGAGGTAAGGAGCTGTTCGAGCAACGCGTCGAGCGTAATCTTCATGCTTGAGAACAGTGCGAATGGTGTTGATTGAGACATTCAGACTCAGCTGATTCTTGATGTCAATGAAGGGTGTGATGCGCTCCTTTCGTGCCGTGCGGATGATTTGCCGTTTTGAAGAGTCCGTGAGTATCTGAGGACGACCAGTGCGCGGTCTATTTTCAGCATCTCCCCGAGCTTCGTAGCGATGAATGATGTCGTAGGCCATGTGATAGTTGACTGAATACATTCTAGCTGCTTCTGCTATGGTTTTCCCAGCATCGACAGCTCCGATAAGCTTGTATCTAGTTGAGATAGGAAGTTCATGCCTTGTAGTCTTTGAAGGCATGCGGGGAGCTCAGATGATATGGCAGAAGTCAAGGAAAACGATGTTCATTGTGACGCGTCGTGAACCGTGGGCGCGTTTATTACATAATGTTTGATCACTTTTTGTAAATAATTGTAAACTATTATTGAGATCGATTCTTCAGAATTTATTGATAATTAATACTGACCTTCCTGGAAGCAGTGCTTCGTCGCGAGCATTCGCAGAATGCGACCAAGTCTATTGGGGTCGAGTCCTGATTGCTTCGCTATCTCATCAACGGAAAGTCCTTCAGGCTTGCCGACAAGAAAGTTGGCAATCTTTCCTGTGGTAACTACTTGAAGACCTGCAGGCTCCTCGAACTAAACGACTTGTCAGCCTTGGGAACTAAGATTTTATAATACCTGATACGCACGCCATAGGCTTTCTACGCCGCAGTCAGCATTGGATAGGAACACCAAATAAGCACACGTACATTCGTCGCAGTATGGCCGGGATTGGCCACAGTGAAACTGAGCTGAGCGCACGCTGCCTCAATTATTTGGATTGATCTCGAAAGTTTGGCAGATGCAAGATGAGGTGCATCAAACGGCCCTATTTCTGTAGATTGTAATAACGGTATATCATGGCCTGCAGTTTGATATTCGGAAACTATATCCTTCACCGCCGAATTAATGAGATCTGTCAGTCTTGTAACTTCGGTGATCCCTTTAGGGGTGCTTGCTGAAGTTGTCGCCATTTTGCTACGAGGTGAAGCTCTGAAGCTGTGAACGATATTGAAGGGACCCTCTATTGCAGCACTACTTCAGGAGCTTCCATTTATATACAGAGTCAGTTTTTGGAGTAGCTCCGAGCTCATGAATGTAGATTCCTAAGGGTGTCTATACCATCCAATGGGGGCTTTGAGGAAACATCTCAAAGGATAACGCTTAGAAAGAAAGCTTGGCTCTGCAATTCTACTGAGTAGAAGTCTTCCAATCCCCAGGGCATCAGAATGTGTGAATCGCATGGAATAACCAAATACACCCACGCGCGTGGATTTCGTCTTCAATACTATGTCCTTGAGAAAGCTTCTTTTAAAAATGATATTGCGGCTTTAGCTGGATGTGGCACATTCCCAAGGGTCGACTTCGGGCGCCTATTAATAATGTGATGGTATCTTATGTAGTCTCAGATCCCGTCAGCGCAAGGCATTGATATCAATCACAAATCAATCAGGTAAATTCAGAAGCTCTCAAAGCTATGCGCTGGGAACTCTCATCGGAAGTGTTCTATGTACATAAAGCTAGCGACGTTCACAAGTATAAGAATTGACTGAACAAACCCAATTGAAACCTCAAGCTCGTGGAATTTCATCGTTCACACAGAGTTGACACAGAGTTACCACCGCTACAGGACACTCTGGGATGGGATAATTTTATCAGCATCAGTCAAATTGTTAGAAAGACTCCCCTTAAAGAATCCAACCTACAATACCCACGAAATATCAGCATCTCCAAAGAAGCGCAGCCACTGTAGGAAAAATGCTTTCGTCGACGAAATGTTGGGAGCATTACTCGAGTAAATCAAAAACACTCTCGGTAAACATGTCAGTTTGCTCCAATGTACCACAAGAAGGTGATGCTGAGAACAACAGTGAGGATGGGGAAGTCAGCAGGTATTACCTTCCACAAAACAGGGCCCCTTTTCTTTTGACCTGGGCCATACATTAGAGGCTGAGGACACTGAAGATATTGAGAAATACTTTCCAATAACGTCGATGCTTGTAACACACCTTAAAACTTACCACAAGAGCTAGTAGCGCATTGGTATTAATTGGCTCATGGCCTTCTCTATATTAAGATAGAATTCTGTACCTCAAACCGTCACTAGATCTTTATAAAATTAAATGCCAAGGAGCTAAATGGATAAGTTGTAAATCACTCAGCAGTATGTCAAACTAAAAGCTGGACACTGTATTATGGAAAGCACGAGAAAAATAATTGAGTGAGCTCAAGGAATAATACCCTTTCAAATACCCTCTATCACTGTCATATTTCGAGCTGCTTACCAGAAGCAGCTCGGCATCCTTTTGTTTCCAAAACGTAGGGAGAAAGAGCTGCAATTTGATCCATAATTAGCAATAACATGATAGCAATTTGATTCCTGAATCCCTTCGAGCCAGCTACTCTAAGTCTTGGCATTTTTGAGGAAGGGGCGCCAGTTGAAGCAGCTATAAAAGTGTTTAATGCTCGAACGAGGTGCAGGAATCAACTGACCAGAATGCCAGTACCTATCAAATCAACCCCACACCTTCCAGAATCCCTCCAGACTGATGTCCTCATCATTGGAGCTGGTCCAAGTGGCCTGATGGCAGCCCAGGCACTAGGACGTCTTGGTGTTGATGTTACAGTCATTGAACGACGGTCCGTACTATTTATTACACACATGAATTTGATGAAGCATTGATGCAATGTCATACAGTGCCCCTGGAGAAGCCTACGGAAATGCCAATGGTCTTCAACCGCGCACACTAGAAATATGGAAAGGCTATGGAATGCTTGAAAAGATTGCTGTGAAAGGAGCATTGATGATTGCTATGGCATGCTATTTCTTACCACTTAGATCATCTTGCTGACAAGGTCAATGAACTAGGTCAGATACGAGATGTCAAAGAGCTTTGGTTGTCTTGTACGCTCGCGTCCATCGAGCAATGTCGTTGTGAGCAGTCGATATCCCTATGAGATCACGGCTTCTATTTCGGACATCGAAGCTACTCTTCGCAAAAATGCTGAAGAAGTGAGCGTCAAATTTCATCATGCGTCTTGGCCAATCTCTCTTGAAACAGATGAATCCGACGAATTTCCAGTCAAGGTGACATCTTCAGTCTTGAATTTCTCATTCATCCATGTTAACGTTAACTCCACCCTACGGCTTATATAGGTGACCATCGAGAGTGCAGCTACCAAGTGTGATGTCTGTGAACCCCTTCAGAAAGGATCCAATTTGGAAACACGCCGAAATGCTCACATCATCCCATCATGCCAGTGCACTACTCATCATGAAGGAAATTGCCAAGTTGTCTTTGCAAAGTATGTTATCGGTGCAGATGGTGAGCATGACCACCATGTTGCATCTATTAAATCATTCCTCTAATAGTCTAAATTGGTAGGGGCGTATTCCTGGGTACGGCAGGCATTGGGCATTACAATGGAAGGAGAGCAAACTGGTATGCTTTCTAACCATCAACAGCAACACGTGCATCTCTGACAGGTCAAATTATGAAGAGGATGTGTGGGGTGTAGTAGACGTGATCCTGAAAACAGACTTTCCAGATTTCAGGTTCAAGTGCATTATTCAGGCCTCCGCTGGCCCAGTAATTGTGAGTATCAGCCGCTGGAACAATCACGCTCTCAGTTGACCAATATTTGACAATCTAGATTATTTCTTGGGAAGGCAAGAAAGTATGGATTTACATTGGCATGACGGCGTTTGATCATATTTCCTGATGGGAAGACGGGCATCTTGATAAGTCAATATTTGACCCGACTGATATGCAGCAAAAAATATTGGGAGTAAGAACCTTTTTTCTGCCCCAGAACACGTCAAATCTAATGTACTTAATTTCAGCGCATTCATGAGCAGTTTGCTCCCTATACTGTAGAGTTTACTCGTGTATTTTGGAGCACCATCTTCTCAAGTATGTCACTATATTTCTTGAAGAAATACATCCACCAAATATGAGTCTCAATTTTGATCAGCTGCTCAAAAGGTTGCCTCCAAGTTCTCCTACAAGAACAGGGTTTTCATTGCTAGTGATGCATGCCATACCCATTCTCCTAAAGCGGGCCAGGGAGCAAACACATCCATGGGAGATTCCCACAATCTAGGTGTGTTCACTATCCTCCTGGACAATAAAATTGAAACTTGAGGCAAATCGGATAGCTTGGAAACTCGCATATGTTCTCCGAGGATGGGCCAAGCCATCTATTCTTGACACGTATGAAGATGAACAGCGCAAATATGCCATAGAGCTAATTTCATTCGATAAAGTCATTTCCACATTGTTAGAAGGAGGCACAGCAGCAGATTATCAAAGGTAAATTACTCCCACTTCTTGAAGTCATCAGACAGAAGGTTGAAGCTGAAGCTTTATTGCAGATTGCTACACAAGCAAAATTTATTTACAAGGTCAGTTCTATTTCATGTATGCGTGTCAGCAAAAAATAGCCTGAAGCTGACTCTTCATCTACAGCGGCACTGGAATTAGTTATGCATCTTCAAGACTCACAGTTCAAACAGGATTGCAGAAGACTGACAGACAGGTGGTCACGGGAGAGAGATTTCCTTTTAGTCCAATCATCCGTCTTGCTGACTGGCATCCATTTGATGCACAAGATCTTGTCCCTTCAGATGGAAAGTTCAAATTGATTGTCCTTCCTGGCGATCTGCTGTTGCCAAAAGCAAAGGAAGCGCTCTCTAGTTTTGCTAGTGCATTCCAGAATGCCGTTCAAATGTGATTCCAGAACTCATTCAACAGATTGAAAAGACGACTATCTGTCTACACCATTGTTCAAAATTCAAAAGAGGACATCAGCTGGAAGGATATTACTTCTGAGCTTGCGGAATCTTGGAAATGGTATGTAAGATTTTTTTTCTAGCGTAACGTTGAGTGCTGACATCATATACCATTCTGCAGTTGTTTCTCGGTCCAAGATCTTGGGAGGGGCAATAAAGATCTGTACAAACAGTTTGGAATAACCAAGGACAATCAGACAGCACTGGTATTACTGGTTCGGCCAGACAGTTACCTTTCAATCACTGCAGAATTGGAAGAGCTTGGTGTGGCCAACCTCATTGTTTTATACATGTACAACCTCTAGTTTTAAAATATAGCCAAAATCGATTGTTCTTTGTCTAAGTACATGTAGCGCATATTTAAAAGCACTTGAAAGCTTGAAGCTTGCAGTCAAATTTGAATTTGAAGACGCTTCAGGCACGTCCATAATTGCCTACTTCAGGAAATAATACCAATAGATATGTCCAAAGCTTTTCAGCCATGTTGCTTTCGAAATCACCCTTTTGCTCTTCATATGTCATTGTACTGTCCCATCTGCCCTCTATTCTTAAGCATTTCGGATCCAAAGGTGCTACCATCATGTCATGAAATCTCTCTCAATCACCTATCCCACGTTCTCTCAACTCACAACTTGGCCTGAGAGACACGAAGTCGTGAACTGGGGCACACTTCTCGACTTCTGCTTTACATACCCTAGTACTTTGGTTTCGTCCACAGGATTCACGCTCAGCATCCAGTACCATTTAAATTATGTCGTTCAGTACCCCCTTTCTCATGATTCTGCTATGGACTTTCCCCCAGTTGTTTCCAAACAAGTGATCGCCTGCTGGAATCCCCCATCATTGTTGCCTGCCCGTCACTGCGCTGATATATGTTGAGTCTTAATTTCACATCAAATATGCACACTCTGCATCTACAGGCTCATGGATGATGCACTGAAGGTTTTGCTTCTGATTTCTCAGGCGGCGCGTGTACAGGGTATCTGCCCTAGATCATTCTCAAAGACCGAACTCTTCATCGCTCAGTATAAATAGTGTCTTCTAGTGGTCCTCAGTCTTGGGCCAATTTATATGTGCGTGAACAGATAATTCCCCAAGGAATGGACAAGTGAAAGTTGATTATCTTCAGAAGGATCTGTGGCCTTTGGAATTACATGCTATCCACGAATTTCTTGTGCTTGTGAATAGATACGCCAGACTCGGATAGGTCCCTTTGGGCCTTTCTTTACTTTGCTTAGATTCACGCCGCAAGATTGTAACTTTTGTGCCTTCCACCACTCCCACTCCAGTTCCTGGAAAAGTCACAAAATAGCGCCGCTCAGAGTCTCTTGCTAAATGTCCAGATTGTCGGTTTCACTTGTCAATATATGTTCAAATTGCTGTCACTCTTTATTCCCTGATTCACATGAATTTGAATGACTGCGGCCATCTTGTGCTGATGGTCAGAAGGTGGGATTGATATTTGATCGAGTTGTTTCTTGTGGTTTATATTATGCAAAAAAATATACACCAAACGTCTATATTGGGCTCACAACTTGTACTTGAACCTGAAGAATGAAACTTGACTGGCATTCACAGTAACTTGGGATTCTGAGCAATCCGGATGACTCATTTCGATCACAAAATCTATCACTCGCGACAAGGTGAATGATGCCGGTTCATGGATTCAAGATAATTACGGACTGGATGAGAGGCAATAACTCTCTATGGCTGGCAATGGTTTAATTCAAATACTCTCATGACATTTCCTTCATCAAGCAGTGGTAAACTCCACGAGACCTGCCTCTCCAGCATCCCACAGCTTCTCGAATTTGAATCCTGTCTTCTTCCTGTAAAAAAAATGTTGTGAACTGATGAGATGTGTTGCATCTCAAGTACAGAAATCACGGACCCCATGTCAATGAACTCCTGCAGGGTTCGCTCCTGACTGTTGCAGCTATTCAACATGTTCATGTCCTGATTATAGGCACAGATGCGTGCCATTCTGTAATTCACCAGAAGGGGCTCCGGGGCTTGGTTGGGTATAGATGGATCTCTGACAGCATGTTGCAGGACAAGTTCATCTGCAACACATATTTCAGCCTAAGTGGGATTTTCTCTTAGAAGAAGAACTGTGACTTACAAATCAGCAAGCAACTAGTGGGCCCCATAGCCTTGCAAATACTGGCAAGGATTTTCAAACAGTCGCTCATTGGCCAGTCGTGTCTGAGTTACCCTCAGTCAGATGGGCTCTTATCACAGAACTGTTCAGAAGACTCACAGAACATGGCGTAACTATTCACAATCAAAAGTCAGTGTATCACCGTCATTCTCAATTGATATTACTCACATAGTAGTAGTTGCAGTTGGAAACAGGCTGTCCATTGAAGAAGTTGATGGCTACGAAGTCCATGTGTTTGTTCGCAATAGCCTCTGGGTGTTCTACTTGCCAATACTGCGAACATAATTCCTGAGTCAGTCAAATGACAAATCAAATGTTAATTGTCACACCTCCCATCCTTGCTGGACTACAGCAGCCAAGTCCTGTAATACTATTTTGAGGTGAGGGAACTGCTTAACAGGGCTATAGTGAGCAAACAAAACCCTTAAAGGGCAGTGAACATGAGAGTGAAACGCACGATGTACAACGACGATGAACACACCCGGAGCATGGATGGTAACAGCACGGTAGGCATTTGAACCCACCTCGTGACGTATCATAACCTTGATCCCATGGTAAATCACCGCAAAGCGTATTGTAGCTATTGTAGTCATCCGGGATATAGAGGACTAGCATTTTGTTAGTATCAATAGACATAATGAATAAATATATGGTGGATATGCACTGAGAGGCAGTGGAGGTCTTCCACTGCATTGCAGTGTACCCGCCACTTGATCACGACGAGCCAGAAATCCAGTGGAAATGCACCAGATCGCACCAGCTCCTGAAAAAGTGGTACGAACTGGATCGTAGGCCATCGCCAGAAGGGTGATGTGGATTCCGACGCGCCGGAAATACAGTGAATTTCCACTGGATTTGTGGCGTTGGTTAGAATACGCCTGTTTTGAATTCTTGCGTTGCTGAATTCAGGCATTGTAGCTACACTCAGAATATCAATATATTACATTTTGGCCAGCCAATATATACATGTGCTGTAGGTAACAGGAAAACAAGAAAGCAGATAGCAAGAGGAGAACAGTGTAACACATATATTACATCAAATGTGGGGCCAGCGCTTAGCAGTGGTAGGAGGGTTGGTCGCTGCGTCCCCCCTCGCGCGCAGGCCGTAGGCCGTACCAAGATAAGTGTCGCACCTGCGGGAGGACGTCGCATGCGCAGAGTCCCTGCGCAGGAACATCAGAAATGTCACAAACGCAGGGTATACACTTACCTGCGGCGGCCCTCGTATCCAAAATCTCCTCCCCTCGCATCCCGCCGGAACCTTGCGCGTCGTCCGTCGTTCGTCCTACGATAGCGTTCGCGTTCGCGATAGGAGGCCTCTCGTTTGTTTTCGCTGCGCAAGCGTGTTAGAAACGTCGTGAAAAGAGGGCGGAGACTTACAATATAATCTCCCTCTTGAAGCGCAATTCCTCGAATCTTGTGTATCGACCTCCCACGGATCCCCTCCAGAACATCGGGCGCTGTCCATTGGTGTAGAAGTGGGCTGTTCCGAGGTAGTCGCCTGCCTTCGCTGTCCGCGCGAAATACGCACCCGTGTAATGATTATCAATGCCGTGGGCTTCATGCCTATCCATTAGCACGGTGAGTGATGAGATATTAGACAAAATAATGGACTTACACGACATAGAAAGAGCAATTCCATGGACAACCCTTTAACTTGGCGATCACTGCAGGTACCTTCCGCCTTAAGAGGTCTTTTTCTCTACACAGAACGCCCGAGTCGCGGCGGATAGCGATCGTACACATTGGAGATGAGAATGGAGTGGTGGAGAGCTGAGAGTGAGTGTATGTAGTGTGTTTGAAAATTTATACCTTGTCATCGTTTGAACATGTTTGAAGTACAACTCGCTGAGTCGTCAAGTCATGCCCCCCCTTCCCCCCCAATCTCTTTCCATGTCTGTCCATGGCACATGTTACAGACTGCATTGTAATATGTTCTACTTGGTACACCCTTTATGTCTTTACACAATGTCTGGAGTAAGTAACTGAGGACTTCAGGAAACACCATCTTGGGCGCTTAATATGATCTAATTTAGGAAGTAATAACTGTATGCGGTAAATGTAACCGGCTGTAATAGATACTCCCGTGACGTGTTGTGACGACTGAAATTACACCGGCTGTGTCCGGCATCGACGCGAGGACGTCACAAGCGCAAGTAGCCCACAGAGTCGATGCCCAGATCGACCCACTTACTGTAGGGCGATTCTGTAGGACTTCTACAGCAGTGATAATTCTAAAATCGCTCCTGCCGGGGAGCCGCTTTTGAAATAAAGTGTGTGTGCACTAGATCATAAGTCGCGTCTGTAATCTAGTTCACTCACAATGGATTTCAAGCCGCATTCGTAATCTAGTGTGCATGTACTAGATCATGAGCCGCGTCGGTAAACTAGTATGCCTCCACTATATATCAGGTTGCGTCTGTAAATTAGTGTGCGTGCACCATATTCCAAGTCGCGCCTGAAATTCGGTGCGCTTACACTAGATTCCAAGTCGCGTCTATAATCTGGTGTGTATGCACTAGATCATGAATCGCATCTGTAATCTAGTTCTCTCAACTAGATTCCAAGTCATGCCTATGATTTGGTGCGCGTGCACTCAATTAAGAGGCGCATCCAAAATTTAATGTGCGTGCACCGGAAAGATCAAATCCAAAATGTCCAATGGCCTGGTAGCACTGTATGGCGTTCAGAGCGCAGCATAATCTGGGCCCAATTTTTTAGCGCAACACATCCGTAATTAAGTAGGTGCGTCTGTTTAGCATCTGTAATCCGGTACTAGACTCAAAGACGCGCATGTAATCTGGTGGGCGTGCATTACATTATGAAACACATCTGTAATTTGGTCGCTTGCACTGGATCAACATGAGTCCATAATCTGGTGAGCGTGCACCAGATTATGGGAGGATCTGTATTCGGTGCGCGTGCACTGGATCTCAACATGCGTCTATAATCTGGTGAGCGTGCACCGGATTATGGGACGCATTGAAATTCGGTGCGCGCGCGCACTGGATTCCAACACGCGTCTGTAATCTGGTGAGCGTGCACCGGATTATGGGATGCATTGAAATTCGTGCGCGCGCACTGGATTCCAACACACGTCTGTAATCTGGTGAGCGTGCACCAGATTCCAGCACGCGGGGAAAGGAGGAAAAGCAGTGTGGCATAAGTGAATGCAGGCACTTTCTGGCCCCTCACGCACTTCCTCATTTACTTTTGCTTGTACTCTACTCACTCACTCCTCTGGGCTTTTCTGTTGCCGAGTCAGGCTCCCACGCTCCGTGCACTGACATCGGCGACTCATAATCGTATCCAGCGCATGGAATAGACTTGAAATAGCGTCTAACGTTTATAATGTACTCATATAAAGGTTACAAAATTGTTTTTATAGTATAACTTGCTTGCAGGAGTATAATATGTACGTTGCCGTGGTTGTTGGGGGCCAACAACCACGGCAATGCCGCAAATAATTCTCACAGTCCTTTACGGAGGCGGCCTGCAATGAAAGGCGTCTGTAATCTGGTGAGCGTGCACTAGATTATGGGACGCGTCTATAATTTGGTGCACGCTCACCAGATTATAGGACGCGTCCGAAATCTGGCGCGTGCGCACTGGATTCCAGTCGCATTGTAATCTGGTGAGCATGCACTAGATTATGGGACGCGTCTATAATTTGGTGCACGCTCACCAGATTATAGGACGCGTCCGAAATCTGGCGCGTGCGCACTGGATTCCAGTCGCATTGTAATCTGGTGAGCATGCACTAGATTATGGGACGCGTCTATAATTTGGTGCACGCTCACCAGATTATAGGACGCGTCCGAAATCTGGCGCGTGCGCACTGGATTCCAGTCGCATTGTAATCTGGTGAGCATGCACTAGATTATGGGACGCATCTATAATTTGGTGCACGCTCACCAGATTATAGGACGCGTCCGAAATCTGGCGCGTGCGCACTGGATTCCAGTCGCATTCGTAATCTGGTGAGCGTGCACTAGATTATGGGACGCGTCTATAATTTGGTGCACGCTCACCAGATTACAGGACGTGTCCAAAATCTGGCGCGCGCGCACTGGATTCCAGCTCGCATTCGTAATCTGGGGTGCATGCAGTAGATTATGGGATGCGTCTATAATCTAGTGCACGCTCACCAGATTACGGAACGCGTCCGTACTCTGTTGAGCAGCCGATGCCTTGACAATCCTGCCAATTTTCTTTTTGGCACGTTGAAAACTAAATTCTAGTATAAAATCGATTGAATTTTAAATACGCCATGGTTGGAAGTACTATATGGCATTCAAAGCACACCATAAATTGTGTCAAACCTTGTTGCGCTATGCCATCTATAATCTGGTGTGCGTGCGCTAGATTTCAATTCGCGCCTGTGGTCGCACTAAATTCCACGTCGCACCTATAATCCAGTGTGAGTCACATCTGAAATCCGATGCGTTCACACTAGATTCCAAGTCGCATCTATGATCCGGTGCGCTTGCACTAGATTGAGAGACGCGTCTATTATCTGGTGTGCATGCACCGCATCATGGGACTCTTCTATAATTCGGTGCGTGCGCCCTGGATTAGACTGGCGTTGCCCCTGTGCTCCGGTACGCTTGTACTGGACTTCAACTGGTGTCCGTGAACCAGTGTGCGCAACTAGATTCCAAGCGCGTCTGTAATCAGGTGTCAGCACACAATATTACGAGCTGCGTCTACAATACGTTGCGCGTGCACTGGACTATGGAGGCGTTGGCACTCTAGTACGTGTGCACTCGATCCCAAGTTGCGCCTGTAATTCAGGGAGGGCTCTGTATCATACACAGCTTCTGTGGATTTTTCAATCTGAATGTAGTTTTCCCTCCTCCTGTTCCTCCTTCTTCTGCCAGAACGACATGCCAACAGGACCGTATCAACGAGAATTGTCGCCAACTCGCCGTGTTCGATACGATCCTGTACCTTCCCCCACCCATCGCGTTCGATATGAACCCATCCCTTCTCCCGTTCGTCGCGTTCGATATGAAAATGTCTCATCTCCTGCACGTCGTGTCCATTACGACCGCCTCCCCTCCCCTGTTCGCCGTGTCCAATACGGAGATAGAGAAGTGGCTGATTCTCCCCGATACTGCGTACCCGAAAGGCCAAGCAAAGTCGTGCCTCTGGTATAGCTCAGTCCAGTTCTCGACGTACCACCGGCACCCAGATTTCTTCGAACTCAAAATCCAGTACTCCGCCTAGCATCGCTTATGATGCATCTGTCGAGCCCTTTGCAATGGTTTCCGATGATAGCAATTTTGCACTTCCCAACTTATACGATGATCTGCACCAGGCGGACACCCAGTCTATTCAGGAACCTCTCGAAGATGAACGGAGATATGCGAGCTTTGTGGATGCTGTAGCATCTGATCAATGTTCATTCCTGCAGCTCACGCGCGACGTATTCATTGCGAACGAGTGGAATATGCAGAAAGACGAGGCAACTGTGAGCTTCGTACACTCAGACCATAACTTGTCGACTAAATTTCCCATCCAGTCAAAATGGTACCATATGCAAAGTGTCTCCGTCGGCGATGTTCAGACTACTGTCTGCTTATGTCCACGTGGGAAGGATAATGCAGTCTGCTTTCATGTTCGTTATTTGCAAGATTATAAAACTGCAAAGTTTCCGTACGACGAACATATATCAAGTGAGTTCCTCTTGCTTCGTATTTTCTTTGCTCAATTCTGATTACACCCCAACTTATTATTCTAGATGATCTCAACCAAACCTTCCTGTGTTCTCGGTATGAAAGCGTTAATGATGGTATCTATATCAGTACCTTCTCAGTCCCCCCTCCTCCCGAACGTACATCAACAATCAAGCAGCGCGCTGTTGTAACACATACAGGAGATGATGCCGGAAAGGGTACTTGGAGTTGCTCCCTTGACATATCTGCCAAAAGCTGCAGTCACATCGCCATTGCTCATCACTCCCTCAGGCAGCATATGGAAGGTGATCCTGATGCACATGACAGCGACGCAGGATCAGGGGAATTGCAGTACACTGATCCTTCGTCTACTGGTTCCCCTGTGCGCCAGGCCAGTTCTGCGGAGAACTCGATCTCAGTCCTACCACTTCCACCGCCATCATGGGTTCGAATACGACGTGATAATATAATATTTGATCCCCCACTCTTCAATATATTCCAAGCTCATGAAGTGATTTCTTTGGATGACGCCTCGAATTGCTGCTGTCGAACTCCGAGGATCACCGTCAATCCACTCCAGGAAGCCATTACACAGAAATGCGTGATATACGCATTGGAGGGAGCAATTCAAAGTACGATCCAAGTCCAAAAATGCCTGGCTTGTACTCATCGATTCATTGGGCCTGATTGTCGCTCACTTGGACTCTTTAATTGGAACAACCGTGCCCTTTTCACCCATGACCTCTTGAACGATTACACTAGTCAATTCACTACGTCGGAAACGCCGTTCATATCCTGGGTTACTGTCGTCTCACGTCGATATCAAGCGCGTGGTATTCCTATTCCGTTCGTTGGCGATCAGCTTTTTCGGGCGGTGTGGTTCTCTTACATTCGCTTGGTTCAACTGGATGACAACATGATATGCCCAACCTGTGGACCGAACCCTGAAGCTATAATTGTCGATGGTGTAACTTTGGCATTTAACCGGCGGAATCTTTCGTCAACACTGCAACCGCCTACTACTACCGACAATCAATCCCAACAAAAAGGTCTTGTGAAGCAGGTTCCTAATCTACAGGCAATTTCAAACAAGAAAGTGCGATCAGCCATCCGTGATATTCTGACTGGCCCAACTCTTCTTATCTCTGGGCTAGAAGATATTTTGGATGCCAATGAGGATGAATATGGCGCATCATCTGACGATTCTTCATCTGACGATGATGTTACTACAAACTACCGCATACTGAACCAGGCACGAAAGGCGGCTAAAGCCATGCATCTTCGCATTAAGAAAATCCCATTCGTTGTACAGGAGCTTTCAAAGATGGATACTCACATTTCAGCACTTTTTGATCGATGCTATGGCCTCGCAGCCCTTGCGTCGGGGAGGAAAACTTCACCATTGTACCGGCGCTTATTCTTGCAGGTATGCCTATTTTTAGCTAAATTCCATATCTAAATTAATCTACGCTTCGCAAGATCGCTGCGGAGGAGACCATTCTGCAACTTATTAATGGCGCCGCCCAAAGACACCTGCAATGATTCTGTGCAACATTGATCCAGGAGCCACTTACGCCTTCCCCAGCTATAAAAGATCTTGCATCTCGCCTCATTCAAATCCCCTCACTTTACTCGGTAATCCAGTATGAATTAACCAGTGACCAACTTTCTGGTGAAACCCTCGGCACTTCTGTGTGGCTATATAAGCGGAGCGCTACCGCCTTGATTACTTTAAAGAAGTATGATACCCCCGCTGTAGAAATTGCGCCAGGGAGCGAAGAAAGTTGTGAACAATGGCGATTGGTAATTGGTCTATTTTACATATCGACATTGCTAACTGGTCTACTTTAGACAGGATGTTTCTACGGTCTACCTAAGATCAGAAGACGCCCGCAGTATCCAAATCTACACTATGAAAACGCAAAAGATTCTGGGGGAACCGACAAGCGAGGCGAAGGTTGTCAGAAATTCTACTCCAAATATGGCCAGACTCGCCTCACAGGGGGAATCATGTGCGTTTGGTGTACACATAGCGTGTGCTATGGCTTCCACTGCATACCTTCGGCCGAGGGCCGAAATGACGTCTTTTCTGCGATCTACACAAGATGGGAGACGGCGCCTAAAGTCATAGTTTATGATTTTGCTTGCGCGCTCCAACCATATTGCATGACACGCGAACCTGCTTTCTTTGCCGACACCCTCTTTGTTATAGATGCATTTCATGCAATGGGGCACACGAAGTGTGGGCATGCGGCCTTCTTGAATACCTACTGCGAAACGGACCCCAAACTCCTCACTATCAATTCCAGCGCAGCGGAATGCGGAAATGGTGGACTGCTTCGTATTCGCAAGGCTGTGAGCTACATGTCACAAGAACGTGCCATTGTGTTTACGAAGACGTTCTTATCCATTTGGAACAGACATAGAATTAGAGCTATAGAACGGCGTCGTAGATAACGAACAAGTACATGAGTGACCATAATCCAGAGCACCTCCACTGGATAATAGATTAATCTCACATCGTGTGTGCACACTAAATCTCAATCCTCACTATATATAGTCACTGGCCATGATTTCTTCCTTCCTGTCCCTTCCTGTCTTGAAATGGCGAAGACCGCTCCGAAGAAAGTAAACCGCAAAACGCGTTCCTCGCCTGCAAGCACAAAGGTTAGACTCTTCGTAATCGACAAATGCAATGACTAACGACCTCTATAGAATGTAGCTTCCGCCGAATTGACTTCTGAAGGACAAACATCTCGGAATCCATCACGCTGTCAAAGGTGTGAAGGCCGACCACTTCGCAGCCAATGTTGCCATACAAAAGCAGGGCAAAATTATCTTCATGAACGTCAAATTTTGAAGGTAAGTGTTCAGCATATGCTCCCATCTCAAACCCAATATTCGGGACTCATTGCGTCCAGGATCTCGTTCAAGGTCCTCTTTCCATGGTGCCAGCCACGGTTCCCACTGTAGAAGCACCATCCGGCGGGTCATTAACAATTGGTCCAGTTGACCAAGTTCCTTGTAACCCTACTCCGATTGTAGGGGCCACCATGCTGGTAACTGATGATCAAATTGACCCAACCCTTCGTACACCGAGCACATCCCAGAATGGTATTGCATCTCCTCAATCTTCTGTTGTGTCTACGACTGACATGTATCTTTCCAGCTAATTCCAGTATGCATGAGTCGCCAAGCAGTCATTCATTATTCCCAGAATCTCCATTGCATCGGTTCTCAGGTATAGTGGATACGACATCTTCAAGAAAGTCCTGATTTATACTTGAATACCAGGTTTTAACGGTTCTGACCACTCTCGAACTGTCCACCAATTTTGATTCCTCAAGCCCGATCCATCCCGTGGCTCTAGGCGCTGACGATACAGCTCCTGCAAACACTTCAGGGGGCTCGCTTGAGGAACCTTCCAAGAGAGGTCGACGCGCCAGGGCAGGTGACGCCTACCATGGTTATGTTCAGGGCGCTTATCGCGGTTATGAGCGCTTCAGTGAGTTTGACATAGCAGATCTTGGAAATACCGCTTACAGCCCGCTACCACAGAGTTTTGCTGTACACATAGGCTACCAGAACCAGTCCGTACCACAGCCAAAGCATCTGCAACATTCTTGGACACTATCAAACCTTTGATTCAGAAGGTATGACTCACTCTCTCTAGCTCTCTGTCGAAGTCCCAGAACCTCATGTATTCCCTATTCACAGTGTGAAGATTTATCCGCCAGACTGCCTGCTGGATATTCATTGGAGCACAGCATCCTAATGCTAATGGAGCGGCCATCCATTGGGCATCGCCCAGGCTCCAGAGAGATGCACCTGATGAGGTCGACGATCTTGGTAGTGATTTTGTTGCAACGATCACTCGTGCAATGGAGTCTAGAAAACGCGACGTGTATGAAATGCAGAATAACCTGGTAGAAGCACGCGAACAGAAGGCTAATTTGGAAGTGCAGATGCAGGAGATAACCAATCAGAAACAGAATCAGGAGGACATTCTCCGTAGGTATCAGGAGAAATTCGTAGCCTAGATCTGACCATAGAGTAATTCATTTTGTTGGCTCTCCCTTATCATGTATGCGGACAATAATTCTGATCACGTTCATTTTCTCTTCTGCATGCGCAAGATAAAACTGATAGCGCTTATCCCCTCCTCCATGTTTGACGATAACGCCAATAAGTATTGATAAGTATTAAGCGCCCCACATTTCCTTCATGCCACAGTGGTAAGGACTCAATACCCCATTCACGATCAGACGTTTCCACCACGGCCACGGCTCAACCGGTGTGCGCGTGAGACTGCCTCGCGAGTCGCGGCAACTCAATCCCGGCTCCTCAACATCGTCACTCACTCCAGCGCAATAACATGCAGTAAGCGACAAGGGAGCTCTAGAACATCGTATCTGGCCTGGTCTTCAAGACAGGCTATAGCGCAACACTTCAATTTTTAATATATTGGGTAATGGACATGCGCTCCAGCCTCCCGCCACCTACAACAGGGGTATTTCCACGTCGAAGTATGCTAGATGGGATTAGAATTGTGGCACCAGGGGGAAATTCGATTATCAGACCAAGATAAAAGAGTAACAGGTGACATCCAAGCATAGGATCGTAATTTCCAAGAGCAAATGGCACAGGATGTACCCAGTCCGACACACTCATAATACTCCCATTCCACGCTCGCGCTCACACTCAGCTGTTCATATTCATACTCCGGGGCGTGTACTCCCATTTTCCTTGTTCATAGTCATAGTCATTCCTACCAACTGATCCGCTGGTTCATTGTCGCCAATGCATGGTTCTGACCCAATCCCGACCTTATTTGTCTCAGGAAGGTGTATTTGACCGCTTTTTGGGAAACATTTGGATGGCCAGATAGTGAATTCTAATCTATAATTGCAATAAACAATTTTTCTGCATAGATATATAGCTCTGTCATACAGTACAATGAGTTTTGTAAGACTCTGAGTAGTTGTGCACATTTCGTGCACTCATCTTTGACTTTTCTCGAGCACGACTCGGAGCAGTCCGGCGCCATCATTGGTGCCATCAGTGCATCATTTTATTGTTTCCGAGCACTTCCTCCATTATTTCGGGTTGAGACTTGCTCAGAAAGATTAGTAAAGTATCTAAATATTTAGATAATATTATATTCCTTAGTGCTATTGAAGATTTGGAGCTTAGCCGTACATCCCTCAGCTCACAGTTCCTTAAGTGTGATTCGGATGCCAGATTTGCCGAGCGGCTGAATTCGAACTCAGACCGTCTGCCTCCTTGCTAGTAGCTGTCTAGATAGACGTAGCAACAGTGAATGTATATTGTAAGTCTACACTACAATGCTCATTATATATCTCAACTATCATGTTAGCTCAACTTCTCTTACATTAACAGCCCCGATGTACTAGAGGCCTAACATGTTGTGGACATTGCCGCGTATTTGCACATGCTTGCATGCACTGCCACTGCGCGCTTAGTACACATGACTTCCTATTTCGGTGTGATGATTGCATCACTACTCCTTTGGCTTTGGATCTGATTGCGATCTACTGAGCATATCTGGGCAACTGGTCGGACATCAGTCGAATACAGTCGCAAATGAGTCGCAAACATGTCAATTTCAGGTCGCATATCAGTCGCATACGCTTTAGTTTTGACAGTTCTGAACGCTACACATCATTCTGTAGCTCATAAACTGTTCCTATTAATTCTGAACCATTATAACTTCAGATATAAAGTGTTCGAAAGCGCCAGTAAATTTATCCTGTTGTGTTATGTGTTCAGTGTAGATTTGGAAGCACGACTTGATGTTCACGCTCACTTAAGCTTATACCACCATGACGAAGAAAGTGGGCACAGATGGTTTGACAAAACATCAACGCTACTATCAAAGGCAAGCTATACGTGATCTTATTCCTTGAGATATCAATCATGACCTTTTAAAAAACAGGAACCGAGATATAATTAATGAAAAGAATGCGAAACGCAATAAGGAAAGGCGTCTTCAGTCTCGACGGTGCGTCTAAATTCATTAAAATCATCCAGGTACTTCATTGAACCATCATATATAGACAACTCCAACGTAAAGCTGCTGAGGATCGTGCAGCAGCTAACGCTGTTGAAAATTGCAATGCAGCTTCAAGTTGTGACGACGCTACTATGGAAAGTGCTGCCATTTGTAACCATTGCGCCAAACCTTCTGAGATAGAAACTGCCGACATCGTTGGATTCATGGGCGCTGTCGACGAGGATATGGAGCAGTGGTTGAATGCTTGGTTCGATGAACGCTCACCTGGTAGCGGAAAAGGATACTTTCTCCCGATGGAACAACACTCGCTCAGGAAGGCTGAGAAGTTGAGTTGAGGAATTGAGAAGGATATGGAAGAAACTGCTGGCCACCTCAGGTTTTTCTTAGGGGAACGTTGCGGCGAGTTTGACTGGCTCATTGAAAGATGGAGAAAACTCGCCCGTGGAGGTGCAATTTTGCAATTTATCCTCGATAACGGCATGGCAGATCGAACCCTTTCAGTAAAATTACGTTGATACAATAGCAGACTTATTACAATTCAATTGAAGTGATATGTGTTCAGATCTGCATGTATTCTGCAGTCTATGCATAGTGTACCATTGTACGAGCAAAATTATCACTCGAAATGAATACTGATAATGCGAATGATTGTATATATTGATGTTACTACAGGGCTACCCTAGTGATGTCAGTAGTAGCGCGGATAACTCTTCCAGAAGCTAATGCAGCTTGGAAATGCGCCTGTGCATCTGCATGCGTGTAGAATTTGGCGACTTGGTTGTGTCGAATACCGGCTACGTTGGCAGTGACTTGAGCACTGAGGTACTAGTTCAGACAGGCTGGGGCAAGATAGGATGGGAACACTTACGATCCGAAGTAAACCCCGGGGGTTCGCCCAACAGTGATGGAGTAGTAACGGTGGGGCATTCCATCTTCTGCAACTGTTGAATCTATCAATAAGGTGTGAGTATACAAATAGGTACACCGTGATAGGAAACTAACCAGTGATGCTCAAGGCAGGGGGCAAGTATGTGGTGTCCAAGGTATCGTGTTGCGAGTCGATGGTGACTCGTCGAACAAGGCCAGCAGCTCGTGCGGCATCAAAACGACGCTTGGGCAAGGTCTTGCGAGACGTATACTTGATACTGTGCACCGGGCACCTTGTAGATATTGTCGTGCAATATGTGGCTACGTGAATGCAGCGTCAGGAATCCAAACAGCTAAAGGATATATAGGATACTCAAGATCCGCGAAAATAGCCAGGGTTTTTGCCGACTATGATAGCGTACCCAGCGCTGAGATGGGTCTAGACGGCTTGGACTCGACGCGTCGACTGGAACAGGAGGGGGTGTCAACACAGCAGGGGATAAGGAAGGCGCCGACATAGCAATGTACAATCAAGGGTTGGGCAATGGTACGTCGTATGGGGGGAACCAAAGAATTGTATGGCGTAATATACTAGGAGTGCTATCAGGGTAGAAAAAATGGCGTGCGTGTGGCCAAGCAATGTGACTTCATCGAATGTGGATAGATCTTAAATCTACAGTGCGCTGCATGCATGACAATAGTTGGAGTGTCTTGAGCTAGTTATAGAATAATATGAATGTTCTGATACGAGAATCAACCAAATGGGGAGTATAATGACCGGGAAGTGGTGTAGGCGCTCTGGATCTGAATGTGTAGTATCGATCCATTTCTCAGATATAGCGAATGCAAGATTGAATTTTCATTCGAGCCCCCTCCCCAATCCCTACCGCATTTCAGTCAGAAATCCCGTGTATCGTCACCATCTGTTGCTCCAACTTGCCATAAATGGAAGACATAGAAGGTCGGTAGCCTATTCAAGTCCAACAGCAATGCATATTAATGCCACCCTGTAGTTCAACTCTCTGAGGAGGTTAAGGCAGCTGTCGCTGAACAAATTAGAGCCAGGAAACACTGGGCTAAGGTGCGCTGTATGCGTCGTAAATTTGAAGGTGCTGCAGGTGGGCGCCTATTTATCAGGTCGATTTACCTCTCTCACTAAGTTGGTTTATGGGGGGTAGATTTCAAAAAACGGGCAAGGGAGCAGTTGAAAGCAGCTGAACAGGGCCTTATTGCCGCTGTAGAATATCTAGCGGGTGTTGACCCTGCTACGCTGAGATTTTATGACAGGACCATGCAGCTCGAGGTTATGGGTGCTCTTCAAGCTTATTCAGTTGGGTTTGGCGCAGCTCAGCCTCAGCGAGCGCCCAACACCGATGATCCTCAAGATGGTATCAACCAGACAGATGAGGTATGGATATTTCGATGTTTTAAAGTTGATATTTACCGTCAGTTTCTAGTTTCAAGAAGCGCCCAGCTCTCAGGAGGATATCGGGCCTGGTATGACCATAGACCGGCCTTTTGAGGTACATAGCTCTCATAATATGTCAAAGTTGATACTTATCGGCTTGTTTCTGGCCTCAACAGACGGCCGGCACTGATGGTCCCCAAGACGGTGTTCACTCTAATATGACTGTCGACGAGCCAGTCGAGGTACGTAGTTCCCTCAATGTGTCGCAATTGATTTTAATCATCCATTTCTACTAGCCTCAACAGGCGCCCGACGCGGACGGCTTTCAGGGGGGTATTGACCCTAAGTTGACTGTTCGCCAGCAAGGCCAGGTATGTGTCTATTTCGACGTTTCAAACTCAAAGTTGATGTTAATTTTCTCCGATAGGCGCTCAAATATGTGTGTTCTTACTGCCTATCTTCGTACTATCGTCCTAAATTGCTTGCAACAGGAAGGGGGAAACACTTCCGAGGAGGATGACGATGACATCTTCGGTCCGAGGCCTGCTCACACAGTGCGTGATAGAACATCCCTATTGCCTTTATCGTATGAATTGACCTTCATTCCCTCTATAGGCCATCGACAAGCGTAACCAAGCCCGAAAAATTAACTTGAGCGTCCAACTTCAAAACGACAAGATTCGAACAGCACTATCTGCACGAGCGACCAAACTCCAGAACCTTCAGACTTCTCTGCAAAGCGAGCTTTCCTGGATTGAAGAAAGGCTTTACGATCCCGACCTCATCAGGATGCGGGATAACATATCAAGTATTGTCCATGCTATGGAGGGCATCAAGCTGCGCTTAGGCAATACCGTCAAAGAACATCGAGATGTTGAGCAGGAGCTGCAAGACATTCTAGAAGCCCAACTTGAAGTAGACAGGAATGCGGAGGAGGTAGCCACTCTGAACTCTCGCAAAACTGAGCTCCAGAAGCTGGTAAAGTCTGCGAAGAAGGTTCTGGGTGATCGAGAAGACCCAAATCTGCGTCAATATCTCAGCGACTATGCCAAGGAGCAGGATTCGATCAACCTTCGCCTCAAGGAGTTGAAAAGTGCCGCTGACACCAAGAAGGGCTCCTAGAAAGGCAGACATGGAGATCAAATTCAACCGTATGAATGAGGCTGAGCAATTTCAATATGAAGGTGAGTTGATCTGCCATGGTGACTGCTATCTGGTGTTGATAGGATCCTTAGAGACTGCCCGGAAGGCAGTTTATTGTTTCCTAGTAAAAGGAACTGGCACGGTTGATGTTGGTGTCCGCCGTACTGCTCGCGAGGTTCAAGATTTTCTTCCGGAAACTGGTGTCACATCGCGCAAGTTGGCCATGCTCGTCCATCAAAACAGTTTCCTCAACTCCCAATGTCGGTATCACGAGAGGACCAAGAACCGGGACAGGTTCGATGGTCAGAAAATAAAGAATAAGGACCACATAATCCATGGCTCCGCATATCAGCTGCACTTGGCCTCATGTATCGCCGAGGCTGTTCCTGCTCACAATGGCTTTATGAATTGCGGCTGCTACATCGAGGATGTCTTGCTGGATTTTTTCTTCTGGAAAACCTGGACGATCGGTTCCAGAAACCCTCGGTTCCCTAACTACACAGAATCTATGGGGATGGACTACCTGACGCCGCGGGTTCGTGCATTTGTTATCAACTCGTTTTTAGCCACTAGCCACCTCGTGCTCGATGACCTCTATGCCTTGGATCATGGGACGGCCGAGTACGCTAACAGAATACTATGCATTCAGACTCAAAGAACTGTCGAGAAATTGGCGGAGCATTCCACGAAGGATGTTTTGGCATTATTGAAAGGATTGCCTAACTTACCTTTCACTAGCGAGCAGCATTCCAGGACTCCAACAGATCAGATGGAAGCTACGGTCGAGGAACTGGAAAATAGGGCTCATTAGTACGAATGTCGCATTGTTTACAATCTATTTTACAACGTGATCTGAAACTGGTTTATGTTGTTCCTGATGAGTTCTAGACGCTTAGCTGTCCTTCTCTGTCCCTCTAATCAATATGAGTAAGAAAGTTGAAAGTGTGATAAGTGGTGCGAGCGGCGAATGGTGTGTTCGCCAAGGGAGATGCCATCTATAATCTGGTGCGCGTGCGCTAGATTTCAATTCGCGCCTGTGGTCGCACTAAATTCCACGTCGCACCTATAATCCAGTGTGAGTCACATCTGAAATCCGATGCGTTCACACTAGATTCCAAGTCGCGTCTATGATCCGGTGTGCTTGCACTAGATTGAGAGACGCGTCTATTATCTGGTGTGCATGCACCGCATCATGGGACTCTTCTATAATTCGGTGCGTGCGCCCTGGATTAGATGTCACTTTAGACTAATCTGGTGTGGGAGCACCATATATTGACCATATCATGCACCTTATCTTGTGCACTGGAAGGGGTGTGAATTTATCTTGCTGTAAGTACGTTCGACTCCAGCGTACTGAGGGTTTGCAAACTAGTGAATGAGCTAACTATTCACTGTAAGGATGACAATAACCACCGCCAGCAATCCACCAATTTTTCTTCACCAACAGGCCTGCAGTATCTGGAGCCGACTTACTTCTGTTGAAATCGACTTCTAGAAGATACGTGCTGGGATCATAAAGGGTGGGGTTCTTCAACACTAGATCTATATCGTCCTGCACCGCGGTTTCCTGGAGGAGCTCTGGCAAACCAACAGAATGTGAATCGTCCAATATTCCGGCGCGGCGAACGATGAGGAAGTGCCCTGACACATATAGTCCGCGCCATAGACCACCTTCGACTTTGAAACCTTCGTTGTATCGAGTTTGAACCAATTTAACTTCTTGCGATCGAATATCTCCAGAGGCGTCGTAGCAGGGTCGAGAATTCGAACAAGATTGGGATATGCTGAATATACGAAATTGCTGCCCTCGATGAATAACCGTATCCGAAGCGGGTAGAATGGACCTTCCTGGTGACAGCGAATGGACCTGGTTGATGAGTAAGGGATGAAGCTTGTGTTGACGAAACTCTCCTACCTCAAAAGGCTTGTCGTATAAGTACATCTCTACGACATCGTAGTATTCAAGTTCAGGCCCTCCAAGTTTGGCGTAGAAGGGGCCCATGTCAGTGACCTTCAACTGAGGGCTTGACACTTGGTGAACATCATTAGCAGAAGAGATGGGTGGTGAAAATGCTGGAGACTGCATGGAAGAACAGTCCAAATGGACGGTGCTCAAAGTTAGACTGAGAGATGAAATGTGGTGGTCGTCCATGGGTATTTGGGGTGTCACCGTGTTAGACGAAAGCAAGTTGAGTAGGGTGAATGTTTCCGAACATTCACAAAGCACAGAAGATCTAGTGGGTGTCCACCAGATACCAGCAAGCCAATGGGTGCCGGAACTCAGTGGATATGCACTTGATATTTGTGGCGTCGGAATTCAGTTGGTGCGCACAGGACTTTGTGAGCGTGAGTAACCGCCTGACTAAGGAAAAATGACGAGGACGGCGCCCCAAGCTCGCAGCGCTCCAAAATCCCGACACGCTCAAGCCACCGATCACAGAGCCATGCCAGAGGCCAATGATCGAGATCAGTCCTAACCGAAATACCGCATGCGGTAATTGCGCAACCAGGTCTCACAAGTCTTATCTGGGACACCATTTCAAATTAGGCGCCCAAGATAGTCAAGCGTGAATATCAAATAGGGGGAACTCACCGAGTCAGAAACAACAGGGGAACACCAGAAAAGGATTAGTAGATGGGCTCACTGAGTCAGAAAACTTAGGGGAACATGGAAATGACTAGGAATCGAGAGCAAAGCGGAAGCGGGCACGGAGGCGAAGGAAAACAAAGTCAGAACAGACAATTTAGCTACAGTATAAGAATGAACATGTAAAATATGGACCGGCAGTGAAGAATAGATCCCCACTCAACAACCAAAGCTCAGAATTTCGAAGAACATAGTCTCGTTTCGTTTTAGTTCACCCTCCTTTTCTTATCTCGCTCTCGGAAATAAATATCTCATTGATATTTTATTTTCAAAATCTAATCTACTCCAACTAATTCCTTCGGGCAAAGTTTGACACAATTTATGGTGTGCTTTGAACGCCATATAGTACTTCCAACCATGGCGTATTTAAAATTCAATCGATTTTATACTAGAATTTAGTTTTCAACGTGCCAAAAAGAAAATTGGCAGGATTGTCAAGGCATCGGCTGCTCAACAGAGTACGGACGCGTTCCGTAATCTGGTGAGCGTGCACTAGATTATAGACGCATCCCATAATCTACTGCATGCACCCCAGATTACGAATGCGAGCTGGAATCCAGTGCGCGCGCGCCAGATTTCGGACGCGTCCTGTAATCTGGTGAGCGTGCACCAAATTATAGACGCGTCCCATAATCTAGTGCACGCTCACCAGATTACGAATGCGACTGGAATCCAGTGCGCACGCGCCAGATTTCGGACGCGTCCTATAATCTGGTGAGCGTGCACCAAATTATAGACGCGTCCCATAATCTAGTGCATGCTCACCAGATTACAATGCGACTGGAATCCAGTGCGCACGCGCCAGATTTCGGACGCGTCCTATAATCTGGTGAGCGTGCACCAAATTATAGACGCGTCCCATAATCTAGTGCACGCTCACCAGATTACAGACGCCTTTCATTGCAGGCCGCCTCCGTAAAGGACTGTGAGAATTATTTGCGGCATTGCCGTGGTTGTTGGCCCCCAACAACCACGGCAACGTACATATTATACTCCTGCAAGCAAGTTATACTATAAAAACAATTTTGTAACCTTTATATGAGTACATTATAAACGTTAGACGCTATTTCAAGTCTATTCCATGCGCTGGATACGATTATGAGTCGCCGATGTCAGTGCGCGGAGTGTGGGAGCCTGACTCGGCAACAGAAAAGCCCAGAGGAGTGAGTGAGTAGAGTACAAGCAAAAGTAAATGAGGAAGTGCGTGAGGGGCCAGAAAGTGCCTGCATTCACTTACGCCACACTGCTTTTCCTCCTTTCCCCGCGTGCTGGAATCGGTGCACGCTCACCAGATTACAGACGTGTGTTGGAATCCAGTGCGCGCGCACCGAATTTCAATGCATCCCATAATCCGGTGCAGCTCACCAGATTACAGACGCGTGTTGGAATCCAGTGCGCGCGCACCGAATTTCAATGCGTCCCATAATCCGGTGCACGCTCACCAGATTATAGACGCGTGTTGAGATCCAGTGCACGCGCACCGAATACAGATCCTCCCATAATCCGGTGCACGCTCACCAGATTATGGACTCATGTTGATCCAGTGCAAGCGACCAAATTACAGATGTGTTTCATAATGTAATGCACGCCCACCAGATTACATGCGCGTCTTTGAGTCTAGTACCGGATTACAGATGCTAAACAGACGCACCTACTTAATTACGGATGTGTTGCGCTAAAAAATTGGGCCCAGATTATGCTGCGCTCTGAACGCCATACAGTGCTACCAGGCCATTGGACATTTTGGATTTGATCTTTCCGGTGCACGCACATTAAATTTTGGATGCGCCTCTTAATTGAGTGCACGCGCACCAAATCATAGGCATGACTTGGAATCTAGTTGAGAGAACTAGATTACAGATGCGATTCATGATCTAGTGCATACACACCAGATTATAGACGCGACTTGGAATCTAGTGTAAGCGCACCGAATTTCAGGCGCGACTTGGAATATGGTGCACGCACACTAATTTACAGACGCAACCTGATATATAGTGGAGGCATACTAGTTTACCGACGCGGCTCATGATCTAGTACATGCACACTAGATTACGAATGCGGCTTGAAATCCATTGTGAGTGAACTAGATTACAGACGCGACTTATGATCTAGTGCACACACACTTTATTTCAAAAGCGGCTCCCCGGCAGGAGCGATTTTAGAATTATCACTGCTGTAGAAGTCCTACAGAATCGCCCTACAGTAAGTGGGTCGATCTGGGCATCGACTCTGTGGGCTACTTGCGCTTGTGACGTCCTCGCGTCGATGCCGGACACAGCCGGTGTAATTTCAGTCGTCACAACACGTCACGGGAGTATCTATTACAGCCAGTTACATTTACCGCATACAGTTATTACTTCCTAAATTAGATCATATTAAGCGCCCAAGATGGTGTTTCCTGAAGTCCTCAGTTACTTACTCCAGACATTGTGTAAAGACATAAATGGTGTACCAAGTAGAACATATTACAATGCAGTCTGTAACATGTGCCATGGACAGACATGGAAAGAGATTGGGGGGGAAGGGGGGGCATGACTTGACGACTCAGCGAGTTGTACTTCAAACATGTTCAAACGATGACAAGGTATAAATTTTCAAACACACTACATACACTCACTTTCAGCTCTCCACCACTCCATTCTCATCTCCAATGTGTACGATCGCTATCCGCCGCGACTCGGGCGTTCTGTGTAGAGGAGCGAGGAAGCGAGGAGCGAAGCTCCGAGCTGACGAGTGAGGGGTAGGTACTAGGGACGATGTGCGGCCGCGACGTAGACCAACGTTTCGTCTGTAAAGAGACTCATCAGGCGGCGGGGAGGTCTTTTACCACCGAGCAGAACGTTACATAATCGGCACGTGTTGTATTTCACGGCCGGGACGTGTTTAATGCCCTCGAGGGGGCGGAATCCGCAGTGGAACTCGACGCGCCTTTGAGGCTCTTCTGAGAGCTATCTCCTTACCAGTAGAGTACTAGATTGTCTACTGATAGGTATAGGTTGATAGCTAGTAGGTAGTATTTCTTGTCCGGTATATTTCATACGGTTAGTGACCCAAATGCAAGCATTCAGAAGGTGAACATTTTGTCACGTATCACAGTCCGCAGGAAGTTATTCAGACGTAAAGTATATTCCTACATCTCTAGAAAAGAATGACTGATCGCTATATTTTATTTCTAAAATTTTAATTTTTTACAGATACTCGAAGTGCTAGTCGCGTGCGGTGATCCCGAGAGGGATCGCCAGCGGCTAGTACGAGAGTAGATGTAAAAAAACACGATCAAACTGTCATTGCTAGTTCAGCTTGGTAAGCTTCTATTGTCTCGCGGTTGATTTTATTCAACCGGTCACTCAGCGACTCTGGCTTTTTAAAGGATGCAAGGAAGCGGTCATTGGGTTTTCCAAGCCCAGTTTCTTCCCAAGCATCTCGCAGAGTTTGCCATATGGGACCGAACTCTACAGAGTCCCATAATGGATTATGAATGAGTTTCAGGACATATAGCCGGCTCTCATCTTCCCATTCAGGAATGGATGGACGAGGAGTGAGCGCTGTTGGGCGCTCAATGCCATATGACACGCCTGAAAAGACAGACCGAAGCCATCTCCCTGGGTATCCTCTCGCACGCAGGCGAGATGAAAACAACTTGACTATCTTTTTGAAGTCCTCTTCTTTTGAAGATAGTCTGACATAGTGAATAAGTTCGCCTTTCACCCAAGATCTTTTGGATGCATCAGAGTGACAAGATTTCCAGGGAATATAAAGATAGGCATTTAGGGCCTTCTGGAAGACGCGTGTAACTATAGCAGGTTTTGTGGCCTGGTATAACACCCCAGGAGCAACTTCAAGGGATACGCTAACATCCAGAAACGGTAATTGGTACCGTGATTGGGTCCATTCCATCTTCATATTGGGGTGTAGTTCCCCAAAGCGCTTTTGAAATTTACGAACAGTCTCTAGGTCGCCTTCAATAATGGCAAATATGTCATCAATAAATCGACCATAATAGAGAAGCTGTTGGCGGAACTCAGATAGCGCTGAACCTTCGTATCCGGCTAGGAATAGGTTTGCATAGATGGGTGCAAGTGCAGTTCCCATTGCAGTCCCGATCACCTGGTGGAAGGTTCTGCCCAAAAAGGCTACATAGTTGAACTGCAAGACCATCCTCATTAGGACGACGGTAAGCTCATTGAGAGTATTAATCTCAAGTCCAACGGCTTCTTTCAATGTTGTGAATAGCATTGAAGAAGTCTCCAGCATTAATGCAATCTTACAAATGCCATCCTCAATTGGAATATTGGGATACATTGCAACTACATCACCAGATACGAGCCAGACTTCTTTTCCAATGGGCATTTTGACGTCAAGGATCTGACGGCAAAATGTCTTTGAATCTGGGAGAATCCAAGGAAATTGGGGTAGAAGGGGCTTTAGGCGAAAATCCACCCATGCAGACGCATTAGCCAACAGTGTGCCAAAAGTTGGGACAATTGGGCGTGCAGAAATGGGGAGCTTGTGGATTTTTGGTATCGCCTTTAGAACCGGGACCTTTTTAACACAGCTTTCGACTGGGTCGAGTAGCCATTTGAGTTGCTGCCATGTAAGAAGGTCAGATGCCTTGTTTACAATTGTCGTAAGTGACGTGGCTAGCAGCTCATGGTCGGGTTCTTCCTCTATATAGGAGGGGTTGAGAAGGAGTTTGAGTCCATTCTCATGGTACCATTCAGTAGAGACAAGACAGAGCCCAAGATTCTTGTCAGATGGAAGAGCAATAATCTTTTCATCTTTCAGAATTTGTAAGAGCTTGTTTAGTTCCTTATGATTGATATTTGGGCGGACGTGAAGTGTTTGGCGGTCAAGTACTTGTACTTCAAGCAATTCACGGGCCCATTGGAGAGCAAGTTCGACATGGAGGAGCATTTTAGGTGCTTCCGCCTCAGGCTGGGGGATGTGAAACTTCGCTATATAGCGTGGTTGTCCCTTGTCAAGGTCAGGGTTGAGGCCTTGGGTAATGAGAAGGGCTCGTGATTTACGGGCTCTCTCAGAAAGCCTCAACCGGCGCTCAAAGTCATCAAATGCTAGGTGTACTGAATTGACAGAAGTCTTTTCAGGTCTGGGGACAAATTTGGAATTCAACGCCAGCATTTTGACTTGCTCCAAGCTCAATTTCACACTGGTCATGTTATGGAATGTACGGTTTGTGATTCGCGTATCATAGAATAACGGGGACATACGGGCAGTGACAAATCGAACTTGTAAAGCTAAAGGTGCAGAGAAGAATATGGGGGGGTAGGTATCAAGCTTTAGGCGATGAAACTTCTTCCCAACTGAGGGTATCCAGGTTGTAACAAGGTGAGGTATCGCGGGGGGGAGGTACGAAGCGTCTAGTCGGAGTCGTTTGACTCCGAGTGTTTCGACTTCTTCGACTTCCCCTTCCAAGCCTTTCCATGTGTGGACGTCTCTCTTTCTTTTCCTTTTCCTTTTCCATCCACCTTCTCGGACGAGTCGTTGGCCTTTTTCTTCGACGCCGGGGCTTTCGAAGACGACGCCGAAGCAGTCGGGGGGTTGGACGACGACGAGGTCGGGGTAGGTTTGTTCTTCTTCTTCTTCTTGTTCGACTCGGCGTCGGTATCTTCGGCCTGTTTGTTGAGTCGCTTGGACACTACAAGGGCGCAGAAGAGGGGAAGAAGGAAGGGGAACACGTGAGTGCGGTGCATAGAGTGAGGTATTGGACGTACCGGCACTCTCTACATGCTCTTTGATGATATCTTCAATTGGCTGAGTGCCATCCATCATCTCTGCATCGGCAGTCGCAGTGTTCAGGGCAGCTTGTTTGACAGCCTTCCCATCACGTTCTGCTCGAACAAGTGCAGCAACGTCGAAACGTATGCTGGTGAGTTCGTCGCCTAGTGCACTCACGACCGCATTGATATATTTTTTCCAAAGGTTAGTCTCATTGCAGGCCGCATCCGCGAGGATTTGGGAGGCGTAAGACGAGAGGTCTACGGAGAGACACACTCCCTTGGAGACCGCGTCAATCAGAGATTGGCTTGCGTCGACATTACCCTGGTGGCAAGCACCAACGTAGTCTTTCGCCGCCTGTTTCATCATTTTTAACGCAGTCATATATGTTTCGCGGGCCCCCGCAGTTAGTTCCTCTGCTTCCTTGGTGTAATCCTTGGGGAAGAGGAACGTGGGGCCTTTGAGGGTAACGGAAATTGCGGGGGGGATAGAATCCCCCTCGGATTCCACCGCAAAGCAGTCCCGCGCGGCGAGGATCCTGTGGTGTTGTTTAATTGCAGAACGGTACCCAGTGATGGCACTTTGGTAGAGTCTGGCGAACTCCACAAGGACGCTGCGCGGGGGAGTGTTCGCAGCCGGGATATCCTGCAGAAAGGGTATCCAGGCCACCGGTACCTCGAAAGAGTTCGAGTTCACCAGTGCCGGTCCTTTGGAGGGACCCGGTACGGATTGAGATGCAGAGTATGAGGAAGCACTCACCACCGACGTTCCAGCCGTATCCATGCGCTTGCGCTTCATTCCAGTCTGTTCAGACGGTACCGTCGACATTTTGAGGTGCGAGCGGTGCGTGTTGGCAGGGTTTAGGGTTTAGGTTCAAGGTCGTTGACAGTGCACAGAGAGCTCAGGTTGCGGGCGATCCGGCGGCAAAGACAGAGAGTATGGCCCAGAGATGTTGTACAAGGTTATAGCACAGTTTTGGCTAAGGCGGGTTCACGAGAGGGGAGATCTCGAGGTCGAGGAGGTCGGCGTAGTCGCAGCGAGTGCAAGTTGAGGGTTTAGGCAAAAGACGGGTGAAAGCGAGTTTCGGAGCAAACTAAGGGTGACAGACGAGCGAGGAAGCGAGGAGCGAAGCTCCGAGCTGACGAGTGAGGGGTAGGTACTAGGGACGATGTGCGGCCGCGACGTAGACCAACGTTTCGTCTGTAAAGAGACTCATCAGGCGGCGGGGAGGTCTTTTACCACCGAGCAGAACGTTACATAATCGGCACGTGTTGTATTTCACGGCCGGGACGTGTTTAATGCCCTCGAGGGGGCGGAATCCGCAGTGGAACTCGACGCGCCTTTGAGGCTCTTCTGAGAGCTATCTCCTTACCAGTAGAGTACTAGATTGTCTACTGATAGGTATAGGTTGATAGCTAGTAGGTAGTATTTCTTGTCCGGTATATTTCATACGGTTAGTGACCCAAATGCAAGCATTCAGAAGGTGAACATTTTGTCACGTATCACAGTCCGCAGGAAGTTATTCAGACGTAAAGTATATTCCTACATCTCTAGAAAAGAATGACTGATCGCTATATTTTATTTCTAAAATTTTAATTTTTTACAGATACTCTCGTACTAGCCGCTGGCGATCCGGCAACGTACATATTATACTCCTGCAAGCAAGTTATACTATAAAAACAATTTTGTAACCTTTATATGAGTACATTATAAACGTTAGACGCTATTTCAAGTCTATTCCATGCGCTGGATACGATTATGAGTCGCCGATGTCAGTGCGCGGAGTGTGGGAGCCTGACTCGGCAACAGAAAAGCCCAGAGGAGTGAGTGAGTAGAGTACAAGCAAAAGTAAATGAGGAAGTGCGTGAGGGGCCAGAAAGTGCCTGCATTCACTTACGCCACACTGCTTTTCCTCCTTTCCCGCGTGCTGGAATCCGGTGCACGCTCACCAGATTACAGACGTGTGTTGGAATCCAGTGCGCGCGCACCGAATTTCAATGCATCCCATAATCCGGTGCACGCTCACCAGATTACAGACGCGTGTTGGAATCCAGTGCGCGCGCACCGAATTTCAATGCGTCCCATAATCCGGTGCACGCTCACCAGATTATAGACGCGTGTTGAGATCCAGTGCACGCGCACCGAATACAGATCCTCCATAATCCGGTGCACGCTCACCAGATTATGGACTCATGTTGATCCAGTGCAAGCGACCAAATTACAGATGTGTTTCATAATGTAATGCACGCCCACCAGATTACATGCGCGTCTTTGAGTCTAGTACCGGATTACAGATGCTAAACAGACGCACCTACTTAATTACGGATGTGTTGCGCTAAAAAATTGGGCCCAGATTATGCTGCGCTCTGAACGCCATACAGTGCTACCAGGCCATTGGACATTTTGGATTTGATCTTTCCGGTGCACGCACATTAAATTTTGGATGCGCCTCTTAATTGAGTGCACGCGCACCAAATCATAGGCATGACTTGGAATCTAGTTGAGAGAACTAGATTACAGATGCGATTCATGATCTAGTGCATACACACCAGATTATAGACGCGACTTGGAATCTAGTGTAAGCGCACCGAATTTCAGGCGCGACTTGGAATATGGTGCACGCACACTAATTTACAGACGCAACCTGATATATAGTGGAGGCATACTAGTTTACCGACGCGGCTCATGATCTAGTACATGCACACTAGATTACGAATGCGGCTTGAAATCCATTGTGAGTGAACTAGATTACAGACGCGACTTATGATCTAGTGCACACACACTTTATTTCAAAAGCGGCTCCCCGGCAGGAGCGATTTTAGAATTATCACTGCTGTAGAAGTCCTACAGAATCGCCCTACAGTAAGTGGGTCGATCTGGGCATCGACTCTGTGGGCTACTTGCGCTTGTGACGTCCTCGCGTCGATGCCGGACACAGCCGGTGTAATTTCAGTCGTCACAACACGTCACGGGAGTATCTATTACAGCCAGTTACATTTACCGCATACAGTTATTACTTCCTAAATTAGATCATATTAAGCGCCCAAGATGGTGTTTCCTGAAGTCCTCAGTTACTTACTCCAGACATTGTGTAAAGACATAAAGGTGTACCAAGTAGAACATATTACAATGCAGTCTGTAACATGTGCCATGGACAGACATGGAAAGAGATTGGGGGGAAGGGGGGCATGACTTGACGACTCAGCGAGTTGTACTTCAAACATGTTCAAACGATGACAAGGTATAAATTTTCAAACACACTACATACACTCACTTCAGCTCTCCACCACTCCATTCTCATCTCCAATGTGTACGATCGCTATCCGCCGCGACTCGGGCGTTCTGTGTAGAGGAGCGAGGAAGCGAGGCGAAGCTCCGAGCTGACGAGTGAGGGGTAGGTACTAGGGACGATGTGCGGCCGCGACGTAGACCAACGTTTCGTCTGTAAAGAGACTCATCAGGCGGCGGGGAGGTCTTTTACCACGAGCAGAACGTTACATAATCGGCACGTGTTGTATTTCACGGCCGGGACGTGTTTAATGCCCTTGAGGGGGCGGAATCCGCAGTGGAACTCGACGCGCCTTTGAGGCTCTTCTGAGAGCTATCTCCTTACCAGTAGAGTACTAGATTGTCTACTGATAGGTATAGGTTGATAGCTAGTAGGTAGTATTTCTTGTCCGGTATATTTCATACGGTTAGTGACCCAAATGCAAGCATTCAGAAGGTGAACATTTTGTCATGTATCACAGTCCGCAGGAAGTTATTCAGACGTAAAGTATATTCCTACATCTCTAGAAAAGAATGACTGATCGCTATATTTTATTTCTAAAATTTTAATTTTTTACAGATACTCGAAGTGCTAGTCGTGTGCGGCGATCCCGAGAGGGATCGCCAGTGGCTAGTACGAGAGTAGATGTAAAAAAACACGATCAAACTGTCATTGCTAGTTCAGCTTGGTAAGCTTCTATTGTCTCGCGGTTGATTTTATTCAACTGGTCACTCAGCGACTCTGGCTTTTTAAAGGATGCAAGGAAGCGGTCATTGGGTTTTCCAAGCCCAGTTTCTTCCCAAGCATCTCGCAGAGTTTGCCATATGGGACCGAACTCTACAGAGTCCCATAATGGATTATGAATGAGTTTCAGGACATATAGCCGGCTCTCATCTTCCCATTAATATCTCATCACTCACCGTGCTAATGGATAGGCATGAAGCCCACGGCATTGATAATCATTACACGGGTCGCGTATTTCGCGCGGACAGCGAAGGCGGCGACTACCTCGGAACAGCCCACTTCTACACCAATGGACAGCGCCCGATGTTCTGGAGGGGATCCGTGGGAGGTCGATACACAAGATTCGAGGAATTGCGCTTCAAGAGGGAGATTATATTGTAAGTCTCCGCCCTCTTTTCACGACGTTTCTAACACGCTTGCGCAGCGAAAACGAACGAGAGGCCTCCTATCGCGAATGCGAACGCTATCGTAGGACGAACGACGGACGACGCGCAAGGTTCCGGCGGGATGCGAGGGGAGGAGATTTTGGATACGAGGGCCGCCGCAGGTAAGTGTATACCCTGCGTTTGTGACATTTCTGATGTTCCTGCGCAGGGACTCTGCGCATGCGACGTCCTCCCGCAGGTGCGACACTTATCTTGGTACGGCCTACGGCCTGCGCGCGAGGGGAGGACGCAGCGACCAACCCTCCTACCACTGCTAAGCGCTGGCCCCATTTGATGTAATATATGTGTTACACTGTTCTCCTCTTGCTATCTGCTTTCTTGTTTTCCTGTTACCTACAGCACATGTATATATTGGCTGGCCAAAATGTAATATATTGATATTCTGAGTGTAGCTACAATGCCTGAATTCAGCAACGCAAGAATTCAAAACAGGCGTATTCTAACCAACGCCACAAATCCAGTGGAAATTCACTGTATTTCCGGCGCGTCGGAATCCACATCACCCTTCTGGCGATGGCCTACGATCCAGTTCGTACCCACTTTTTCAGGAGCTGGTGCGATCCGGTGGGTACGCACGACTTCCTCTAGTCCGTGACGGAAGGCACCGCCACACGATGCATAGGGTGGACGTGGCCGACATGCACCGTGTGATGTTTGCCTCAAGTACCAGGGCACATTTGTGTTGCATGCACAGGGCATTTAGCGGTGTTTCAATGTAAATGATATTCGATGATTCTCTTAAGATGCCGCGATAATATTACAATATTCTTACAATTCAGTGATAATATTGGGACAACATTACATACTCGATCCAATATTGATACACTCTTATAATTCAACCGTAACATTACCATAACCTTCTCAGTAGAATTGTAAGTATGAGTAGATAGTCTTAATAACACAAGATTATACTCCATAAGTTTACTTGTGTTAACTAGGTCAGTACAAAGTAGACCGTCACATTTCACCCCCCCACGTCGCGGATGTCGCATAAATTGCATGAACTTTGTACATTGCGACAGTGCCATAGGTTGAGGGAGTCACAATATTAATCCTTTCTACGGGCTTACAGTGGAGGTGAGATATTGAACCATGAGCGAAAGGGCGAAGCGGAGCGACGTCGAGGCGGGGAAATGAGATGAACGAGTAAAGGACAAGGGTAAAGAACGAGGAAATGGAACAACGCGGCATTAGACTGAGGTGGCTGGTGGAAGTGGCATGCGACGACGAGGGCTCAATGTAAGTAACAACGGAAAGACGACTCACCCGGCCCTCCCTTCAACGTCAACCTGGGTGAAAAGCCTATGGAAAGCATGCAAGTGTCACGTCGAGGTGTCAAATTGTTTACGTGTTGACAGCTAGGTCTTGCACATAAATCAGCTTTGGTCCACTGGCGGGTAAGGGCGGGTAGGTATGAACACACACAGGGACTCACTCGAGGCAGGGGTGGCGACCGCCAACGACGCGTCATTGGTCAACGCTTCAACTCTTCGAAGTCATTGCAGCCTGCCCTCGCGAAAAGACCCCGTACACCTGTCCGCAACACAAGTCGTGTTTGGCTAGCAGTGGAAGACGTGTCGTCTCGGTCTTCACGTGGGCACTGGGCGCAGAATGTGCTCGACGTTGCGCGCGGGTCGAGGTATATACGAGGCGCGGTGACTAGATTGAAACCGGGCCCAATACATAAGAGTAAACAGCCTATAGAAAAGCTATAAAAGACCGACCTCTTTCACATAAGTGGTGTCTTCTTCGGGGGGATGGGATGAAATGAGGGAAGCCTAAGGAGGATAGGGGGAAATGGGAGGTAAGTAGGACGAAGGCGAGTTGGATGTTTCTTGTCAGATCGTAAGTGTGACTGATGTGTGACAATTTGCAGCGGTCCGGTCATAGACGGTGAGCGGCAATTCTTTCAATTTGACTTCGTCAACTAACTCTTTTCAATAGGTGAATTAGGGCTGATTCCTTTTGAATAGGTTATATAGGATTCGGATTTTTAGAAATAGTAATACTTTTTTCATGACTGGAATTTTAGTGACTGAAATTCAATTTGTTTAGCAATGGATCAGATTTTTTTTTGGGTATTTCTAGATAGTCTTATACGGCGTTAAAATACAAAAGACACTCATAATGGATGTTGAGGCATGAAGACCTGGAATTATAAGACTCTGCACCTGTTATAATGAATAGAAAGGCATCATTTCGGATGTTGAAAGGCATCGTAAGGCGTTGAAAGGCGTTATTCCAGGTATTCTAAGCCATCATAACGCGTTACAATTCATTATATGAAAGCATTGCTAATATTATATGACTCTGTACCGCATATTATGCATTAGAAGTCACCTTTTGCCTTAAGCATTTATAAGGCATTACAACGCATTACATGGTAATTTAGATTTTCGTGACACTCCCGGAGGACAAGGTGCGCCGTGAGTGCGCGTGAGCACTTGAGCAGAACATATATTGATGCTTGCGAGGGGTATCATTGGATGGGTACACACGGGTTGGTCATGGTCATGATTATTGATGCAGCTTAGATAGGTGTGAAGAGGAATGCCATATTTAATCTGATTACTGATTGCGATTCTATCATCTACGACCACCACGGGCGAAGATTTACACCCACTATCATTTCGTGTGCTCGATTATCAAGCACGGTGAATTATACAACGACGGCCGCACCGGCTGTGTCGAAGCGCGCACTAATTCGCGCACCGAAGTGCGTCGCGCGTTCGATATCCGATGTGGTAGGGATTTTCGCGCGAATCAGGCTTGGGGGAATCAAGCCGGCTGCCAAATTGAACGGATTCCAACACCTCCAAGCTTCGCGATCAGCTTGGTTGACTTGCGCGTCGCGTTGGAGTGGTTCAATGAGGCGATCATCGATAAATCATTAAGTACTTCATGGAGCGTCTTCACCGTCGACGCGCATGCAGCAAGTTCATCCAGATTAACATTCTAGACACAACAGCGTTGAAAGCTACAAGAATTAATCGTCTCGAACGTGGACTCAGACGGCCCATCGTCAATATTCCTATCACCTATGATACGCCGATGACAGCCTACCTCCAGAAACTGTAACACAAACTCTTATGATCTCGACACTAATCGCCCGGAAGACCTTGTATCTTAGACTCCCCGAACGGATAATCCAATCAGCGTCTCCGCCACCACACCCACCTGATGGTGTTCCGCATTCTGGTCCCTTGTCCATTCGCTCGCCGCGTTCGACGTTCGAATGTTCTCGGCGCGCCATTGTGGTGAATCTGAATCCTGATATACGCACTAACCTACTTATGCTGATAGGTTGCACATTGGTACTCCAGTCCAGACCGGCGTGGGGTCACGGTGTCTTTCTGACAGGTAGAAGACGGATATAGCTAAAGCTTCCTTAAGTAGGCAGAGCCTCGGCCCATCAATGGAAGTCTATGAGGTGTTCACTGACATCAAAGGATGGATTCAAATGAATAGGTACACTGAAACTGCGAACCTACGCTGGCTAATTTTGTATAGGTAGGTGTGTGCGGCGCGTAGCCCACGCCCAGGCCTTGGAATACAGCATTAGATGTCTATCTCCGCTCCAGTGTTCCTCGAAGAACGAAAAACAGAATTTCGCCCATCGCCATTGGCGTGCCAAGGCCAGAGGAGACAGGGAATTCCAGCTTTGAGTAAGATAGATCTGGAAGTTAATTATACCTTACCCTTCACCTCTACACGTCCAGGCTTCGTCTTCTCCATTCCCAAAGTTCGTTCGTACGTCGATTCATTTCACCACCCACATTCCGAACATGAAACCTGGTTCGTCCATTCACCTTGATGTCTTTCAGATGTTCTCGAAACGCGAGCAGCCTTTTATTTCTATCAACACAGAATATGATAGATAAAATACCTGAAGATGATATGCGTTATGGATACGCGTCAACGCGTTACTCGGCGCCGTGCCTAATCTGCAAGCGCATTGTAAGCGTAAGTCAATACTCAAGCTGGCGGACATCTCGCATTTGCACATACCCCACACCGATCTCTCTAAACGTTTAATTGTCAATGATAAATGTCCGCGAGATTGCCATGTCCAAACCTTCCGAGACTTGGCCGCTTGTTTTCCGAGCACGAGCGTGAAGGCGAACGCTATTCCGAGCTGGACCTGAGCGTGCGTCTGGTGACCTGTAGGCAGCTGCGTTTAATGACACCGGATGCGATTCGGGCGTCGACGCGAACCCGCTCTGGGGAGGCGGCGCCCCGTGCAGGATGTATGTCGAATCTGGAGGGGAAATTACCGTGGAATCGTATTGAGATTGAAAGAATGGCGTCTTGAAATTAAATAATGCGACGGAAATTGGTAACTATAAACGAGCACGGTCATATCCGTGTGCGCATGACCCGGCGTATATACGCGTTGGGGATGTGCGTCGTGCAATCCGGACATTCGATACATATGCGCGTGCGATGGATTGATAGAGCAATCGATAGTTAGATGGATATTAAGACAAGGTGATAACTTTATAATCTACCTGCCTACCTTGACTTGCTTTCCCTCTTGCTCGAGTTCAGTGCTTCTCGCCAAGACGGTACTTAATCGGCTCGCCCCTCCGTCCATCCACCCAATCGAGCTCATTCGAAGCGCACGCGGGGTCCAAAAATCCTGACCCGGGGAAACGATTCAGAGATTCAAGCGCGTGAACTTCACGCGAAGGAGGTGATTATCACTCCCTGATAATCTTATCCTTGCTCTGCGGAAGTCAAGAAGCTGGCAAGCAAGCAAGTGATTAGTGATTCGTGAATTAGTGAACCAATGACGAGCACCCACCCCTGTGGTACGATGTCATACGATACCATATGATTAGGATTCATAGATTATAGTTATAGATTATAGCACACCTCCACGGCTCGGATGAAGTGATACCTGAAGACTGGCAGCATCAGTCTAAGCACACCGACGATTCAGATGACTTTCCTTACCGATTACTTACCCTTGGGCCTTGGACGATGCGGATGGATAAATCACAATCACTCCGAGCTGTTATCAGGGCAGCCTGACGGGATTAGGATCCCCGGGACGCGCGTGCCTTGACATCTAAGCATATCCGAGGTTATGTCTGCACCAGTACCACCGAACGCATAATTGAGGCCGCTAACCGCGAGATTAGATTCCTGCAGAACGCACGAAGACATCGGAATGCTCGGTGCAATCGTACGCTGGGCAGAGGTCAGCTGGCCATACCCTCGTATGTACGCCAGTGCGAATTTTGCTCACAAAGCACACGCACAAGCACAAGCACAAGAACAAGCAACAAACACAGACGCAGATGTGCGGTGGCACTCGGAAGGAATTTGGGAACTTCTCTGGAGGAAGCGCAAGGCAGTCCAGCCAGCTGGCCACCCGAACCGACGACCGTGCGCGCGCGATGGGGAAATTGTGAATGGTGAATGCGCAGAAGGTGTACTGGTATACGCAGCTTGGGATTTCTGGGGGTGTTTATTTGCGTCGATGTTTGCGTGCGTGCGTATGCTTTCGAGTTGACAGTGCGCAGTCTGTTCTAACATACGCAAGCTGTTGTTTTGCACTCCTCTGCTGCGCGTACCAGTGCGTCTTGAGGTTGTTGAACGCGTGCGGGCGTAGATAACTTCTAAACGCGTCGTCATCAGATCAGTCTATCCTGCATCGCCATGGACAATCGTCATCTAGGGCTCACCTCCATCATCCGAGATGATAACATTAAACCACCTCAGATTATCACCCTCGCATTCACGCATCGCGTCGTATCGTATCGTATCGTTCATATCTTATAATAACAATAAACAGCTCGGATGGATATCCGCGTCACGGTCGCGTTCACGCAGACGCAGACATCGACGGATTAAGATAGGCCAGTCGGCGTGCCCTGCGTAGATAACACTGGGTAGGGGGAGGTGCTGGATGGAAATCGGCAGCACACTCGCGAATCGCGAAGGACACTGCCGGCCGCAGTCATTCGTCTTGTCAATGCGTCACTTTGGTGTGCAGCCGCAGGACGCGCGAGGGAAAGAGGGAAGCAGAAAGAGATGGGGAGGAGTTCGAACCGAGCCCGGAGACCGGAGTTGCGCGTGCGTGTTGTGCGTTCTGATTTTGGGATTCGTGTTGGAGTTGGGATTCTGGGCTGGGTCGATCGATTTTGGATGTGTATGTAATCTCCGGGGTTCAACCACGCCGACAGTTCCTTTCATTTGCGTGCGCGCGCACCTGTACCATAGGTGCCGTTCCTGCTACCGTATCTACAGTTTTTCAATTCCGGCGTCTTCCTCCTGGCCTCTAAAAATTTAATACCTTTTCAGAAAACAATTAAACCGCCCAAAAGGCATTATCAACCCAACAATGCCCCGATTCCTTTCTTCCTACACGCGGCGTCCACCCATCTTCCCGCTCGCTTGCCTCCCGTCTTCTTCTCCCCTTCTATCCACAAGTTTTTATCTATCTATTTGATTCTATCCATCACTGCTGCGGTGGGCATCTATACAAAGATCGGAAAATCCTTTGGTGCATGTTGAACTTTATACAAAAGATTTACCTTATGAAAAATGTGATTGGTATATCAGACCTTTTCTGCAACTTTTTTGTTTCCAAAAATAGCCAATTTTTTGAATAGGAAAACTTATTGTTTGGGCCTAAATAATAATTTTTTTTTTGGACATTCGTGACGTTTTTCAAACAATATACCCAACGAAGAAACAAACAGTTTTCTAATGCATTTTTCCTTTTGATAAATCTTTGAATAAAGTTCAACATGCACCAAAGGATTTTCCAATCTTTGTATAGATGCCCACCGCAGCAGTGCATCCATCAAGTTATCTATCTATTTATCTCATCTATCGATATATCTAATTCTGCCCATGTCAGCGGGTATGGGTGGAGGAATGGAAGCTCTGTCTTTGTCTGCCTGGCGTTTTGGCCTGTCCTATTCAATACCGTGTACGCTCGAATAGAATCCCGGGATTCTTGCTGTGTACACAGTCCAGAGATAATCAACGCGCCGCAGCATGTTCAGTGCGGCGAGTCCGCTGACGTGATGTCGTCTTACACGCGGCGCGTACGCGGGTGCACCGCCGCGCCCTCCAGGGTAAGCATTCTCCTTCTTCGAGGGTTCTTCGAGTTCTGATGCATGATGCGCGGGCTTGCTGAGTTACCTGAATGAATTGAATGCATTGAATTGGGTTGACGCGAATACCCTTGATGCGCACGGCTGCGAGCGTGCACGCATGCCGCCTCGATACCGTATACGCGTCGACGCGTCCCTGGCCCGAGGGAGGAAGTTGGGAGTAGGGACCCCATCCAAGCGCGCCGCGCCGCGGGCTTCTGGGGACACGCGCGCGAGGGGATTGCTAACGTACTACAAACGGCGTGAGGCATTGAGGGCGCACGCGTTTCCTCTCGAATTTCGGAATTTCGGAATGACAGAATCAAGTTCAGCTCTCCCTCTCCCTCTCCCATTCCAATTGTCCAAAGCAGCGGTAGCATCCCACCTTCTCTCTCACCTTAACCTAGATAACCTATGTAGATAACGTATAATCCAGCCGAAGCAGCGAGGCAAGGCGAAAAACACAGGCAGGCAGGCAGGCAGGCAGGCAGGCAGAAAGCGCAGGATACCTCAAATGGAGGTTGAATAGAATAAATGCCTCACCTCACCTCGCGGCGGCAGGCAGAGGCAGCGCGCCGAGCCCTCGCGCAAGCAAACGAGCAACACGCGTCGTTCGGCTTGATCGCCGGATTCGCACCCATTTTGGGCCAGTGGGAATCCCATATGTGTCATCCGACACCCTCGCTCCGAGTCCCTTGCGCTCCAAAACAGCCCAAGTCCAAGTCCAAGTCCACGCCAACCCACCCAACCCACACCCCGATCTAAGATCGGACGAACCAAGCCCCGCGTGCCCAAGGCCCAATCTGAATCGCCCTCCCAAGTTCAACCTTGCAAGCGTGGCGAACCCACCCACGTAGGCACCTCTCCCGGAGAGGGTGGATTTTTCCCCCTTCCCTTTCCCCGGTTGGGCAACGGCAGATTCAGAGAAGCATGGGGGGGCTCAAATGACAAAGGGCTCAGTCAGGCTGAAGGGAGATGGGGGCGATTGCGCGAATCGGATGAACGGGTGTTTGATTATTATATTTTTTTCGCTTCAATTCGTTTTGGGCATTCGGTTT